>VXBA01004376.1:9520-316249 GCA_013399895.1 Serilophus lunatus | reverse complement strand
GGCGGCTCCAGCAAACCCGGGCCGGGGCCGCAAGGTGGAGCCGCCGGCCGCGCTCCCGCCGGTCTGCATCCACCTCCGGCCTTTAATGCCCCCTGTTTTTCCTTAGAGCTGCAAGCAAGCCGCTTTGGCAGGGATTGACAACGCAAGTACTTAATTTCCTCACAGCCACGAAAAGCCTTTGCTCGCGGCTTCAAAGCAAGGCTTTCCCATGTTATTTGCTCTTCCAGAAGGACTTGGTGTGCCCGGGGTGGTTTTTGGAGTATCCTGAACTTGTCTGGAGGTAGTACATGGGGAACAGTGTTTCCTGGAGGACAAAAGAACGTCTATCCTGTTTACTTTTAATACTTGAACAGGATTAAGAGAAAGCTCGGGGGAGGGGGGGTTCTCACTCCTCACTCCTCAAACCAGTTTGTTTCTCACAAGAAAGCAAAAAACCTCAGGGGTGGACAGTTTGAATCAGTGGTTCAGCCTCAGCAGGAAGCCCATAGGGAATTGGCTGGATTCAGCCTCTGCCGAGGACACTAAACCCAAGGATTTCTTCCCTTCTGCTCTTCATTAATGTGACTATGGCTTAGAAAGGACAATAATATGCCTCAGTCTTTGTAAGAGATCTTGCTTCCCCACATAAGGACCCACAGCAGCGTGACTATGAGGTTATGAAGTTGTTACATCTAAAGTAAAACCAACTTCAGCACTGAAGGACAGGGCTGGAGAGGAGGATGCGAGAAGCTCTTTTAAGCCTGGCAGGAGTAACCGGTCTAAAGTGACAATAGCTTAAAAAAAAAATTCTTCCATCGTGACTGCCAGAGGAACACCTAAAGCAGCTTCTGATGTGAGGAAAATGTCAAAAACTGCAGCTGGATAATAGTGTCCACTCAGTTTTTGAAAATAATCTCACTTGCTGTGTCTGAACCGAGTTTCCTGGCCTCTCTAAAGAATCTTATTTCAACTCGAAACCCTTATTTTAAGAATTAACTCAACACTTTGAAACAAGCTGCTGGAATTTCAGTGGTGCTGCAATTTGCCATCTGCTATTTTTCTAATCCTAGCTTATGTTCAGATAAATTTGGCTCATTTTCACAAAAGTATGTTCTAGGACTTGCATGTTCTGGCACTGCATGATCCTCTTGGGTTTATTCATGGATTGCGTGGGTACATGGGGATGGGGGTCTCAGAACTGAAAAGGTTTCTGACGTCTGTTCTTAACCTTCCCTTTTTCCAAATTTAAGAAATGGGTCTAAATAGCACATGTTTTATTATTCTGAAAAGGAAGTGAGAGGAGGATCAGTCATGGTGGTCTCTGCTTGATTCTGTGGAGTTTTCAGTGATTTGACTTCCAGAAAGAGCACTCTGCTATCATTAACACTTATCCTGCTCTAAACAGAAGATAAGCTCAGGGTTTTCTTTATCACTGTTTTTTAGATGTTGCTGTTATGTAAGCATGAGCTTCATAACTGATGGGCAGATTTTCTAAACGTATGAGTGCCTAACATTCCAGAGGAATAGCAACATAACAATATAATCAGAATAACCTTTTAATTCCGATTAACCTAGAAGTTGTCAAGGGTTGAGTCTTCCCTTCATTCCAGGTTGCAATAATAATTTCCTGTACTTCTGGGACATTTGAACATACCATCTTTTGTTTTCCAGTTAATGTATCCAGTTATATGTAGGCTTATGTTCTAATAGTTGCGCTGAAGTTTCACACAAAGAATAGTTTGGATCTGAATTCTTTCCTGGTGTGTTATGCCCAGTCCTTTGGCATCTAGGTCCAGGTGACTTGTGTCACTGTTTTTTGGATCACCTCTTCTTAGTGTAAACTTAATTCTGTCATAATATTGTCTGCACTTTACCAGAGAGATAGCTTCATGAAATGCTGCATGAAGGACATGCTTTTATTCTTTTATGGGCAGAACACCTAATCCTGTTTCCAGTCACACAGCTAATGTACTTTGGGCTGCCTGAGAACTGAATCACAGCCATAACAGAGCCAGAGAAGGAGCTGTGTTTTGGCTGTTGTACTATTAAACACTAGGCACATTATATGTGAATGCTATTAATAGTTAAAAAGCAATTTGAGAGTGAACTTTGTTGTATGATGAGGAAAAACAAGCATGTTTTCTTCCTCCCCTCTACAAAACCAAAATTGGATATCTGGAGACTTCTAAAATGAGTTGGCATTGGGAAGCTTCTTGAAGAAAAATTAAATGTGGGGTAACTAATAGAATTTATTGAAACTTGAGGAATTATATTGCCTGTTTCCACGCACAGTAAGCTATAATACTCCATAAGAGAGCATTTAAATCACTTGACTGTTACAGGCTTATGTGATAAATGTACATTGAGTGCACGCGTCATCTTGCTGTAAACCCCTAGCTGACTCTGTACCTGCAAAAACAGACCTTTTCACAGCCAAAAAGGTCACCATTAGCTTTTTTTGTAAGGTAGTACCTGAGATTGCCATGTGATTTATATCTACCCGCTGGTGGGGGGTTCTTTTTTTCCTCATGTCTATGAAGAAACGAGTTACAGAGCAGTTGTGTCTGCGCGGTTCCACAGAAGCTTTTCACTGCTGTGGCTTTTGTTGCTGCTGCTCACCCACCTCCACAGTCTCACCCTCTCCTCTGCAATGACTTCAGTGCATGACCAACTCCACAGCGAGTTGACTCAGAGAGCTGGAATGTCTGCCACAAATCCCTCTGAGCTTGCACCTTGTTGGGTTAGACAGGTGCCAGCTCTAGAATAAGAGCTGACATGCATAGTCTGGGGTAGGCAGTTCCTGCATTCAAATGTGTATCTGCCCTAAGCATTGCCCTCTGAACAAGGGATAATTAGTCTAAAATGGAAGAGGAGGTGACTGAGGTGATCCATCAAGGATGCTTGCTGATGGTCCTCTAATACAGCTAGAGGTATCAGATGGTGGAAGGTTGGCAGAAAGAAAGGGAACTAAGGGGGAAAGTTACTCTCCGTTTATTCATTGGCACATTTGTCAAAGTTTGGGCCTTCTCTACATTCCAGGATACTTTAGTAATTCCTTACATTTCTGAGTAATTAATTTAGGGCTATGGGACACCAGAGCATTGACTTTGACTTTGGCACTCTGTCTACTATAATTCTCTGGAGGCTGGAAGAATATTTTGAAGGAAAAACTCCTCTGTTGTGTGCTCCATATGTGCTCTCTGGGATATTTGCTGTTGGCTGCTGCGGAGGACATCTACTAAATCAAACAAAGACTTGGTCAGATCTGTGTTGTACAGACACAATGTGTTAAACACTTAGTTAGGCTTAGGAATGGAGTCAGACTCCCAGGAGTCCTACTGCCCTGCTCAGAGACAATGTCCTGTAGTAGGCTGGCTGTGTGCAGGTATAATGCAAGTGGCTCCTTTTGTACCTTGCCCAATTAACACCTGCTGGGTTTTCAATCCTCTGAAGTGCTTAGTGTGCTTCATCAAGGGATGGGTAACCTCTCTTCTTCAGGCATCTAAAATGGAGTAGGTGGTTGTAGGTGTTACACAGGAAACAAACTGTGGCTACAAGAAGGAAATGGATTTAGTCTGTGCTTTTTTTCCTTCAGTACTGCATTCCTCATTTTTTTTTGAAGTTCATATGTAACACAGTGCCTGTGCTTTATATATGGATGTGCATACAGGCAAATGGGTGACCTCTGTGGGTCACGTAAAACATCATTTTGAAGTGTGCATCTCTTTATTACTCAGTACCCAACTGGAATGGTGCAAAACCCAAAAAATTTGAGAGAAATGAAGAGGAAGACACAAAATGAGGAGAGCAGCCTGCTAAATGCTGCTCCACTGTGCTCTTTGACGAGGTGATTTCTGTATGTGTTGACCTTCCAGCAGCTATTCTGAAAGAAGCCAGCAGAAGATTGTCGTTGTCAGGTTACTATACGGAGGAACAAAGAATTCAGTGCTATTTATGTTCCTTCTCAATTAAGAATTTTCAAGTGCTTTGCATCATTTAAGTCCAAGTATTGACAGATGTTGAATATTTTCAATTACCGGTAAAGTCACAAAGATATGAGTTCAATTCCAACATAATGAGATCCTGAGCTCATAAGGTCGTCCCTATCCTGACTGTTTGGAAAAAAATTTACTGAAACAAAATCATATTACTCCAGTCCTTATCTTTTCCTGTATTTGTTGAAAAGACTACTACCTAAGCAGAGAAAGCTGTAGAGGTAAGTATTAGGCAAAGGAGAATGGTTATTAAAGAGTGGTTATTGTTAGCATTGTTTTGGGCACCAGTATGGTGTGGATTAGCATAGTCATGTTGTGATTAATGGCCTTATCAAAACTCAGAGAAATTACAAAACTTACACAAAGGAATGCAATATCCGCTGCCACCACAGAACTTAATAATGAGGCAAGGCATGAAACAGTGTTTGATGTCATTAATAAAATCTATCATGGGATGTAGAAAGGTATTTGCAATTGCATCAGTCCTGGAGAAAGAGGCAGATAAGACAGCTGTGGTGATAGAAAAGATAATACATTAAAGAAAAATTAACATATCTTCGGGGATCTTTTTAGCAGGAGATGAGGGGAAGCTTTTCTTCATTAAGGGAATCTGCAGTTGTCTGAAAGCATGGAGAACATCATGGCTAGAAATCTTAACTCTTTAAACAAGCATTCTTAAAATAGACACCCCTCCTCCCCTTACAAGTGCCTGTGTGTTTTATGTAACCAGTACTATTTCTTCAAATGGCAGTTTCTGCTGCAGTTTTTACCTTTGGGTCCGCTAAGGACTCTTTAAAAAGAATGCACCCACTGTTTTTTCTCATCTATTTCAGCTAATAATATCCTATAGCAACAAAAATGCAGTGGCTATTCAGGTCCTTAATTCTTAGTTTTAGCTAAGACATATGATATAACTTTCTAAATCTTTAGAACTTGGAGTTACTGTATTCTTGCCTGAATTGTTGTCTGGCTTCGCCTTTCCTTGAGCACTGAAGTCTGCAAGTTTTGTGACCTGTTCATTCTGTATTGACTTCATCCCTTTAAAAGATGGGGATGATTATTTGATTGCACATTCCTGTGAAACAAGACAAGAGGCACATTATTCAAGTCATTAGGCACGAGTGTCAAACACTGTATCTGAGATCTTCTCTGGAAGGAGGCTAATTTTATTGTCCTGCTGCTACAATTCAGAGCAGCAGCTGAGGGCAGTGGGGTTGTTTAGCTTGGAGAAAAAGAGGCTCAGGGGAGACCTTATCACTCTCTACAGGAGGATATACCCAGGGGATCAGTCTCTCCTCCCAGGTAACAAGTGACAGGATAAGAGGAAATGGCCTCAAATTGTGCCAAAGAAAGTTTAGATTGAAGCAATTTTGCCTAGTATGCACCAAAGGGGTTGTCAGGCATTGGAACAGGCTGCCTGTGGAAGTGGTGGAATCACCATCCCTGGAAATGTTCAATAAGTGTGTGGATATGCCCCTGGGGACATGGTGAACATGGCAATGCAGGGTTAACAGTTGGATCTGATCTCGGTTCTTCAAGATCTTTTTCAACCGTAACCATTCCATGATTGTGCACAATCATGTACCAAATAAGTTGTGTCCAAACTTGAAGAGAAGGAACTCTGTGCTTTCACTGGCATTAGGTGGATATATGGGGTTATGGGTTGGAAACACACATTTCAGTCTCTTGAAATCTGCCAAAAAATAAGAGGCAAAAATTGCAAAAAAGTGAAAAGTTGAGAGAAACAGGAGGGTCTACAGTATGCAAGACATCTACAGATTTTAAACCACTCAACACTGCTAGAAAATACTGAGCATGAACAAAATTTCAGGATTTCATATGAGAGGTTCCTGCTTTTGCCCAGGTTCTTAGTAAACTGACCACCATCTGTGTTAGTGCTGCTCATAGTGAATGTCCATGTCTTGAAGGAAGTCTCAGTCTCATGGTACGGGGTATTGATGAGATCATCTTGATCTTGCTCAGAGGAGGAGCAGAGGTCAATTTCCAGTTTTAATTCTGTCAGCAAATTGGAGATACTCTGTCTGTCCTAACACTCTAAACCGGAACTTAAACATCTGCTTCTTATCTTATTAATGAGGAGATATTTCCATTGCTGTAGCTGAATGACTTAAAATAATTGAGAGCTCACTGGGAACATGGCCAAAGCTCTGAGCTAGAAAAATTTAATCATTTATGGATTTTTCTCCTTATTCAGCCTACTTGAACCATCTACTGGTGCAAGACCTGGAGGTCACGGGTTGTCATAAAGCTGAATGTGAAATTATTTTAAATGAATCTCATCATGTTTGCTTGGATTCATATAAGAGTGTGGTATACTCACCCCAACTATGCTCATCTTTCTACAGGGTTTTCTCAGTTAATCTTTTTTTTCTACTTTCAATTTTTGTCAGTCTGAAGCATCCTGTGCAAGTCCTCTGCAACTAAGACTGTGCAATGAATTGTATTTTGAAAAAGAAGCCTCACAAGTACATGGTAACGGTCAAGCATGTTCTGTCAGGGTACGGGCTTACAGCTGTTCCTTGTTTCTTGAAATGTTACTTCAGCTGTGACCTGTTCACTGGTTTCCGAGATGCTTGCCAGAAAAAACTTCCAGATGCTTCTAAGATCCTGAAGAATGCACATGAACTCCATGTGAAAGGATTTATCTCAACTGCATGTGTGAAGGAGGAACATTTGTCTGATAACTGTGTTCCTCCAAGCAGTGAATTCTTGCACTTGTGTTATTCTGGCTTGGAAAGGTCTCTGCAGCCAGAAGCTGGGCTTCAGCTGGAGTGGTGAATGACACCAAGGTTGCTTCAACTCTTGCCATTAAACACAAGAAGGAGCAGAGTGTGCTGACCTGAAAATAGAATGTGTGGATGTTCTCACTTGATTTGCTTACTCTGCCATAAGTGTGGGTTTAATGGTTTTGGTTTTTTTTGCTATGGCACCGTTCTTGGGCACTATTAAACACAGCATATGCCTGTCAGCATAATTCTGGTTCATTTGCTTTCAATTCTCCTGATTATTTTTCAGGAGGTTATTAAAAAAAATTCTGAAAGGAAAACACACCTGCTAGGTGAAGACAGATTATTCAAGTGTCAGGAGAAAACCTCCTCCATCTGCACTGTAATAAAAGCAAAGGATCTTAAAATAGACTTTGGTGACTTGCATAATAATTGAAACACAGTTTACTATGGAGACAGCATGAATGTAACTAAAGAAACTTCCTTGTCTGATGGCCCTGGATGAGAAAATGGTATATCAAAGTGCTTCAATCACTGCCTGAAGACTATAATCTGTGTCAGTCAGATTGAGAACACATTATGCACCCTTTTTCTCACTATCTGCCCAACAATCAGTTGAACTTAATCTGAAAGTGATGGAAAAGCAGCCCTCAGTAACTTGAGAACATGACATTTATCACATTTAATATCTGTGCTGAAGAAAATGTCTGTTAATAAAAGGGTGTTGAAACTTGCACTAAAATAATAACGGAGAAATTCTTTGGGTTTCTGACTTCATTTTTATATAAAACTGCCAATGAAATGCTATCATCTTCCTTGTCAATGTGTAATAGTCTTTTAATTATTGGCTTCTAAGTAGTTATTTTTTTCACATTTACTCGTTTCAAAGGCAAAAATCTTTTCCTAAGACTTTCCCAGCCTGGAAGAATTGAAACTGTTTCACTGTTTTCAACCATAGATGTATCTTAGATGCATCCTGTGCTTAAGTGAACCTGTCCTATCTGATGCATGAGACCTTTGCTTTGGTTCACCACAGTTGCCTGTGCTGCCTGATGATGAATGAAGGTGCTTGGATAGATCTCAGTCATTACCATATCGTAATGTCAAAGCCTTGGTATTCCAGTTGATTCATTTGGATTGTGAGGGAAGGACGAGGGAAGAATTTTGTAATTCTTATGGCTTTCTTGCAAAGAGTTCAACTTGCCTGAAACCTCCTTTGAGAAGCAGTAACACAACATGCAGAGATGGTTCTTGGGGATGGAAGCCTTTGGGAAAGCAGAGGAATGTCCTGCCTCCTGCCTTTCTGAAGACTGTTGTTACATCCTCTTTATGACAAAAGGCAGGTATATACATTGATGTGGACTCTGAAAGCTAGTTGGGAATAACTAAAGGCACTGATGTGTTAATGGGGCAATATTCAAGTGTTGAACCCCAGTGTGCTGCCGTGGTTCCCCTGGCATTGAACAGATGTGTAAGAGGCCTGCACTTGGCACAGCATAATGTGGCAACAGAACCAGAGGGAGCTGATGGTAACAGCACTCAGCAGCCTCTAAGTGATGGGCACATACTTGGACTTTACAAGCTAATGCCAACCTGGACTTAGCTGAAATTTTGCTTTGGGTTTTTGTTGTTTTATTTTGTTTCTGAGCATAAATTCCAAATATTTCACATGAGCTTATATGAGCTTACATGGCAGCTTCAGAAATGAAAACTAATTCTTGATGGATAGGATCAGATAGCCTTAGATTCACAAATACAAAACCAGATTCTAGGAGGCAGGGAAGTGACACTGTTCTATCCCATTATTGTGTGCAAGGAAGCTATTTCAAAGATTTTTTCTGTTAAAAGGAGTAGAAGAAAAGTCAAGGTTTTTTTCCTAGAATTTTAATAAGATGACAGCACTAACCAGTAAAATCCTGAAATTATTTTAATGATATCATGAGCAATTATTCCACATGGTGATCACTGCATTTACATGTCACTCCCCAAGACTAGTAGAGTGCTTTGACTGATGCTGGATCCAACTGCAATCACTGCTATAAACTTCAAGCTCTTGGTAGGCCCAGAATTCAGGGCTTTCAGGCAATGTTTTTTCCTAGAAAAGACTTGGACTTTCTTGATGAGACCGATTTTTTGAACATAATATTGAGGACAGGCTAAGATAAATCAAAAGCAATTGAATCTACTGGGAAAACTTCAAAACAGTATATGCTATTGACTTTGATCAATGTATAAAATTTTCTTTTAAAAAATATCATTAAATATTATAAACAGTTCTTGCCAACTGTTTGGAACTTTGATATTGTCTCATGCTTCATTAGCTTCTCAGTATTCAAGTGAATTTTGGCTAGTTTGGGTTTGTTCTTTTTCTATCTAGAACTGCCTATGCAATGGTGAAAAGAAAGTATCTGCAAAGTGAATAAAAATCCTGAAAGAAAGGGTGGCTTTCAGCAGCTCATGTAAAAATGTGTGAAGTTTAGCACAGTTAAGCTGTGGTATCTGAAATTCTTACTTTACTGCAGGCTGGAAACATAAAGCAACCTGTCTCTGTGGGATCTGAGACAGAACCAACACACAGCACTGGGTCAGCACTGAAGCACTCAAAGTATATGGGAATGCATGTGTGTGCACATGCCAGTCACAGGAGCCTGTGCTGGGGGTCTGTGATGAGCTCACATGTATTAACTGGAGCTGCTGAAGTGTTCCCTTGCACAGCAGGAGATTTTGTCTTAGAGAAAAGTGCCTTTCCATTTTTTGCTTGGATTATTGCAGGTCATCTCTGTATCATGGTGACTTCACCAAATGTCTAATTTTTTTTTCTTTCCTGTGAACCTGAGGTTCTTATTAACATTCTTCTGGGTTATTTTGCCTGTGATGTCTGCCAAAAATGAACTGTGGAGGGAAGGGAAAGGAGCAATCTTAAAACTAATATTGAGAGAAATCTAACCTGAGTGAAATCTAATCTGAGTGACATGTTCATCTTCCTATTTCTTTTGAATAAGAAGGGTAAAGATTCTGGTGCAAGTAAAGAAAACTAAGTTGAGTTATGCTGATTTGTCAGCTCAGGTCAGTCCATACTGTGTGCATAAACTATTTCAAGGAATGAAGGGCTAAATATTCTGTATTCTCTAGACCTGTTCTAAAATGTACTTGAGGGCTCAAAACACAACTATTCTTGTGGTAAAAAAAAGTAAAAGCGAGTGCATTGTTGTTGCCTGAACATGTAGAATACCAAATACGACAAAAGAAAGGAGAAGCTCCTTTTCATTAAGTTTAATGCTAAAGTTTTTGTAAATTCTTATTTTTATTTTGAGGGGGCAAAATAGCCACAGAAGGTGTCACAAAAGAAATCTGATGTGTAAAAAGATAAGAAAGTCGTGGTTTCAACCTATGACATGATAGGCCTGATCCAAAAGGACATTTGATTAAAATAGGTTCTTGGTGTCAGGTTTAACAATATTTGAGTTCTCTAACAGTAGGACAATCCTATTAGTCTGAAATAAGAAAACTGTTTCCAGCTGCAACTAGGAGAGAAAAGTAGCAATGTTTAACAGCCAGTGTACACGGATTTCATGTTTATGTGTGGTTAGTGGAAACTGCCCTCTGGGAAAGATAGTGCTAAAAGATGACTTTTCATATAACCAGGGGAGGACAAACATGTACCCTTAAATTCCTGAATAGTACTTTTACAGCTTAGTGATTACAGAATCACCTTCTTCATGCTTGAGCTGTCAGCTAACTATGTCTAAATTTTTTTTTCCTATTTCATAGATGCTATAAAATTTACTGCCCATTAAGTTTCTTTATGAATGAACTCTGCTTCACTTGGAGAAAAATGTGTAACTATACACCCTCTAATTCACAGTTTTGCCAAATCTTTCATGCTCCAACCCAACCAGCTTTGACCAGTTAATGAAATTGTTGGTCTGAACGCAGATTTGTTGCGTTAGCCTACTGGAAAGAAAGCAGTCTAGCGAAATGCTCAGCAAAGCCCAGCAGCAGTGATGCATGAATTAGTGGTGTTAAGTCTCTTTTAGCCTCCATCTGTATTCTCTTTCAGCTCTGCTAGATATTTATTTTGCAAGAAGAAAAATAAAGAAAGCTTTTGGCAATGGCATCTAGCAGGATTTCAGAAGGAGTTCTAGATTTCTCCTATGAGTGACACAAGTTAGGAATTGGTATTCTTAGCAACTTCAGTGGTTCTAGCATTTAATTTATGAAAATAGGTAGTTGTAGAGTTTGAGAGGTTTTCCCTGGGTTTTTTTATTATTTGTCTTCACTTGGCATAGTATTTACTATAGTTAGGCTTTATCTTATTCAGCTGCCTAACTGGAATTCATTAAACTTTTAAAACACTGGGGGAATTCTTAATGATGGTGGTGGAGAAAGTGGATAAAGGGAACAAAAAAGGGCTTGATCAAGGACTTTAAGGGAAATCCTCTTCTTGAAGGGATACTAAAAACGGAAACTCTAAGCACACTTTTTTTCCCCCCCAATTCTAGAACTTTAAGATTATAAGGGGTCAGAACTCTTTTCTATATAATTATCTAATATTTAAAAATAATTATATATCATACATTAATCTTGTTTGGAGAATCATTCTTATAATGAGTGCATTACAGTCAGATTTATTTATGTAATAGGAAATTGTTGGATTCATGGTTACTTATATACATGAGGCTAAAAAGCCTTCTGTGGTATGTGATAGAAACCTTTATTATTTCTTATAGATCTGAAAAAAAAATAAAAAAAATAAAAAATAAAATACCACTCTCTCCTTTCCCCAAAGATGTGCCCTTTCTGGTAACACAGTATTTCTGTGTAAGTGGTGGCTGAGGCAGGATCATGGGGTTGCTCATCCCTGGTCTTCATGACTATTCTCAGAACAGAGAGCAGAATATGTCAGAATGGGCTGAAATATTTTCTATGATCTCTGCAATTTGAGATGTTTCAGTTGGTGTTCCTTCCATCCCTCCATGAAAGCTCACAGGGGTGCAACATGCCCACATGTCCATTCAAGGTAACATGGCTGTTTCAGCCTTAAGAGTAGTTGCTTAAGACTTTCACCCTCTCTCTCTGCTCTTCCATGATTTTTTGAAAGCTATCCACCTTGTGGCATTGATGGACAACAGGGAGTAACACATGAAAGGCTCCATTCATGCCACTCTGATGGATTTGCCAAGAGCAATAGCAGTTGTTAGTAGGGTTCTTCCAATATGTTGTAGTTGTTATCATAATGTGCTCTCCCTCAAAGAAACAAACCCCTGAACAACCCCTGTCCTTCTCTTCCCCCATCCAGTATCAAAGTATATCAAAGGCAAAATCCTTCTGGCTCTGTTCCAATAGTTATGCTCACTGGAGGATTCAAGCAAATTTTAAGCAAACTTAACTCCTTTTTTTGCCCTGAATATTCCAGTCTGGAGTAATTCCTAACATAATGTCCATGTCCATAAGAGGATCTTTTCTTTCCTTTGACCTTGATGCCACCTCCCTAATTGTCGTGATGCCTTAAAGGGTATGCTTAATATTTTGGAGAATTCACTTTAGCTAGGTGTCTGGATAACTTGGAATATTAAGGGCCAGAAGAGCCTGTGTTCCTGTGTGTTTGCATTCTTGTGTGTAGATAAGTGGGGTACAAGACAAAACATTGAGTTAGGTTTCCAGGCTTACCAGGGGCTGGACTTAGGTAGGGTTAAGTAATAAGGGACAATTCTGTTGGATGTTGGGGGACTTTAGATGGACTTTAGTTGGATAGTATGGGGGATGTGCACTCTAAATGTTAAAAAAATGGGGAGATTGTTATGATTTTCCTCTTTGGATCACCAGGCATTGTCGAGTGAAGCTGCTTCTCCCCTTCACTCCGTGTTTTTCAATTTTTTTATCTGTCACCCTTAAGGCAACAGTTGTAATTGGTGCTTCTCAATTTCTCTCTTGTTTATTAAAAAAATGAGACTTAAGAAAAAATGTTTTCCTTTCTTAAGTGAGAGTCTTGCTCTAGGAATTGCTGATCTCTTCCCATGAGCACTCTTTATACCTCTGTAAATATTTTGGGTAGATTTGTTGTTGCTTGGAGACCTCAGTAAGTTTACTGAGTTCTTCCTCTGCTGTAGGGAACATCTCTTTTCCTCAGCACTTCTTGATAGTCCTGTTTAACAAGGGTTTTGTGTATTTTCCTACTGCACCATCAAACTTCAGTGTTCCCTATATTCTTGTCTAAAACCTGAGGAAGCCTTGCCCTGTTTTATGCTTTGTCTTGTCTTGTGGAAGAACATCTCCTGTCTCATGTGACCCCTTCTGGGGATTGTGAGAGGCTTATTGCTGTAAGAGAATTCATAATTCAGCTCCTTGTTCAATAAAAAAGCAAGGGAAAAAAGATGTATTCAATGTTGTCACATTCTCCCAACAGTCCAAGAATATTTTATTCTATCTGATAGGAAAGATACTTTGGTTTTAGTTGATGAATCATGATATGGATATATTCATGGATATGAATCATGTGACATCTGATGTCTTGATTTAGGATATCTGTTAAAGATGATGTAAATGTTTCAGTTATTTTAGAAAGAACTTAGGTTTTGACTTACAGGAAAGGAGGAGGATTTCCCTCCCCTTCTGATAGTGTTGTTTTGATTTTGTTTTAAAAAGTGTGATAGTCTTTCTACGGTTTCCAAAAGTCTTCTTAATATCATACAGGGTTGTCAACTTACTTCTGGATTTTTTTTTTCTAAACTAGTCCACGGATTCTTTTCTCTTTAATGCAGACAGATACATCTTTTGACTGGTTTCTTTTTATTTCACTGTAACAATGCTAAGCAGTTTAGAAGTAATACAGCATTAAAAGCACCACTTAATTGGAAAGAACTGTAGATTAGCATGGCAATCAAATCATATATTGGTTTTATTTCTTTAAATCAAAGTGCCTTTTTCACAAAAAGGGATAACTCCTGTGGAAAATCTTGAGGGTTGGGGGTGTGGAGGAGGGAAACACACCTAGTTTTTAGGCAAAGGCTTTAAAGTGAGATTTGAGACTAATTCTTTTCATCTTTGTTGAAAAGGAAGAAATAAATACTTGTCAGTGAGTTATTAATTGTTTTTATGCTGATGTTGCCTAAAGGTAATGGATTTTAATGACAATAATGTCGTTATATAATATTTTTAAAAAGCCTTTGTACAAATTCGTATCTTCTTTATGGTAGGCATGAATTAATTTGAAATACTTTTGACTTCCTGTTGTACCAAGTAGTATTATTCTCTAGCCTTTGATCAGCAAAGTGATGTTTTGTCTCACCATGACAGTGCTAGGGATAAAATTTGGATCTCTTAGCCAAACTCTGAGCTTTTTCATTGCATATGCCCACACGTCAGAGGAGAAAGAGGGTTCTTTCTTTCTTGCTGCTGAATTGACGTATGTTGCCTCATTTAAACAAAAGAAAAATAATAAAGTAGTGTTGGCATTGTAGAGTTATTCCTGCACTCTTTTACCAGACACAGTGAAGTGGAAAACATGCTTTAATGAAGGAAGCTTGTGGCACTTTACTTCTACTCCTCCTTTTGTGTTTGTCACAGCCATTAAGTTATTGTGTTTCAAGAAGTAACAAAACAACAATAACAAGCTAACAAAACCCAAGGAAAGTTACTTCCTATTACTCTTGATAACAAAAAAATTAAAGGAGACAAAAAAATTAGAAAAGTGAGCCCAGGAAGAAATCCCTCACTTTTTCAAGAAATTTTCTGAGAGGATTGGCATTTATATTGCATTTGAAGATTTAAGGACATTTAACTTGTCTGTTCAGGCCTTGTATAAAAGAACTTGCAATTGAACTTTCAGGATGTTAGGTGATGTCAGTTTGACTTTTCTGGAAAATACAGCAAATCTAAGTTGCTAGCATTATAGAAGAAGTATTGCCTATTTCACAAGTTCTTCTTTTTACCACAAAATGGGTTTAAAGCATGTTATCAAATAGATGTGCTATTACAGAACACCAAAGTCACCTTATTGCTGTATGCTGAGTGTTTTAAATGTCATTTGATTATCAAAATGGATCAGAATGCACTTGCAAACATGAAAACTACTACTGAGAGAAATGGGGAATGATGAGCTTGTGTTCAGAGTCTGTGAAGCAAACAGAAGGTCCTGTTTAACAAAACCCCAATGATGATAACTCCCAAATTATGCCTACCTGTTTTTCCTATAATCAAAAATGACAACTAGAATTATTACTGCTCATAACAGCTGGCAGTGTGTTCTGCAGCCTGGCATCACTGAGTTCTGCAGATATTTTACAGAAATATTGTTTGACTGATGAGTCATCCTCAGAACACAGCATTGTAATGAAATAATGGTTGGCATATGATAGATAAATCTAAGTTAAAACTGGTAGAAATTGCCTGAGCTGAGGAAAAAAATTAGATTGAAACATCTTTTTTGTTTGGGATTTTTTTCCCCCCATGTCTTTTAGAGCAATAAGTGAAATAAATTTACATCACCAAAGAATAAACAGCAGATTTGATGCTTCTCTTTAGTCCTTCCAGTTGTCCTTCCCTTGAGAGGAAAAAAACAAATCATAGAGTTATATCTTGTGTCATAGGTGAATGCTTAATACTTTATGTATGTTGTTTATTGCACCTTGTTTTTTCCCTTTGCTTACAGGTTGAGTTTTTTCCTGGTTTTTTTTCCACTTTCAGTCTACCCTTTGCTCTTCATCTGTCACTGCAAGAGGTTAAAATGTTGTGTGTATGGATTGCTAACCATGCAAATCTGGTTGTGAATCTCGATTCTGTCTCATCTTGTCTCTGAGAGACTTCAGGTGAGAATTCCAGGTGCAGGAGGAGGAAGCATGATCCTCAGGAAGTTACTGGTGACAACTTACATTCATTTTCCACAGCAATTAAGGCCCAAAAAGACCCACCAAAAACTGCCATTAGTGCTCATAAGTAAAATCTTTATTTCTGAAGCATTTGTAGTGGAACCTTTCTAAGAGCATTGTGAAAGACGCAGAGCCTTGTTGAGGCAGGCCCAGTGGGTGAAGGTGTGAGGCTGTTGTAAATAGCACGCAAGCCTTGGGCAGAATTTTTGCCTCTAAAAAACTGTATTATTTTCAGCCACAGAAGAGCAATGTCTGCTGCAATTTCCACACCTTCCAGATGATCTATGCTGCACTTTATCAACAGCTAGGTAGAAACCCCATCCAACTTGTTTAGCCTTAGTGAGCTGTCCTTGTCAGGTTTTCCAGTCCGTTGAGTAGTTCCCACTAACTAAAAGGCTGACAGCAGGATTCAACTTGGCCTTGTTTTCTTCAGTAGCAGATGGAACACTTTTGGCTTTAAGCTGGGAATTGGTTTCTACAACTGACTTTGGAGTATCTCAGAGCTACCTTGCCAGCTGGAAACTCAGCTGGCTTGGACACCTCTTGTTCCCTAGGGAGTTGTCTAAATCATAAAGCAAAAAATTGCATCCTATAATAATACCTACAACAAGTCAGAAATTCTTTTAATGAACAGGTTGATGAATAAAGAGACTCAGGCTATTAACTGTTAGAGACAGACTCATGATTTTTTTATGGTTTCAACAGATCTATGATGGTTTATTTCCCTGAGGTTCTTTGCCCTTCTCCACAATTTGGGCAAAAGATTGCTGTGACTAGCTCTTTTTTATGGCTGAGGTTAACCTGAGATCCTGCTGTGAAAGTAGCTTTAAGCACAATGATGCTGGCCTATGTTCACTGCTGGTCTGATATCTATGCCTGAATGTGAAGTGATGTTGAGTGAAGTTTCTGTTTAGCACAGTGCTGCTCATAGATGTCAAACTGCAGTTGCCTGAAGATATATGTCAGCTATGCTATTCCAGTTGATGGTTGAAGATTTCATCTCTTCTAGTCCGAATGGTTTTGGCAAGAGGCCAGTGGAATGTAATCCTGTACAGGAAATTGTCTAACAAAACCAATGCCGTAAAACTGAGTAATTCAAAACACATAACTAAGATCTTCTAAGGAGGAAGAGATGTGGTATGATCTAAATGGATTGCACCTCACCCTTAAAAACATGTTATCTTGTAACTTTTTGGACCTGTATAGGCTGGCAAACACAAGCAACAGCAGCTCTTAAAGTCTCTGGATGCCACGTCAATGGCTGAAAAATAACTACTTATATATTCTCCAAGACTTCATAATAAGTGGTTGGCCAGGTTGTGAGATTTCAAAACCTGCTATTTAATTTGTTAAAGCTGCAGTAACCTGATTAACTGAACCATTGTCTCTTATGTGGACTGTTTTGAGGTAACTAAAAAAGAGAAAGTTTTAAAAAAACCTCTTAAATTCTTAAACCCCTTTCTGTTGTGTACTGATGCTTTCTGATCCCATTTTCTAATTAGTACTACAAATCTATTGCACAAATTAGGACTTCTGACTATCTTTAATGCATGAAATTTCCATAGTAAAGCCCTTCTGCTATTGAATTTTTTATTTAAGCATGTGGTGTTTAGTATTTCAAAAAGGAAGGATTTGCTTGAGCTCACACTTTCTGTTCTAGACCCCAGGAGCCAATGAAGTTCTTATGGAAGTTCTCTGTAGGGCAGAAGAGGCTGTTATGGCATGTATGAAGCAGATACTGTAATGGACAGGAAGGAAAATTGTTATTTCCACACAGGGAAATTCATCTGCTTGTAGTTTTGCTGACTGGTGGTAACTTAGTCTGTGACTGGATATACTGTGTGTTGGCCTTAGCAGAGACAAATAGAAATTAATGACTTTCTCTGCTTTGATCTTAATGAAACTAGGTGATTTTATAGAAAATAATTATTTTTCTAAGTGTGCAGGCTATTTGAGGCCTACAAGGGAATAAACAGTTTGATATTTTTCTGACATCCGGTATGAATTTGGCAGTGAACAAACCGGTAGCCATAATGACAATGTGAATCCTGTTTGGTTCTGAACTGACTAGAAAAGACAATACAAGGAAGGGTGAAACCACTCAAGCACATTAAACAAAAAAAAAGTTCTCACTTGCAGCCCTCCTGTCAAAAAAAATGGACATTTTTGTAATCCTGTCATGTGATCATTAGAGTAAAAGCTGTGGTTTAATGAACTGCTGGGTGCCTGTTACAAAATGCATTTTGTAGCTTTTATTTGGCCTAAAGAAGCTGTGGATTGTGTGCGTGTGTTGTGCTGATAAAAATTCAAGCTGTAAATAAAGCTGTAAATTATGTTGCAACTGGAGCCTAGAATTGACTGTATGTGAAGCCAGCTTCTAGACTGGAAATACTCCAAATTACGTAACATAATTTTGTTTCTACCTGTTGTGCCATTGGCCCACAGAAGTGCAATGAAACAATGTTCTCCCTTGCTTCAAATAACTCACATTCACCTGAAGTTGGCATCCAGATGTTTTGCAACATTTCCAGCTGAATGATAACTTTTCCTTCTAAAATCCTCTTGTTTGTTTGCACTCCAAGTTCTCATACAAATGCCTTGAGTTGCCCAGTCTCTTTAAGTAAAATCACAGTGAAACTGGTGCTCCATTTCCTTATGTTACAAATGCTACTTCCTTGGCTTTTTTCATTTTAGCCAGCTTATAATTCTATAGGCTTCAAGAGACATGGTCAGTCTCTGAGTTAATGCTGCTTGATGCTTCAGGGTTGCTTTGGTTTGTTAGACCCTTTCCTAGTGCACAGTTGGTTTTGGTTATTTCTGTAACTGAGAAGCTTTTGATTCCAACCATTCAGAGGTTTTGTTAAGCCTTTCATAACCAGTTCATGCTTCATCTTCATGTTTTAAATGTGAACTTACGCTTCATCTCAATGTGTTCGAGGATGTTGATGACTTGTGTTGAGCTACTTAATGCCTGCCTGTGTCAAACATGGAGATATTTTTATTTGTGGCTTCACAAACGTGGACAGAAGAAACATTTGCTGTTTGTTGCTGGAGGAATGCAAGTATTAATTAAATAATATTTTAAGTGCTTTTTAGAGCCACAGATTCTGAAAAAAAACTTAACAGGGAACTTTTAACTGATGAGATCATATGGAAGCCTATTGTGCCTATAATCTAATCATAAATCCTTTTCTCATCTTATTTTGGAAGATGCAGTTGCTGCAAG
Source organism: Serilophus lunatus (assembly GCA_013399895.1). NCBI lineage: Eukaryota > Metazoa > Chordata > Aves > Passeriformes > Eurylaimidae > Serilophus > Serilophus lunatus. The sequence goes on along the minus strand of VXBA01004376.1, from coordinate 297,435 downwards.
CCCACCCCAGGATGATGGGTTGAGCTAAGGGATTGAATTCAAAACAAACTTGACTGCTGTGCTGTAACTGAATATTTCCACATATTTGAACTATTCTGTGGTGGAAGGAGTGATCTTGATTTTTTTTTATGCTGAAGACTACAGAGCATGTTCATCCCATGGAACAAAATGCAAGGAGTGTCATTGTTGCACATCAGAAAGGAATGTGCAATGACTCAAATGTACACCATTTGGAATACTGTTATCTAGTAAGGAAAGGTTGGAAATGCATGTGAGATGCTTAAAACTTTTTTTTTTTTTGTAAGTACACCTTTATTTTAAAAAAAGGGTTATAAGTTGTCTGAAGCTTTTTCTTTGAAATGTTCTTTTCAGCAGTTCTAAAACCAGAAGTGTTACATGAAGAACTAAAGACATCCATATACATTTCTGAATCCTGTACTGGATGATCTGTACTTGCTGGTACTGTTTGGCTGTTGAAATAACTCTTTTCTCTAATCCACTTGCTTCCTATGAAGTCTTCCTTTTTTATTACTTAGAGGCCTTCTGTTAGTGTCTATTTTAAAACATAAAGATAAGTTTTTTGGAAGTGTTATATGTTGCTTACTTTTATTAGACATTCTTGGAGCACAGACCAGTGTGATACTCCAGGCCTAATCAATTAAAATCTTCGATCTCTTCTCATACTGTGAGAGCTGTTATAATTCCAAGCTGGACTGAAACCTTTATTATTGTGGAGTCAGTTTTGTTGTAAAGTGGCACAAGGGCTTTGTTTGTTTGTTTCTGTGTGGTGGTTGTTGTGTTTTTGTGCAGTGAATGGATCAAAGGTTAGTTAACTCCTGGACATCATCAAATTCGTCAAGAACCAAACCAACAAAAGCACACCCAAATCTGAAAACCTTTTAATCTACCTAAAAAAAGAAAATTAATTACTGAGATACTTTAGGTAATAGGAAATATTGGTTTATTTATTTAGATGGTATAGATGTTAGGCTGATGTTGCATTGGTTGTTAGCCTAGGTAAAGGTTGGACTTGATGATCTCTACGGTCCTTTCCAACCTTATTAATTCTGTGTGTAATTTAAACTGTAGCTGCAAGAAACAGATGAAAGAAGGTGTCATCCAGAAAATTGTTCCATCAGTCTTTAATTGTAGAATCCATGTTTCAGATGAATTGCATAGATGTGAGTTTGGCAAAAGAGCATCAACAGAGGCTTTTGTGCATTTAATCCAACCACTGGCTGAAGGACAGCTGGCCAAATCTCATCTTTAAAAAGACTGGGATAATGTTCTTTGGGAGATAGAAGACTTAAACCAATTGATTTCATTTGCACTCTCATTCAAGGGTATCTGTCCAACCTGACATTAAACCAGCAAAGCAGAATTGTACAGTTTTTTAAAGTTTCTGGTTGAACAATATACCAAACATACAGAAATAATTATTTTTTTTCTAACTATCAATTCAGATTAAAACGGACAATTACTTCAGTGTTCCATTCTCTCTGGTCTCTGTTTTGAATTTACAGTCACTTCTGTGGTTATGACCCTCAGTAGTGGTTTTATTAGCTGTCTTTACTCTGACAAAATGCTCTTGAATGCTTCAGTGTCAATTCCTTTGAAAGAATATGAAGATCCAAACCTCCAGAAAGAAAATATTGCACAGCCTAAACCTCTGCAATATTCCTTTTTCTCCTATTCCTTTAATACAGAGGGTGATTATTTCTTTCAAATTCCACTTAGATAAATAGTTCTCTTATGAGCAATTGAAAGAAGTCACTTTCCACCTATTTACTGATTTTGTAAAATTTTTTTTTTTAGACATCAGAGAACATTGATAATGGAGATAGTTGATGTTGGCCTTAATTGGTACTTCCTAGAATTTGCTCTCCAAAGGCTCTTGATACACATTAAGCATAAGGAGAAGCTCCATTCATGCATTAAAAACTGATTAAGACAGCAAGAACAAAGAATAGGAAGAAAGGATCAGTTTTCAAAAAGAAGATAGTCATGAGTAGGGGAGGTTGGGATCTGTGTTGTTCAGCATATGTAGATGTGATCAGACAAGCATGTAAATAGTGAGGATACCAAAGCCTTAGTAATTTCTAAAGCTGCAAAAGGTTGGAGAAGCCATGACCTCAAATGACAAAAGTTGATGAAATGGCAAAATGTGAGGTGGTCTGTACCTAGAGAGACCTAAAAAACTGCATCTAGTTCATTACTGGGAATTATATTTATATAACTGAGGAGAAGAATTTTATGGCTAGTTTCTTGAAGTTAATTTGAGGTTTGCTGGCAGTCAAGAAAGCTAACAGAGGTAGGACTAATAAAGGAAGGAGCTGAGAGCAAGATAGTGTATGAAATGATGCATTATCCTGCCTCTGTGTAATTCCATCTCAAAAAGAAAAGGAAAAAAGGTGAAAGTGGAAAAGGACAAAAAGTAATTGAAACATGGAGTTCTTATCATGTGAGAAGGGGCTGCATATATGAGACTCACACTGGCCAAGAGCCATCTAAGGAGGCAGTCTGTGACAGACGGATGAACACAATCTGTTCATCTTCCTTTGCAATACGAGAAAGTAGAGCTTCAAAACTTTGTGAATTTGTAACTGCTTATGTAGCCAGTGTAAGTCATCACTGGGTCACAACCTCCGACACAGACAGCCTTTAAGTCATTAAATATGTTGAAGCTTTTCCAAGCAAAGCCTGGCAACAGGACTATTCTTGCCCCTCAATGTTGAGAGCCTGACAGTATTTGGAAATAGGATATTCAGCTACATCAGTTTTTGTTTGACGTAGTACAATGATTTGTATTATTATAGTTAAAGATAGAAAAAAAAACAGCACTGAGGAATAGGTAGAGAAAGCCAATATTTCTAGATGTCACAAAAGATTTTGCATTTGCTGCTTTTTTGGAACCTGAATATAAAAAGATTCAGAGATTGAGTGGGCCACAATCCTTGGAAATCTGTTTCAAATGTATCCAAGGTTTAACACACAAAAATGAAGATACTTGAAGTTGCTTAGGGACAAGGTTGTCATAGGAGATGTGGGGTGTAGACATATGACAGCTTTGGAAAGAACAGAATATAATGCTTCTCTGAGTAACTGTAGACATGCCACTAGCGAAGGACCATATGTTGCATCTTTTACTCATACTGGTGAATTGCTGGTCACACATGATTCACTTGAGATGGATTAACTGAGAGTTTTGTGGCAAAAAGAATGGTGCACTGTAATGCTGCCAGAAAAAAAAAAAATCACTCCAATGTATAAAATTAACTAATATAACAGCATAGTGGAGATCAATTAAAGTATAAAGTGATTTTTGATACTTTGGATAAAAAAAATATTTTGGAAAGACAAATGGACAAGATAAGCCTGGCAAACACTGAGAATAGAATATGCCATCTGGAAACAGAAAATACAGACATAAAATTTATGGCAACTCTATAAGAGGGGTGATGAATGTCTTCTAAGCCATGAATCTGATGAAAGAAAAGACATGTGCCCCTAACTCTTGAAGGTTACTTTTGTATATGAGTTTCCATTAGATATTTTAATATTCCTGCTAACTCTCTTTTATTCCCTTTGCATGAAGTGTTTTCTAGTTGCTTCATTACTCAGTCCAGAAGACAAGGGATGGTTCAGTTTTCACCCTGGAGCAGTGCCTGCACTCTCTCTTGTTTGTGTATTTTCTGTATTGTATAATTTCCTCCTTTCAGCGGTGGTGAATGGTTTTGAAATTATGCAGCCCATGGCTTGGACAGGTGCACCCTTGCTGGGTTAAAAGCTGGCTGGCTGGCTGGGACCAGGGAATGGTGATGGAATGGTGGGTGCCGCATCCAGCTGGTCACCAGTGGTGTTCCCAGGGCTCAGCACTGGGGCCAGTCCTATTTAATGTCTTTATCAACCATCTGGAGAGGGGATCAAGTGCACCCTCAGTAATTTCATGGACCATGTTGAATTGGGTGGGAGTGTAGATGAGTTGGAGGATAGAGGGCTCTGCAGAGGCACCTGGACAGGCTGGATGAACGGGCTGAGGCCAATTCGATGAGGTTCAACAAGACCAAGTGCATTTGAGTCACAACAACCTCAGGCAGTGCTACAGGCTGGGGGATCAGTCGCTGGAAAATTTCCTTATGGAAAACGACCTGGGGGTTCTGGCCGACAGCAGCTGAACATGAGCAGGCAGTGTGTCCAGGTGGCCAAGAAGACCAATGGCATCCTGGCTTGGATCAGAAATAGAGTGATCAGCAGAACCAGGGCAGTGATACTGTTCCCCCTGTACTCGGCACGAGTGAGGCCACTCCTCGAGTCCTGTGTTCAGTTTTTGGGCCCCTCATTACAGAAATGACATTGAGTCATCTGGAGTGAGTCCAGAGAAGGATAAAAGAGCTGGTGAAGGACTTGTGCTCCAAACCCTATGAGGAGAGCTGAGGGAGCTGTGGGTGTTCAGCCTGGAGAAAAGGAGGCTCAGTGGGGACATTATCAATCTCTACAACTGCCTGAAAGTGTTGACCTCTTCTCACAGGTAACAACAACAGTATGAGAGGACACAACCTCAAGCTGTACCAGGGGAGATTCAGGCTGGACATCAAGAGAACTTTCTTCACAGAAATGGTTGTTAAGCATTCAAATGGGCTGCCCAGGGATGTGGTACAGTCACCATCCCTGGAGGTGTTCAAGAAACAACTGGACATGGCACTTAGAGCCGTGGTCTATTTGACATGCAGATGATTTGTCAAAGATTGGCCTCAGTGATCTTAGAGGTCTTTTCCAATGAAAATTCTGTGATTTATGGCTGTTATATGAGAGCCACTGCATGTCTGTAAGTTGGACACCACAGTACCTTTCTTCCTTCAGAGGCTGCAGTGTGGTCATAGTGGGGCTTTCACTGTAGTTGGTGTTCTGCTGAGTGATCTTTCCCAATCGGTGAAAAATGAAGAGTCCTGAGTGACCTGAATTAACTGGTGATTCATAAAAATGTCACAAAGGGAGATGTGTTATAGAGCTGGTGTAAAGTTAAAAATTGCATTTTTTAAATGAGAGATAGAAAAGATGATAGCCAATAATAGGAAAGGAAAAGAGCAGATATTGACCTGAAGAAAGCAAGAAAGAGAGCAAGAGTAGTATAGAAGAAAGAAAATGCCAGAGGAATAAAGATGATGATAATGTGTCCCAGCGTAAAAGGAAGAAGTAGTTTTTATTTTTCTCTTTTCTTCTTTTACCCTACTTTTTGTCAGTTAACTTTTTCATTATTTTCCTTCCTTTTTTTTTTTACTCCAAAGCCTAGCTCAAAATTATACAAAAGCATCTCTGTAATGCCCACATATGTCTTTTTATGAATTAATAAAAGTTCAAAAATTGTTTTAAATTTAGTGAGAGTGATGACTAGGGACAGTAGCTACCAAAGACAATCAGATCTCTTCCCTGGAGGTTGAACTCATGACTTTTATCTTCAAAATATAAAAAGCTGCCTGTTTTGGGGACCTAAACCCCCAGTTTTATAACTTGAACTGTTGGGAAGAGCTCATCTGCCGAAGGGGTAATCTCTGCTCGAGATGGACAGGCCTTGATTTGTGTGTGCAGAGTCAGACAAAAGAGATTAAAAAAATTTACCTACTCAGAGTAATTTAGACCCTCCTAAATTTATTTGGTCATTTCACAATGTAAAATTCTGTGTTGCTCAGTGAACGCTTTTGGAATTTTTTATCATCTTTCCAATTAAAAGATGTGATAATCATGAGTAAGAGGGAAGAAATAATAGAAGAAAATCTCCTGAGACTAGATAATGATAAAGATCATATCTCCACAAACTAATAGGATTTTAGCTAGGAATATGAATAGAATGTGATAAAAATAAAGTTTAAAAGTTAAGCTTTTCCATTGAAAAGGTATAAGAACTGTTTTTGTAAAATGGGATGTAAGTACTGTTGGTTCTAATGTTTCACTACAGCTTGCTTGAAGGATCCTCTTACATCTAAAAATGTTTTAACCTGAATGAGAATTCACCAATAAAAATATAGTTTTTAAATATTTCCCTTCCCTGAACTGTAATGATATGTAAGAAATACTAATTGAATTAATTTATTTATAGAACACTTTACAGCCACCACTTCTCTTGCATTATTTACTAGGTTATGAGGTTAATATTTCCTCAGCACTGTTTGAAATGTAGTCTAGTTGGAGGCAATCCATATTAAAACCTGTTATATATATATATCTATTTTAAGAAATGTGAAATATTTCTGTGAAACAGAAGTGAAATAATTTGCATGACATGACACAGCAGAGCAGTATCAGGACAAAGATAAAATCAAGACACCTAGTTTTATGACCTGTGCAGTAGATTGTACTGCTTCAATCTTAAACACCTCAAGTAGAACTCTCAAAAACACCACTGTGATTTAAGAGAACAAATTTCGTAGACCTTGTGCTGCCCTATAATTTAAGTGTTCAAAAGAGAACCATTTAGGGGTTTTATCACCTAATTTTCTCCCTGACTATAATGTGAGGCTGGCAGCATTTCTGTTCCATTGTTGCTTCTTCTGTTTTTATTCCCATTAAATTGTAAAAGTGGACTGCTCATGTGTTTGTATAATACCTTGCACAGAGGGTTCTCATCTGCATTGTAGTACTATACAATAAATCAAAATGACAGACCCAACCAATTTGTAAAAGGTATGCATTTGGATACCTCCAACTTGGTATAAGCTCTTAAAAGAAGACTTCTAAAGAGACCTGTCCAGAATATTGCGAGAGACATAAAAATAAGTGTATCGTTTGTGCATCAAAAGCTGTGGAGGTTTTGCTATGAAGTCAAACTGAGTTTGAACACTAACTTCTCAAGTGAGGGAATTACTGTTCTGCCATTGAGAAGTACAGCTTTGTTGGTAGAAAAATGTGGTTATAAATGAAAATAAATTTTACATGTGATCAGGAAATGGGAGCGAAGGGCTAATGAACTATTAATAGTAACTGTAATATTACTGTAATAAAAGGTTAATCAATTATGCGATGTTATAAGCAAGCCACTAGGCATGTGAAACATATTATCCATTTTTTTCCGAACCCTTATAACACTTATGGATGTGCTGACAATCATTAGTAACAAGTAATATTCATATTTGTTTATAAAAGCAGTTAGTAGTTTTTTAGTATTTTATAAACTTCCATGGAAAATAAGACTTATTAATGCTTGTTCCTCGTCCCACACCTGGAATGATATCTGATAACTTTTGCCTTAAAGTAAGAAGTCCAAGGCTAAGTCCTGTATTCTGGCAGAGCTGAAGAATTTGTATTTTGTGATGGCAAGCAGAGTTTGCAAAGATTAAAGCAAGACCAGATCACAGTGTTGCTAAAGGCTTCAGCAATAACATTTCCTGCTGTTGGTTGCTACCAGATACAAAGCTGTAACACTGAAGAACAAAGATAGGAAATAGGGAAATAAATGATGCTGCAGATAAATGTTATTTTCTGACCAAGTGGGATAACTTTATGACTTATGTGGTGGAGCTGTACTAGTATATTCTGTCAGTGTTTTGTCTTTTACAAAGCTCAATATTGTTCCTTGACTCATTTGTCTAGCAAACTTCCTTGTATTAGTAAAAATATTCTTTCTTAAAATGTAAATATTTTCCTCATTCAAATACCATGTGTTATATATTCTCATTTCCAGGGGAATTCTCTTGCACTTGCCTCCTTTTGTGTTGCCGCTAGGGATGTCTTTTAAACTGGCCAAAATTTCAATGAGTTTTCAGAGAGGCTCAGAAGCCTGAGAAGGCAGTTTGTTTTTTCGGCTTCGTTGGCAGAGTTTACTGCAGCTTCTATTGGTGCTGGTTTTGTATGTGTTTGAGTATTTGTAGTATTTACTGTTTCTATGGAGTACCAACTGATGGAAAGGAAGAAGTCATTCTGCCTTCTCACTTGAATGCTGGGTCTTGCTTGTAATTAATCTAAAAGTAACAACCCCAAACACTAAGACAAAGCATCTAGTTTTACTTCTCTTAAGATATCGAAGTGTACACTTGCATCTACACCGAGTTTGAACGCTCACGTATGTGTAAACTTCAGAGAGGAGTAGATCTTGGTACCTGCTGTGCTTTCTGCACACAGGCTGACCCTGATGGTATGATCAGCCGTGGAGGGTGACTACACAGTACAATCCACAGCATTTGACACCCTCGAAATTTGCATTGGGCAAGTATTTAAAATAATGTTAATCAGCAGACTCCTCATTGTTTCTAATACTGGTCATGGGGGTTACATTTCTGCCTTGAGATTATGATAAGAAAATGTTCTCTTTTATTACAAAAATCCCTATTTTATAGGAATGGAAGAGATTCATCTATTGTGTGCCTCTCTCAAGCCAGTAGGATTTTATATTGAGAGGAATTTGTCTTTTTAATGTGTTTCCAAAAGTAACGTAAAATGTGAGGTGAAGAGAGGAAAGCAGCCTGGATATGCTGAACTAAATTGTGAGTTACCGATACTGCCCCTGATACTGAAGCTAATTCTGGATATAACAAGATAGAGTGTATCCCTGTGGATACAGGATGGGGGCGGCGATGGACGGATGGATACTGGAGCTCCCCGGTGTGGATGCGAGCAACAATTTGGCTTTACTAACGTAACCTCCCCGGGGAGCGGGCTCGCAGAGGGGCTGAAAGGCCAACACATCGCAGTGTGGGCGGTCGCGGGGACCCGAGAGCACGTCTCCGGTTTCACCCCTCAGGCAAATGGACGACTCTCGGTGCGACCGCGTATCCCAGCGCTATCTCCCGGCCAAGCCGCGCAGCGCCCACCTCGCAGCGAACGGCGACCGGCGGCTTGCTGCTTCTGCCTCCCTCCCTAGGCTGGGAATTCTTCGCAGGAACGGCAGGGAGGGAGGGAAGGCGGCGCCGGGCCGGCGGAGGGGCCCCGCCGCCCCTCGGTGAGTGCGCGAGGAGCAGGTGGGTCCCGCCGCATCCCCGCCCCGCGCCCGCCCCGCAGCCCCCGCGCCACAGCCGCTCCTCATTGGAGCGGGGCGCTGTCAGTCGGCGCCCGCAGAGCCCCGCTCCCAGGGCTGCTCCCGAGCGCTGAGCCTGGAGCCGCGGCCGGTTGCGATGGGAAGCGGCGTCGGAGGGAACAAAGTTTGCCACGCTCGGGCACTGGGCTGCCGGCGTCCGTGATGCCCGGGGCGGGAGGCGGTGCCTGAAGGCAGCGGGCAGCCGGGCGGCTGGCACGCCTCGCTGTCTGCTGTCGGCACTGCCATCGCAAAGTTTCTGCTATTTTAATGTACTCAAACCCAGGATTCTAATTGTCAGCCCTCCCCGCCCCCACCTCTCCTCCTAGGTAGGCGACAAGTATTTTTATTCTGTGGATTAGAGAACTTTTTTGCATGGAAATTTACTGACTTCTGAGCGGTCTCCGTTTCGGGGAAAGGGGGGAAAGGATTTATTTTCATCGCAGTTTATTTTTCTTTTTTTTTTGGACCACAGGATTTTTGGAGCTATATGGAGGGACCTCAGGATGGTTTGCACCAGGAAAACCAAAACTTTAGTGTCCACTTGCGTGATTTTGAGTGGAATGACTAACATCGTCTGCTTGCTGTACGTGGGCTGGGTCACCAACTACATTGCCAGTGTTTATGTGAAAGTGCAGGAGCCGATCTCAGAAAAAAAGTTAGAGGAAGATAAAGGGGACACTTTAAGGATTATAGAAAGGCTGGACCATTTGGAAAATGTCATCAAGCAGCACATCCAAGGTACCACCACCTTACCCCCGCTTGCTTTCCCTGCCCTCCCCACCCGCCGCTTGCCGTGTGCAGCCTCCATCCCCTCCCGCCGCGTTCGCTGTGTGTGTGCGTGTGACATTCCTGTCGCGAGTCATTCCCGGCGGCTCCATCCTCGGCCCGGAAGAGCCGGGGCTGCGCGGAGCGTGTGGGAGCCCCGGCGGAGCCCCCCGGGAGCGCGGCCGGGGGAGCGGGGGGGCCCTGCCCCGCTCCCCTCCCCTGCCCTGCCCTGCCCTCCCTCCTGCCGGGCCAGCCGGCATGGGGGGCTCGGCCCCGGCCGCTGGGCTCGGCCTGGGGCTGAATAAACCTGACCTGAGCTCCCCGCCTGCCTGGGTCTTGCTAAAGCACTTGCCATCTGCTGTTATCGTCAATTTAATTTTATTTTTTTGCATTTGTTGTTTTTCTTTTGAGTTGCCGCGAGTGGAATTCTTGTTCTCCCCCCCTTTTAAGCCTGACTCTGCTAATCCGTGCTGAGTCTGTGTCCGTGTGTGATGAAGGTTTTCCTGTAGAGCTGGGAGCCCCTGGGGATTATAACTGGGGCAACCTCTCATTGTGTAATGCCTTTTAATTTGGTCTACTTTTAATGGGCGCTCTGGGAGAAGGGTTGAAGTGGGGAAGAATATGTTTATTTCCTGGGAGTTTGGGATTTTACATGACTTTTGTTTTACTGAGTGATCCTTAGTGTCTTCCTTTATATTTTCATCATCACACAATCATTCTCTCATTCTGCTAAGTGGCTTGGATAGTGAGGAGGCTGAGGCTGAGGCTGTGGATAGGTGAGAGCCCTTGCTAAATCTAGAGGGACCATCTTTCTCTGCTTCTGCATAACCTCCACTGAAGTTTCAAATCCCAGTTCTAGTCTCTCCTCAATCTCAAAAGGGCGAGTAGACCATGTGGTGAGTGATACCCACCACCAGTGCACAGTCTCACTCTCAGGCCAACTGGCCTTCTGGGAATAGGAAGAAAGTTGGAGCCAGCAGAGTGGCTTATTCCCATATGAATTTGGCATTTCCACTTGTCAATACATGTAACTTTGCAGCGCTGTTAAAGCCCAGCTACATTTCTGTGACTTGTATTAATAGCTTTTTATAAATGGCACATCACCATTAATTTTGTATATGCCTTCATTTCTCAAATTGTCTTGTCATCTTGTGTAAATGAGTACATTTCTTCTGGAGACTAGGTTATAGCAGCTCCTGCAAGTTTTAAGTTCTCTCATGCAGTCCTTAAGTTTTTCCTGATTCCTGAAATGGATTTTTAAAAGGAAATGTATTCTTGTCTGTGTGCCAGTGGAGTGCACTGTGGAAGCATGTATGAAGGCAGGGATTTTTCAAAAGGCTCTGGCTAAGAGTTAGATGCACAAAATTGACTTTCCTTATGAGGCTGGAGCATAATTCCTTCAGGTTTGTTGGGGTGAAACTCAAATATCCTTATTTATTTTCATGGAAACTAGCAATGTCCATATTGGCCTGTGCCTTTGGTCAGTAGTTCTCAGAGTAGTAGAGAATAGGTATACTTAAATCAGGGGACAGTATAGCATGGATTAGAGCATAAGCTTTTATTTCTGGTGACTATCCATAAATCAGTCATTATTTAAGGAAAATACCTTCTGGTTTGGAAGTTGAAGAAGGCCTTTCAAAATTAAGTGAACAATATGGTAAAAATTAAGTGAACAGTTTGATAATAAGTAATATTAGAGGAAAAAGTAAACTCTGCAAACTTCTCATATCTTATGCAAACTTCTTACTCATTGAGACAAATAAATAAATAAAAATCACAGATCTGTATCCCAAAGTGGATTTTCTCTCCTTTTACTTGTCAAATTATGATAACTGGAATTCTCAAGGAATTCCTGTGGCAGAATCTGTAGGATAGGATGTTATTTTAGCCAGATCTTGCTTAGCACAGTGAGATGCTGTAAATTCTGGGTCCTGGTGTAAAACTCATCGAAGTTATTGGAAAAAATATTCCAAGCTTGAGTGGGTTTCAGATGAGCTGGAAGATCAGCTTTAAGAAATTGTAAGTTTGCAGTTCATTGCCAGAAATTGGGTAAACCTGCTGCTGTAATGGTTCTAGAAAAGGTTCTAAGAATTATCTGCTATTAAACTTTTCCTTGGACCACTTCTTTTTTATGTTGGAGAGGGGTTTCCATAGCTCAGATGTTCTGCAGTGCTGAACAGGCATGAAATTAGCAGGGGTAATAGAATTACATTCCATAGGATATCCTGCAAATACCAGAGAGCTTTAACTGCTGCATTTTACACATGGGGTTACGCTAATATTTCATTTTAATTTGTTTTCTGATTGAATTGTTTGATTAGATGCCATCTGGGAATTCCTTTAGCATATAAATTGCAGTCTTGTAATATTTTATCAAATGTCCTGGAAATGAGAAGGCATAAGACATGCCTTCATATAAAATGCTTTTTAAAGTATGTATTTTTAAAAAACAGGCTCCCCTAGCAAGAAAAGTATCAGACTGAAAAGAGATTTTCAGATAATAGAGGTTCTGAGGGATTCAAGACTTGGATGTCTTGTGTTTGGAAAGAATGGCACAGACAGGGAAATCCTGGTGTTGGCCAAGAATGGAAAAGTTTGAATGCACAACTATGTACCTGCCATATTGTACATTTGTACTACTCTGTGTTCACGCTTCATTCTGCAAATTGTGAAGGATGGTAATTTCTCTGCACACATTTTCTGGGTGCTGTAAATGGAGTAAGAGCATATGTGTCTGCTCTGTCTGGATGGTACTCCCTCCTCTGCTTCCTTCTTCCCTCATTCTGTGTTAATTTCTGTCATGTAGCCCATGGGGATGCTGTGCCAGGGTCATGCATCTGTACACCAACTTCTGGGGTAGGCAGTCTGGGGCAGGACTGGCAGCGTGGACTACAGAAAGAAGTACCTTGTGGAGCAGAGGCACGATGCTGGAACCTGAGCTTAACCCTGGCAATCAGGAATTCTTGGCTTGTGGCCAGATACAGCTCACAAGATGTTTTTGGTCAAGTGGCTTTGCCTTTTCACAGTGATGACGGCCTGCCTGCTTTTCTGTGGCAGTGCTGTTGTGGTGGTTGTGGTTGTTAATTCCATCCGAACGTTCCCCAGCTAGTATGAAGGAGATTTTTCTCCCTCCTGCCCCAAATCTTTAGTAGGAGGCATATGCTTTATGCCAGCAGGCAGCTCACTGAGAGAAACTTTTAGTTTCCACTTGCTTTTGAGTTTGCAAACAAGATGGTGTGTTTTTTGAGATTAATTGTGTGTGAGTTTTTGTGTGTGAAAGAAACTGAGTAAAAGACCAGATGGATTGCTTTATGCAAAATGCAGTCCTTTTCATGCCTAACAAGGGTATGTGGCAAGTGGATAATCTAGTAATATTGAGCTTCATTTCCACAAAGTAGACTTTAGAGGGCTGGGGTTAACAAGTGTTAAATAAACCTAGGATTTGAAATCGGTTTTTCTCAATTTCATTTGACAAAACCATGTTGAGTTCACAAAAAACACACTGGTTCAAAAAAACCTCAAACACTCTCCTGTTATTCAAATCAATACAAGAGTGCTTCAGACAGATCACAACACCTCGTTCATCTTAATAATGCATCACGCATTGGTTCTGTCACCACAAATTTGCCCTAAATCCTATGTGCAGTTGGAAGATAAGATGAGCAGGAAGGCTGCTCTTAATCTGATACTGAGATTGTAACAGCGACAAAGTGAAAAACACTTGCAAAAAAGGAGAAACGTAATTGTTGTCTGCAGCCTGTCTTTAGGCCATTGTTTGTGGTGAGTTGAGCCTTTTGGTTGGAAAGCTAAGCTATGCTTAAGCTGATATCACTTAAAACACCTCATGCACGCAATCCTGTCTGTCTTATTATGCAATATCATTGTACTATTTTTCAGCCTTACTAGTTTTAATCAGAGTATGTTTGTGTTCCAGCAGCATTATTTTACAAGGCTATGAAGTCTATGAAGTGAACTTGCTTCTTTGCTCTCCTCATTTTCCCCCACTGCCCCTCCTTGGACTTCAACAGAATTACTAAATTGCTTGCAATTTAGATCTGGAGTAGGTCTAAATTAAAGTTGTAACAGACAGTTCATTTCTGGACCAGTTGAATTCTTAGTTAAAATAAACGGATGGCTACTAAAACATCTGTGTTGCACTAGGACTTTGGTCCTTCATGTTTGCAAGCTGCTGCATCTGTTTTCTTCAGTGGAATATCAGGCACTGTGTGGATTTATTTGGGAAAATTTGTGAGAGGAGGGTTGTATATGTTATCTCTCAACCTGCTGCTTAGAATGATTTGCTCTGTGGATGTACTTGGGCTAATATTAGCTGTCCCACAGTGGGACATCTGATCACTCTCTGTGGTCAGTTGGGGGAGGGAGAGATTTCCAGTGTTTGATTCATTCGTTCCCTGTCTTGGGTAAGGTGAAAGGGTGTCAGGGCGAAATGATTTGCTTTCAGAAATTGCATATTTTCAGTTTGGGAATTAGGTCAGTCCACATTCTTAATTTCAGCCATGTAGATGTTTTAAAAATCTAACAATGTAAATTGTAAGTTTAAAAAGTTAGCCATGTAAAAAGGTTTGGGTATGTAAATTCTGTGTTTGTTATCTCTCCTTTATTTCTTGATCTCAAACACTAAGTATCCTGTCTTGCCAGCCTGGCTAGTGAGCTGTGTTCCATGAAGTCACCTCACTAGGATTCAAATGGCCACTCCACCATGACTCTTACTCTTGTGGTACTTTCCTTTTGGGAATAATTAATTGTTAAATCCCCTCAGTTTATTTCCCTCAAGCTCAAAAGCAATTAGGCATGTTTATCACTCACTGCAAAGTATTTATTCTACTGAGAAACAAGTGAGCACTAGACAGCAGCCCTGGGAACACACAGCTCTTGCTCCACTACTATATTCTCCATCTCTGTACAAGCAGAGAGACCTTCTGTCCCAATGTAACTAATTGCAAGAGAAGCAAATCCTTGCATATGTAAGATACTCAGGATTAATCCCATTATTTTTTCTCCTTAGGCTGTGACTTCTCATGTCATTCTAGATTGCTACATGTCAGTGCAGATTAATTTGAATTTAACTTTCATGTTCTTCCATGCTTAAGAATGGATGCACTAAAACCCCCCTTAATATAGAGATTTCAGCTAGAAGACTTAATTTGCTGTAAATTTTCAAGCAGTGCTGGAGGTGCAGGCATTTCAAGGACCATGTGCTGAAGACTTAACGTTATTGATTACATTGACTACACCTTGATAATGTATTGTTATTACCATTATTAAAGTTAACTTTTTTGTGCTTTTAATATTTTTAGCTCTCTTCTAATTATATTCTTGATGGTTCTTCAACTGAGGGTTTCTATTAGGACCCAGTGATCATAACTGAGGGAGTGGCAATTTGGCCTTATTAAGGTAATTGCATTTAACACTGGATATTAAATGATTTAATTTAACTGGATGTTAAATGATTCCTTTCATGATTAAAATTGCTTTTTTCAGAATAAGTTTCCTTGCCCCCCCTCTTCTTCTCTTCCTGATTGTCAGCTATATGGCTCTATTAATTCTTCAGGTTTGTACAATGGGACCGCCATGACAGGTTTATTTGAGATTGTTTCTTTTGTCGGAAACAAGAAAAGTTTTCTTTTATTACAAAGTGAGAGTGAATGGTACCTTTGTAGTTGGAAAGAGGATTAACCTGGATTCCGTTTCCTTCAGTCAAGACAATTTCTGTAGTTCACATGAAAGTCTTCAACAGAAGTTTAAAAAATTAATCAGGAGCAGAGGCTGGAAGCTGTGACTTCAGTGCCCTCCACAAGTGCTTTTATTCCTAAGCTAGAAAATTTTGCCTTTTTCTTCAAAAAAGTTAATTTTTATTGACATTTGCTATCTCTGCACAATGGCACAGCTTCAGCAGGAAGAGTGGATCGTGTATTGCAGTTTTTGAGCAGATGATGTATGGGCTGTGCAGAGATGGGCAGAGCTGTTCTGCTTAAGGTCCTGGACTCAGCACTTCATTTATGCCAGCTAAGGTCTCACTTTGGAGAATGTTGCCCAGGTTGGCACAAGCAGCTGTGCAGAGATTCCAGCTGGGGACTTGTGACTTTCTGCTACCTTGTCATGTCCATTTTAGTACTAACAAGTGGTTTTCTCTACATTACCAAAATATATATAAATACACATGAACAGTAACATAAAGCAAGACCTATGCATAGCTGCTGGAAATTGTGTATAATGTGTGAGATCATCTTGGGCTTGGTGTAATGCTCCCTCATGGCAATATCAATCTCTACAGTTGAATCTTGGGCCTGGGGCTGACTGTGATCTGCAATTAACTGTTGTGCGTGCAAGGGCAGGCAGGGAGAGCAGCAGGTGTGACTTCTCTCAGCACCTAAAACTCAAAAGAGCCTTTGCTCAGAGGAGCATGGTGCTGAGGTCACTGTATGCTGTGACATGTCCGTTGGGGGTCAGGAAGAGGTGACTGTGTGTGCACTCAAGGCGCACTCTGTGCTTCTGAAGCAAGTGCAAGAGTGTTGTACATTTTCAGGAGTGGTGGCTCCTACATGCTGGTGATACTTGCTCTTTGTGTTCCAGGAACAGGACAAAACTCTAGAACCACATCCCAGTCTAGTGTATTTGTGGCTTATGTAGTTTATTTTTTTTCTCTTGCACAAGCTGAATGCTTATGAAAGAGATACAGGATCTGGACCTGCAAGTGTATGTTTGCAAAATATGAGGCTTTCCACTGTATCATAAAAAGAGATTTCTCGCTGAGCCTGGCATGGGCTGTGTAGTTTCTCCATTATCTCTAGAGCGAAGAGGTTGAAGTTGTTGCCTGTTTCTACCAAATATTGCTCCCTTGCCTATGACAAGTTACAGAAGCAGTCTACTTGAATTCTGTGTTCAACAGAAAGATCTCATCATCAACATTATACTGTGGCAGCATGCATAAGCTGAGGTATCATGGGGTAAGCTAATATCCTTCTGAATGTTTGAGGCATGATGTGGAAAAAAAAATCTTTGGTGATTTAACAAAGCAAACACTGGGCTCAAATCCTGAGACACTGGTGGCATCGTGAAGATTTCTTATCTGCCTCCTGAGGATGGTGGGGAATCCTCGGCTGTTAGTAGAACAGCCCAGGAACCTGATCATCAGCTGTTAATGTATGGAATGCGGCAATGTACACAATGGGACATGAATCCTCTTTAGCTGGTTAGTGGCTGTCCTTTTGTATTGCAGCCATAAGGTTATGCTGTTAGCCATGCTTGGTTGAGGGATTGGAGACTGGGCTCAGTACAGTGTGCTGTGGAGGCTTGGGAATGTCCCTAAGTCAAGAGCAGATAATGTGTGAGTGCTGAGGATAAGTGAAGTAATTTACTGGTCCACAACTGCCAAAATTAATGAAATTTCTGTCTAATGTGAAAGCAAAACCTAACTTCATATCATGTCATGCCTCCTCTGAGATGAATCCTTTTTCATTTGTCTACTCTATTATTTTCCTTTATATCTCCCCTCTTTTTTTTTTTTAATTTAAAAATGTCCTCTACTCCCTATTTTGTTCCATAAGCCATATGATGGTCAAAGTACAATGGCACTTTCTCTGGAAGTACCTTTCTGTGCTGCCCTTGGCCTTCCAGTACTAGCTCTGTAGCCTCTTTAGAAACTTTTGGGCTTCTTAATTTCAGAAACTTGATAAACACCTCTGTGAGAGGTTGTTTGTTGGGATGGTGTGGACAGATACACTGAAATTCTCATGTACTTGAAACTTAACATTATTTCTGTTTTCTCCATAAATTTTCTCTATTCAACTGGTGGTTTGTAACCACCAGTTTTTTAACATGATATCTTGAATTCTCGAAGGAAAGGCAGAGATCTTTAGAAGCTGAAGCCATGGTGGTAATTATTACAGGTACAGGATTCCAGCATCTCCTTTACTTGGCTTTGAAAACTAACAAATGCAAATATTCTAATTCCTTTTTTTTAGAGTATGAAGATGGAAGATTGAAGTTGCTACCTTGTAGTTCTCTGCCTTCAAAACGGCAGAATGTGTCTTCCCAAGTCTGTGATGGATTCTTCCTATATTCACTACTTAAACTATATGATTTTTAAATTTAATTTCTATGACAACACCACTGTGAGAGCTAGCTGAAATCCCAGCTGTCTTGTGATCAGTGCCATACAAATTTGTAGAGGAACCCTTGACTTAGAGATCTTTGTGTCCATGGATGACAAGGTCTGCAGGAGCTGGGCAGAGGAGAGGGATTTGGAGAACTGATATGACCAAGTTTAGATAGCCTCTTGATGAGAGGTTTTGCCTCACTGCTGGCGAATGATGAATCAGACAGAAGGTCTCTTGTGTTAGTAACAGCCCAGAGAATGTGTGAATCCTGCAGTGGCCAAACATGATGTGGTGCAGTAGCCACATCTGTTCTCCCCCGATAGAGCTTGGCCTCACTGACATGAATTTGAGATTGACATGAGCCCTGAAGTACGAGATTAGACATCTCTCCCAACATACATGTTATAATTAGCATGCCTTAAATACCACATAATTACCTAATTCTCTGCTTGTATCTTGAAAATTCATGAGCTGAGTGACCTTGTGTCAGTGATGTTGGTGGAGGTGTGTAAATGCCTTTGTAGTTTTGGTTTTGACATTTTCTCTCTCTTAAATCAAACCCTGTATTTTAAGTGTGAATGTTTGAATTTTCCTTTTATTAGAGCTGTCACAGGTGATCTCTGAGAAAATAGGATTTCTATAAGCAGCTTTCTGAAGAGTATAAGAAAAAGATAGTATTTCTGGTGGTTTTTTTTTCTTCATAGATAAATGATCATTTTAGTCTTCATTTTAGGGAGATAATGTAGATTTTTAGACTGTGCTGCTTGCCCATATGTAATCTGGATCTAGCTAAAGATATCTTTCATGAATCATCCAACTAATGCAGAAAATTACCTGTCCCTGCTTTCATGGTGGATTCAAATTCCTTTGAAGCTTTTCTTTCTGCGTCAAGTCATGACTTGCCAGAGGCTTTGCAAGAAGGTTTGGCATGCTGCAGGTAAAAAAAAGACTGTCAGATAAACTTTTCAAGCACAGCAGCCTCAGTGAGTCTGTACTCATCCATTACAGGATTATCATTGCAATGAAGTTATGGTTAAGGAAAATAGCTTTTGGGATTTCTCTGCGCACAGAATAAATAGGGCCTGAAGAACAGAGCATAAAATGGTTTTTAAAGTAACTTTGTTCTATATATTTGTCTTTCTCTGAGGTATTTATAATTTTACTACCTGTATATTGAAAGATAACATGATGCCAGCCTTTCCCACTTCTCCTCGTGCTAACAGGAATATTTTTAACTTTCTCAGGCAAAGAGTGTGGGAGTAGTCTGCTGTAATTTCAATGGAATTTCTAATTACAAGATATGTTCACTTCATGTGTAACAGTTTGGAGAGTCAGGAAGGAGAAAAGTATAGGAAAAGCTACAGGCTGCACAAGAATACCTGAATGTTTTATCATTTTTTTTATTTAATATGAACCTGCAGTTATTGAATGGAAACTATGGAGTTTCCACTAGTGTTATTGAAACTGGTGCTATTGAGTTTCCATGGAGTGGAAAGAAGTGACACAACATTTTTAATTCTCTTCTGAAAGGATTTTACTTTCTCGTCACTCTGAAAACCAGTTTTACATCTAGTAGATGATTAAAAACATTCGATTGCTAATTAAAACCCATATAACATTCAAAAAGGCAAGACTTAAATAAATCTGATTTAGTTTATCTTGACCTTTTAAAACACTGTTATTGAAGTAAGAAATATTGTGCTTGCATACAATCAGAATATCATAAGCACGGTACTGGTTCTGGAACCAGAATTATATTGCTGTTGGCCCCCAATACTATTGTGTGTTGTTTTGATCCTTTTTTTTCCAGAGGCCGTAGAGTTAGTACTCTGTGACTTTACAACATGATGTCAGCCATGAAGGATTATAACATCATTAAACTTAGATGTAACTGAATGAGATATTTCAAGCTTCTGTTTAGCTCGTATTTTTCACATGGTTGTAAAGATGTGTAAGTTTAAAATGAATTTAAAACTGTTAGACGTAAAAAACCCAAACCAACAATAAAAAAATCCCCACAAGTCTCAAAGGGATGTATGAAAGTGTACATAAAACCAGGAAGACTGGTGAAGACTGGTGAATTTAGACACTAAAAGCAGCAAGACCACGAAAAGCAGTAACAAAATGACAACAGAAGACTTATGTTTGGATACATCATTCCCCACTTGGAGCTTTCATTTCTCTAAAGGCAGGCTTTGTAAGAGGAGTGTTTTTGGTTTAGAAACATTTTAATCTCATTGATGTATTGCTATACTACATATAAATGCAATTCTATTGACATACATGAGTTTTCTGCATAGTTTTGGTCTTTCTTACATAAAAATACATAAAAAATTTTTTAAAAGCACTTCATAGTGCTGATTCCCTACTCTCATTTAAGTACAGAAAATTTTCTCTTGCAAATGAATATGAATATGTATATAGAAATATTTAATATA
The DNA here is from genome assembly GCA_013399895.1 of Serilophus lunatus. Taxonomy (NCBI): domain Eukaryota; kingdom Metazoa; phylum Chordata; class Aves; order Passeriformes; family Eurylaimidae; genus Serilophus; species Serilophus lunatus. The sequence continues at coordinate 277,108 of VXBA01004376.1, read as the reverse complement.
TATAAAATATTCTCTATAAGAAATTTCTATGTATGAGCTTTTAGTGGTTGAACTAAGGATCCATATGTCTTATCTTGAAGGTGGGAAGGGACTTCAGCGTTGCCTGATATGGGCTGACATGGAAGAGTTTGTTAATGGTAGAGCAAGAACTGAAGCAAGAGACTGATTAGAGCAAATAGGAGCCTTTTTGCATAACATCTCAGAGTGGTGGCAGCAGGAACAGACTCCTGCAGCCTGGAAAAGCAAAGGACAGAAGTATTGCCTAAAGTGTGTTAGAATCAGGTTTTCAGACAGTTGTTAGTGCTCTCTGCAGTAATTCAGTAATAGCTGGTGGCCAGAGTGAACCCTTTGCAGTTTATTACTTATTAGTGGAGACTTTCCCAGATGACTGACTGCTGCAGGAGCGGGTGGAATACTGGGCCGTAGAGAAAATGGGGAACCACAATATTGTTTTCTCATTTGAAGAAGTAAGCAAAGGTAAAGCTTTTTATGTTGCATCTTCTAGCTCTTGAGGGTAGATTTTTAATTGTTCAGCCCTGGTTTCTCTTTTTTCATAGTCAAGCCGCTGTTGGAGAATTTCTAAGTTTATGACAGAGTAAAATTCCTTGTTACGAGGAAACCTGGAGATGAACACATAAAAGGAAATTCAATGTTGTAATGTGGGAAATATTCCTTAGCTCCTCGAAGTAACAACATGTCAATATGTTTGTGTCTGCTTGACAATACGCAGGAAATGTCTTTGATTTCATAAAATTACATGCAGTTTCTCAACATTTCTTTTGATTCTATTGATTAAAGCTTTTTTGTCTTGCCTAGAGACATTAAATACCAAGCCATCTGCTAAAAATGGATTGGCAATGTTCCTGAAAATTAACATTGAAAAAAAAGTTTGGTCTAAATATATTCCAAGGAAGGTTCCTATTTGTGTTCTGACATAAAGAGGAAAAAACCCACTTCTCTTATAGTCTGGCAAAAGGTTGTAATACCTGGTGAAATACCATTATTGTCTTCACACTATGGAGAGAGAAATGTTGACTGTGGCAAAAAAGCAAAGAGATAGCAGGTGCTGCAGTGTAAAAGTATCATTACAACCCTGCCCCACCTGGCTGTGTCTTTACCACCTGTATCCATTTATATATTATTGATGGATAATCAGCCATTCAGCCCAAAGTACCCTCTGTGTGGCTGTCAGCAGTGAAAGGTGCTGACCACAGTCATTGAGTGGATTTAGGTGTAGGTTGTAGAGTAATCCTCAAGCCCTAGGTTGTGCTGGTATAATGAGGTGGTAAATATAAAACTGGTGTGATCACGGAGAGTGATCTTTAATTATGCCTTGTTATTCTCACCAGTGACTTTCTGACTATACTTTAACACTAAAGACCTTTGTGCGAGCAGCTTTTGGGCTGTGAAGTGGAGAACAAACTTACAGGACTAAGAATTCTCAGTGTGTTTGCAGTGTCGGGTTAACCACAGAGAATAAGTTTCTCGGCAAGTTGAGACAAAGCTCTTGCGTTTAGCCTGGCTCCTGTGGCTGGTTTTGCCAGGTAAGAATGCCATGTAATTTCCTTAAAAAAGTTGATTAGCTGCCCTGGGGAAAGAAGAAACAGAGAGGAAGGGTTACTCAATACTGGGTGTGTTGGCAGAATTTTAGTGGAAGATAATTGTGTGTATTTCCTTCTCCAGCAACTGGGTTATCATTTTAACTACCCAGGTAAGACAAACTTTAAGTAGTACAGTTATCTATGCTGGAACTTTGCATTTACACCCTTTCTGCTGCTAAAACCAAGGCATGAGGTCTCTATTTGAAAATGAGAACAAAGAAGTCCTGGTAGTGGCTGTTCTCTATGGAGATTTTTCCTTACATTAAAAGCCTTAACATAGTGAGAGTTACTAAATGATTTTTTTTTTCCTCAGATTTTTTACAGATGTTGAAAGAATGTAACAGAGGGGCCTTGGGATGAATTCTTAGTCCGTGTGAATGTACTCAAAGTTCTTGCTCTAAAATCTTATCTCTGTTGGACTCATAAATTGCTGTCGTGGCCATGCTGCAGTAGTTCATATATCTGAGGCGTTGTGGGGCTTGGAACAGAGTTGAATGATCTGTGCAGAACACAGTAAAAAGCAGGAACTCTGCTGCCCCAGAATTCTGCCCTGGATACCCACAGGCCAGGTCAGGATCAGGAAAGGTGGCTCTTTCTTGCCTCACTTCTGTGGGGTTACTTTTTTTGTATCACTGTGTAAGCAACTGGCTCTGAAGCACAAAGATGGGGAAGGGAAAGAAGAATCAAAGTATCCACAAGCATAAAAGATAATGTATTTATTACAGGAGTTATGTAAAATACGGTGTCAAATTAGAGGCAATGGCAAATACTTAATAGTGTTCTCTGCTGCCTGTCTATTTTTAAAACTTGTGCTGAGCTAGCACCCAGCCAGGCTGTTCTGGCATGTCAGTTTGTACCATGTAATTGTCTGCCTGTTTTTACAATGAACGTGTTGCAGAGAAATGTGAGTGTTTTAGCCACAATGACAAATTGTGACACTGTGAGGTATGACAGAAAAAAAAAAAAAGATAAAACTACAATGTAAGATGTAGCAGTTTAGCTTTGCTACATTCAGCTGACAAAAAAGGTCTAGTTTTACTTTAAAAAATAACTTTGAGTGGATCTCTTTTACTCTCTGGTTAATGTTCATGCTACAAATTTATTAAGAGTGACTTTGAATTTTCCTTTCTGCTATTTGATGAGAACAGATGTTATTTTCTCCCAACTTCTCGACACCTGGAACTGTTGAAATTCCCCAAGCTCATTCAATTATCATCCAACAAGCAGGGCTTATTCCAGCAATTTACCTAGAAGGGTCAATTCAATACAAGGTAGGAAAATGATACCCTTTTCACTGATGTTAAAATAAACTCAAGAAGTCCTGTTTATTTCAGCAGAACGAGTAGCTGTATCTTTCAGGAAAAAATAAATAAACAACAAGTCAGTTTTATGAAGTCACACTCATGCCATGTTCACATGAGGTCTGTAGAGCTCAAAATTTTTCCAAATAAACATGCTAGGCCATAAGCTTTTGTTGCTTCTTAGGAAGGAAGAAAAAAGAAACTGCTCCTCCTCTGTAGCCTGAAACAGATAAGAAGTAACACAAACACGCTGTTGGCAGAGGTGAAGGGAGAGCGCAGCTTTATTGGCAAAGTCCATGATCCAAAAGAGGAAACTCATAACAATCTCTTCATTTTTATAACTTTCAGAGTGCCCACTCCCCATGTTATCTAAATAAATTCCATCTTACTACTATGTCCCTTAAGCATCCAACAGAATTGTCCCTTATTACCTAACCCCGCCTGTATCCAGCCTCTAGCAGCCCTGGAAGCCCAACTCTGTGTTTTGTCTTATACCCCACTTATCTATAGAAAGAATGCAAATACACTGGAACACAGGCTCTTCTGGCCTTTAGTATTCCAAGTTATCCAGCCACCTAGCTAAAGTGAATTCCCCCAAGAAACCAACATTAACCATACCTCTAAAGGCATCATAGGGAGTTTCTTCTGGCTGGGCTGTGCGCCTGTGGAAGTGCTGTGCTTGAGTCATTCCCAGTGTACACCAGGGAACAGCCAGATGGGCATTACCCCTCTCGAGGTGAACTTGGGACAAAATCCAACATCTCTGGCATGGCTTTAGTGCTGTTGGCCCAACCCCTCCTTTCCTGCAGAGCCTGGAACCCGTGGCTGCCTCTGGCAGTGTGAGTGACACTGGGAGCAGAAGGCCCTGGCTGAAGGAACTTACACATTTAAATTTCATATCTTTCAGTTCCAGCCTTTTATAAACTGGGCAAACATAAGTATCAATCAAACCCTGTAATCAAGACCTGAGCACGGTGTTTTGGCCACAATCCTTTTCCCAACACTGAGAAGGATATGTGTTTTCAAGGGTAAATCATATCTAGCAGTGTTTTTGTTTTAACTTGTCCTAGGACCTCCAAACCCAAAATATAAGTTAATAATCATATAAAATATAGAATAATAATATAAAGTGGGTGGAGACACAAACAAGGTTGCAGTCAAACAATTAAAATTTGGTTGAAAATTTAAATAGTTTAAAACACTGCAGCAGTGCCATGTGGCAGGATGTGCAATGTAGAGCATGGCTTCCTTTTTCTTTTCTCCATTTTTGTCAAACTCAGCTAATATCTTAGTGTATTTTCTAGGAGGTTTTTTTTTTTTACCCCTATATTAACTGTTTAAATATTGGGAACCTTTCTTACAGTAAGATTGTGTCTCATAGTCCAGCTAGTGGACTTTGGGAACTTTTAGGTAAAAGTGGTTAGGAAAAGATAAATTCAGTCTTGGGATGTCTCTTACAGATATGTAAAAGTTCCCATGTTGCCTATCTCTTTGAAAGACAAAGTGATTGCTAAAAAAGTTAAATTATATAATCATCCAAATTTCAGTAAGTACTTAAAATGCAAAATAGTGTAAGTGGGACTGAAAATTCGTTTTTTGCTATCGACTCGATCCACTAAAAAATCCTCAGAAGGTAAGAAAAACCTCCTTATGTTCTTGTTCTAACTAATTTTCCAGAAGTCTGCAAGGAGCCTGTGAGTTCAGCATGCTTCTTTTCTCCTTCCTGAAGAATGCTGTTCTTTGAATGTCTCTGTCTTGTTTTCTAAGTTGTTTAGTGTATACGACTTCTTGAATGAGTTTGTTTATATATATGTTTTAAATTGGGGCTTGATTGTCTTGACATGTTTTAGACACTGCCTTTTACCTGACAGAAAAAATGCAGTCAAATCAGTAGACAGTGTGAGTAAAACCCTTCAAATCAGAAATGATGACAAAATTCATGGCTGGCAGAGAAGCAGGCTTTCAGTGTAATGTTTTTCAAAAATTTGTAAGTCCCGTTCTTATAGGTCTCTTAGATATATTTTGATTCCCCCCCCCCATAAGTGACTGCGAAGCGCCAGCTGCTTAACATCCTTTAATGTGTGCTACCTTTCTAAGAGGGGAGGGATGGGGCATACTGCTCTGAATTTGCTTAAGGCAGTACCTCAGAGTTTTCCACCTGGGTTACTGTTGTAGCAATTCAGATGAGAGAGACCCTAGTAGTTACCATCTGCAGAACTCTTCTTCCCTGTCTTAGGTGTGTGTATGTGATATTGGTAGATAGCCCAGAATATACTTTAAAATTAAACAGAAATATTAAAAATTACTGTAGAGGTGTTGAGGCTTCCTTGAACGACTGTGATGTCCTGAAATCTTAGATTATATTAGAGTGCTGTTCTACTATTTAGAAATGCATCGATGAACTCTCTGTTTACAGATAGATACTTGGTTTGTCTTGGACTAAATCATTCAGGACTAGAGGTGTCACTCCAAGAGGTGAGGAGTGATTTCCTTGTCACAGAAGGTGGGCTTTTTGTCTGTGTGGCTATCAGTGGCTGGCACAGAGTTGGCCCAACTCTGTACTTCTGCCTCAGCAACTGCCTGAACTGTGACTGAGTAGTGGTTGGATCTACAGAGCTGTGTTTCTGCAGAGCAAAAGGGCTGACAGTTGTACTAAATATTGTTTTTTCCTAGGACAAATTTGGAGCCTGTGTCACCAGTATGTTCTAATTCCCTTGTTTTGGTGGGCGTGTGTCTGCCCATGGCCAGTTCACATTCAATGCTTCCTTACTTGCTGACTTCAAATATGATCTTTTTATGTTAGATTTGATGCATTGCCATGCTATGAAATCTACCATATTGCCATGCTATGTAGCTATTCCTGTAAAGGGAATTGGAGGTAAAAGACCAGCTAATACAAATCCTGAGGAATCCACACAATACATTTTGGTTATTATGTAATCCCTTAAAATGATTAGCAGTAATATTGGCATTAAAAGGAGGAATCAAATACCTACTGGGTTAACTCATAAGCTTTCTATTTTTTACTTCTGAATCTGAATTATTAAGAAAGCAATCAGTCTACCTTTCTAGTAACTTTGGAATCTAGCAGTCAAATTGATGTAATTGTAGGTTAAAAATCTCGGAAATAACTGTATCCATATGAGTCTCCCACAGCTAATAGAGGTAGTACTCTCCTTTTGCCAGTTGAAAAGCTGTATTTACTACTATTTGCCGTGAGATAGTTTGCATGGAAAAGAACACTTACCTGCTCCCAATAATTTCCTAAATATTGCAAAATTTCCAAAACTTCTCACGTTATCCTAGAAATAAGTCCTAAGGAAAACTGGCATCCTCTGCTTTATTATTATTGATTTATTTAATTGGATCCTAGGCACTTCCTAAGCTTTTGGGAAGAATTCCTTGTCAGAAATGAGACTATTCATTCTCCTAATATGACTGCAACATCCTGGTCTGTACTGCAGCATGTTTGCTTTTTTATCAGCTCAACTGAATTCTGATTGCAGATGGCTGAAAAACTGGGACACAGCAAAATTAGCAGCAGTATTAATGAATGAGACAGAATGTGTACTTTGCTATTTTCATATATTGTGCAGAATATCTTCTGAGCTGACTGTCCATTTTGCTCAGCTTTAGGGGATCATACGGTTTTTGAAAGGTTGTGACTAGGAAGAACAGTGGTTGTTAGAATCCAGCATCTCTGGAAGTGGGACAGTGAAACATTAAACTGGCTCTTCACTACTCAGTTCTTAGTTTTAGGAGCCAGCTGACCCGTTTGCAAGGATGAGAACGTAAAATTAGGTGAAAACTAGATGGAAAGTTTCCAGACTGCATGTGCATACTTGCAGAGCTTGGGGGCATCAGCCAGTGGAAAGGGGTGTGCTTTTGACAGATTTTGGGATGAATTATTACAAGCTTGGAAATATCAAAACATGTACCATCCCAGTGGACTGATCGCCTCTGACTGACTTGTTTCTCTGGGTGGCAATGCTGGCTGGAGCCTCAGACACCCTGACTGGGGCAGAATCACTGGGATTTGATAATCAGGCTGGAAATCTGTAGTGCTTTATAAAGCATGTATTTTGCAGCAGGAATGTGTAGATGTATAATTTTAGAAGGCAGAACAGCTACTCTCATAATTAGTGACTTCATTTTTTGGTGTCTTGTCTTGCAAAGCCTCATAGTGTGGTCCTAAGCAGGCATGAGAGAGAAAATGTTCAGTGTTTGAATTCACAGAGGATAATTTCTTTTACCATCTGAAGATTTTCCTGTTTGCTCAGTATGTGTGATGTCCTCATGTAGGAAATTGGCATTTGACACCATTTGACATTTTGGTGTCCTTCAGAGCACTAATGTCTCTAACCACTTAAGTTAGACAGTTAATTTTCACACAATCATTTGCCATTCTACAGGAACTTGAAAACCAATCTTCAGTAGTGTTCTTTGCCACTGAGCAGAGGAAGGTAAGACTGTCAGTAAGACTTGCTGATGGCCAAGCTGCAGTTAAGAGTTTTGGCGTACTATTCCCTGACATCCATGTTTTCTAATTATTCTTAATTTAAGGTCAGCTTTATAAGACATAAAGGTATTCTCTGTGTAGTCAACACTGTCTCCACTCTATATTAAGGTGCATATGCAGGTGCCTGAACCAGTCTGGAGAGGAATTACAATATCTATCTAGATTTGCAGCTCTTAGTTTGCAGAAAGCTCTTCCAGATTTCCGTTTGGATTTCCACAGCCATTAGAGCAGGATCATTATTGCTAATGGAGTGATCAGTTACAGGAAAGATGAGTGTCTGGTGAAAGCTTGCCACTTTGAATAGCTGGGATCTGGAGTAATTCTTTCAATTAATGGTCCTGGCTCCTTTTGATATGACTGGTGGCTGTTTTACCAGCAGGTGGGGATGATTTTTCTTTCATTCTGGCACAGGTGACATGTTGAGCTTGCTGAGCTGATTAATATCCCTAAACAAAGGCTTCAGTGTTTACTGTTCTAGAAGGAGGCTTGTCAAATTCAATCAGTCATTATATTTACATGGGAAATTGTTTTTGGGATATATTGTAATCAGCCTGTGTATGAATATTTTTTTCTGAAACAAAGCACAGAAACTTGACACTGTTTGGGGCCCTCTGCAACGAACAGAATTACTGAAGAATGTTTGCAGGAGAAAGATAAGTGTTGTTACATTTTTAATAAGTGTATTTTCTGCTTCCATAATGGAAATTCTTTTGCTGTTTTTGTTGGGAATATTCTTTGTCAGAGGACATGCTTATGTCTTCTTGTTTAAGCTCAGATTATATGCTAGTGCTTTGGTAAAATCCCAGTTGACCTTGTGGCAGTTTTGTGTATGGGCATGTCAAGACTGAGGCCCTTGTGGTGTTTGTTTCTATCACTTTTCTTGCTTTGTATTGCACAAGGAATATATTATACACCTTATAATTTTATATATTAGTAATAATATATACTTTTATAAATATATTTTATACTCCTTACATTTTTAGTAAATAAGAAATGAAGATGTGCAAAGAAGGTGCTGTGTTTCTTTTGGAGAACAGCTTTTTATGATACAGAGGCAGTTTTAGTCCATCTGTTTGAAATTGTGCGGTATTTCAAGGTGGCAAAGCAGGCATATTTGCAGGGTTACCATGTTCTGTTCAGGAAAAAAAAAAAAAAAGAAAAGAAAAGAAATTACACGGTTTGGCCTAGCAAGGGAAACTCTCTGATAGTCCATCAGTTTCTGGCACTGTCAACTCTGTTACTTCGTGTTGCCTTGGCAAAATTTCAGCTAGCAGGCTTTTGTAGAGTTATGAATTGTCTCGCCAGTGCCTGAAACTTCTAAAAGAATCTTATTTCATTTGCTGAAGACTGTATGGTTGCTCTGTAAAGCATATATTTTCTATGGTTTTCTGCTATTTAATGCTGCATGAAATGGTTTTTACCTTGTTAGGAGAACTTCCTCAAATGAAATCTGAAAAATCATTGTAAGGGCAACTAAGCAATTAAGAATTGTAGTAGTACTACATGTGAACAAGAATTCCTGTTCATTAGGATAAGCTGATACTTTCACACTAAACCTCATTTTAATTCATGCCTTAGGAAGAACTGCCTAGCAAGTTATTGACAGAAGGCAATTGTTTTTCTTTTAAAATTTCACTTGAATTAAATTCTTTACACTCAGAGCCCCAAAACCCCAAACCCACAAAACAAAACCACAAACCCAAATGGATACAAGCACTTTCAGTAGAAGAACAATAAAGAAAATTTTGGTAAGTAAGAATATTTAGTAAATAGCTACAAGCTTTAAATGGGAGCTGCAGTTGAAAAGTTCTTGAGCTTAATGTTAATTTGATATAACAATGACATTCATGAGGGACGAGAACAAAAATTCTAATGTGTGTATGCATAACCTCTGAAACCTACATTTGCCAAGTTTTTAAGGAATGTCTGATCTTAATGTATATTATTGATTGCTTTTTCAACTCAGGTTCTGTTTAATTATTAATACATCTCTCTCAAAAGCAAAAACTGGTTCCTTCATCTCAGCTGCTTCTGAAAGCCCTGAAACTCTGACTCTTATTGCCTTCACCTGGCTAAGGTGGTGTTTACTCAGAACTGCAGTATAACTTTTAGAAGAGCTGGGCTGCCTGTTAATAGCTTAATTTCATTAAGCTGATGCTAATGTCCTCAGTGCCTCGAACACTTTCCTTCTAATGGAACCTTTCAAGCTATTGATTCTTCAGCTGAGTTTATTGTATGCCTTAAGGTACAGAGATATGGGTGTCAGCTCATTGTTCTGCAGATTCACTCCAGAAGTGCTTCTGTACAGTTCAGAAAAAGTATTGCAACCCAAATTGCCTCAAGTTTCACTAAGTTGTAGGTATTTGTATATTTGATTTTTCTGATCTCGATAATGTATGCTTCATTAGATGACCCTACCACCATGTACAATTTGCTACTAAAAGTTACTTATTTTCTTCTGTTAGACCCAGAAGTTTTCCAGGCAATCTAATATTATTTTCTGAATTACATAGTACTTTCCTGTTTCTTTAATCCTAATGACTCCTGCAATCCTACTGACTTGGTTGGTAAAGCTCTAGTCAGTGTGAATGACATTAGTATAATCTGCTTCACTATGCATTTTAAGAGAAATAAATTCCACTCTGACCCTGTTGTTTCCTGACCAATCTGTAGCCTGTTCCTTGAATAATTTTTGAAAGCTCTGGCTGGAACAGCTACCGTGGAGTTTTTGTGAGTATGGAAAACCTGAGTGGTTTATTCTGTATATTCCAGATTGTTTTGAACGTGTAGAATTATCCTCCTTGTTACAAGTTGTGGGGTTTTTTTTCAGTCACATAAGAATAACAAAGCGTGTGCAGAACATTAACATTTATTATGGCAGTTGAATTGATGGGTTTGGCTTATCCCTGTGTGCCACTTAAGATGGAGAGGGCAAATGTTATTCATCTTGGGGAAAAATGCATTTATTCCCCTGCAAAAAAGTCCAAGGTAAATGTTGTAAAACATTTTAAGAAATTACCGTCTTGAGAGAGAATCCACTGCAGCTTTTCTGTATCTTTATTTTCTTGTGCAGCTGAGAGAAAGAAGGGGGAAACACAACCCACACACAAATATATTTGTACAACAAATTGGAGAAAAATATGTACTAAGAGCTGGCTTTCTTCCTAGTACATTTACTGACTCAAATCAATAGTTTTACTGTGATAACTTTTAGAATTTTGCCCGAGGTTTTAAAGTTGATCAGAACTTAAGGAAGAAAATAAACCTGCACCAAATCCACAAACTTGGCCAAGAGTCCCTTTCTTTCACTTGATGAAGGCCAGCATTTATTTTAAAAGGTACACTTAGACTGGAATTGATTTGAAATTAATTTTTTCTGCCTTGAATGCCTGTGGTAGAGTCATTGTTTGTAGCTTGGGAACAGCATATAGTGTGGTTTTCTGGGCATGACATACCTTTAGCATTTCTCCCTTTATTGCTTTTATGTATGAAGTTCATCATGATTGGCTCTGTGTTGAATTAAGATCAGCAACTGAGTATTTCTTTCCATTTCCATATGGTATGGTGTTGTCCACTAAGAAGAAAGAAGAAAAGGAAGTTCCAATTTTGTGGATAGTCCTTTGTTCCTCTGTAGTCTCTTACATTTCTTCCTGAAAGTTTCTGTGAGATTAAAACTGCATTACTGCAAAGTTTTGTAATAATTCTTCAGTGACAACTAAATGTACCTGGGTCTTTCATTAATTCCTTGCACAAGTCAGCTGAATGCTACCCAAAACATTTGGATTTTGCATGGAAGCGTAGAAGATGGGAAAAATCATGGCAATTATTTAAAAATCATTTGTTGTTTTCAAATAAAGAAAAAATATGAGAGCTTAGTTTTTAAAGGAAGTGTATTTTTTAACTTAACCGCTTGAAATTGATTCTAATATGATTTTGGCCAGCAGTTTGGGTGACCTCGCATCTCGCTAACATTTAAATATTTTGTTTCATTTGGGTAACTAATTATCTTGCATGAAAATTTTAAAATTGCTCATTTTAAATCAGTGCTTTGCAGAAGCTCTTCTGAAGAAGCAAGAGTCTTTATTCTGCAGAATGGAAAGGAGCACAAATATGCCCAAAGTGGATACTTTTAAAAAAGATGTCCATAGCAATAGTGTGAGCTCTGCTTATCCGTCTTCCTACTCAGACATGTCTTTGTTCATAGTAGAAAAGAAAAAGATTGCACTGTATTAATTATTTTGCCTCAAACATTAAGCAGCACTGTGTTTTTCCTTTCCCTTGTATGAGCATTCTAGACAGTGGGAGAAAGATTTAGCTGATGGAAAGTGTGGTCAAGACTCCGTGCCAAGGGAGAGGCTTAATTCAACCCAGTGTAGAAGCCTCTGGATTTCTCCATAAAAACACCTGCTTCTCTCCACAAATGATAAAGGAGATTGAAGTTTAATAACCAACATGTAGATGCCTGTTGTAAAAGGAGCTTAATATCGCTATCCCACGTGTAGATAGTCACTCTCTAAGTGTTTACAGTTAGATGAGATCAAGCCCATTTTAAAGGGTTGTCAGTCTAAATCTCCTGAAATCAATGGAGTTAATTACATGACTTAGGTTGGCCAGTTTCATGTCTCCTAGCAATGAACAAAGCTTGTTTTTTTTCTTCTCTGTGCTAACCAGTATTTTGTTGTGTGTCATGTTAGATGTTAGCTCTTCTTGTGAGGTGGTGAAACCATTTTAGATTGGCTGGATCAGCCATATATAAGGTGTGCTGTTAAAGTACATACAGTCCCAAGATGTTTATATCAGTATTTTAGCATGAATATGTTTGTCTGTATTTGTGAATGTATTTTATTTATATATATATATATAAATGAATTGACATACTGGCTCTTTGTTCTAGTTGCATCATATTTCTGTGCAGATTTAAGATATTAATTTATGTTATATAAGGATTCAGGAAATTATTTCTGTTGCCATTTGGGAATTTTGAGCAACAAACCATTATGAATACTAAAACCCAATTTATAGCAGTGCTTCAGTTCTAGCTTTTTCTTTAGGCTGCTGGTTCCACTGGGTATTGGGAATATTAGATTGGATTCTTTTATTTTGTGCAGATTTCAGTGCAGCACCACAGATGATACATCACACATGACACACAAGTTCTCACTTTTTTTTTTCTTCTTTATCTCAGAGCTAGTTTTGTGCTACTTGGCATTCTATATGTGTATGTACGTATATATATGCATAGAGCTTCACTGTATGTATTGTCCTTTGAAACCTAAAGAGTTTTCAGGTAAAATAGCAACAGTTTGACAGTTCCCAACTTGATGGAAGAGGTGAGATGGAGAGGAGCCCAGTGGTGGGATAGCAGGAGTTTTACATTAGAGTCAGTCACCACAGCATATTCTGTTACAAGCTTGCAGTTAAGTTACAGCATATCTTTAAAAGTAATATTAGTATTATAAAAATGTAGTAATGAATAGGAGAGATTTGTTGCATTCTCTTCTTTATTGTGGAAGTTACAATAGGAAGGTTTTTGCCTGTGGAACAGGAGGAGCAGAGGCAGCGTGTCCTGCTGCTGCCACAGGGTGGGCTTCTGGTTTGTGGCTTGGAGCTCAAAGGCATTTCCCTTACCAAGGTGATAATTTTGCTGGTATAAGTGTTGGTATGAAGGTACCCCCTCTTACAGTGTGGGGAAAGTGAAAATGGAAAGCACAAAGGATCGAGACCCTTGACTTCAGTGGGAAGTAGATGTTGGCTGTTATAGGTACCCTCAGTGCAATTTGGATGGTTGCTATTCTCTGTTTATCAAATGGGAAAAGGAAGTCACACAGTCTGAAAACAACTTGGATTTGAGTCTCCTGGGCTACTGGTCTGGTGCCTTTCAGAAACAAAACATGATTTATTAATTTCATTAAAAAAAGAAAGCAGGGAAAATAATAAAAAGAGATGGGAAAAGAATACTTTTAAATACTGCTATTTATAAGGAATTTGCAATGTAAAGACTATGGAATTTTTCACTTTTTAGAGGCTTTATCTAAAGTCCAAAATGTGTCAAAAAGTGTCTAAGTATGAAGTTTCACAAGTAACCTGGACCTTTTTTAATATTTTGTGTGTCATGCTTTACCCATTGGAGATGCAAAAGGGCATCTGTTCTTCAAGCCAATACTATGTGCTTAGCATCTGAATGTGCATATTGGTTTTAACCCACAAAATAAAGATGAGCTAGAAGCAGCTGATACATTGTGACAACATGTTTTAAAGTTCTTTAGTCTCCATCTCTCTTGAGATCAAATGAAAAACATAGTCTATACAAAGCTAAGAATATGTTGTGTTCAGTGAATATCAGTCTGCTTTTTTAATTATTAGGATTTCCTATTACAGTCATCTCAGTGGTGGTAAATGGAAGCTTTAACTGGGTCAGCCCTTACTGTTCTGTGCATTCAGAAATCATGTCATGAGTACCTTCTTCCAGAGAATTTATACATGGAATGCAGCATTGATGGGATCCTTGGGCTGGATGTGCAGCTCTGATACCAAAGGACAGTGGCTGCATTGTGCTGCTGTGTGCCTGGACTAACCAAACCTGCTCCTCAGCAGGCTGCTTTCCTGCAGAGGCCATCCCTGCCTCTGCTCATCCAGCTCTGCCCAGGGCTGTACCAGCAGAACAGCCTATTCACACTTAGTTTGGGCTTCTCTGTGTTGAGTTTTAAATACCCACTTAAATTCAATATAATCTCAGAAGGATGGTTCCAGCAGTCACAATGCTAGTCTGCAATTTAGAAAGGCTAGATTTAATGACATTCCATGAGTGTATATGTTATTTTTCATCTGCAGACAAAGCAATCTAATGTGGTGGACTGGGTAATGACAAGATGAATATAAATATTCCTGTGCTTAAGAATAGCATAACATTATGTATAGTTGCCAGCTGGTTGTCACAACTTGTTACCTGCCCTGGTGATGTCAGATTACAGCTTTTGATGTGTTTGACAGGAGAGAGTCTGAAGGTCACACAGGTCTCACCTCAGAGCCTTTTTATTAAATATTTATCTTTCATATTTTTTTACTTCCCTGAATATACCTTTTAAACCTTTTGTGTGTTTAAATTTATTCAATATATTTACTTCTAGAATGGTTCCACATAAAGTGGGAAGATTCAAGGCAAAAAAAAAAAAAGGCAAAGAGACAGACAGAAACAAGATTCTTGCACATTGTGCACCTTGAAGTTAAATGGACACATAATTTGGTCAGGCAAATTAAAGCTGGGTGGTTCCATCCACTTAACGGTGGTTGTATACAGAGGGTTAAACAGTTGCTGCTTGTTACATGCTTAAACTATGAGGGAAACAACATATGGTATGTTAGTTGATAACAGAGTTTTTTCTAGTCATAGGATTCATTCATTATTAAATAAGAAAATTTATGGAAATCACAGAATGAATTAGTTCCAACTGATTTTAAGACTCTTCTATGAGCTTTTTATATGTGGCCACAGCACAAGTGATTTCCCAGAGGTTGCCACCAAAACTTTAATCTAAAATCTTTGAGAATATGCAGCCTTTAGGATTTTGTTTTTCCTCGAGACTAGCTCAGTACAGAATTAGTTCAGTTCATGGTGTTCCAAACTCTTTGTGCCATTAGATGCATCAATGGAAAAAAAAAAGTGTTGATGTTTGTTGGTATGAAATTAAGGCCATCAGTTCAACAGAAAACAAATAGCCTGTTTTCCAGGGGCAAATGTGACATCATGGCTGCATTTAATTTCAAAAGTTGTGTTGATTAGGTCAGATTATTAAATTCTGTCCCTTTTATGTGTTCCCTAATTGAGGCTTCCTGTTCCACCAGTTGGAAATAGAAGGAGGAGAAAAGTGTGTCTGTGCAGTAACTGTGCATCTGGACTTTAGGTCATCGTTGATTGCCTGTTCCTAGAAGATAGAGCAAGATAGTGTTTTAGGAATCATGATGGTCAGGAACTAAATAAATAGTTTAAATTCTACTTCTGATAAGGAACATTTGTTGAATTTCTTAGTTTAATGGGGTTGAAGGAGCATGGGCTCTTTCTGAGCTCAATGTAGAAGAAAGTGGTAGTAGAAGTTTGTTAGGCCAGAAAAAGTTTATGCCCTTTGCATGTGACACAGAAAAACAGCTATTCTCACCTATATATAGCCATACATGACCGAATAAAAATGTTCCCAAATGTGATTCAAATAAAGAGTTTGTTTTAAGAAATTAGTTCTGCGCAGTTGGGGCTTTCCTATGAAAATCTTGTAGAATTGCCAAATTTTGGTAGACATTTCAAGGCAACAAGCTATCTCTGGTTAGTTTGATGCTGGCAACTGCAAAAGTCTGAGGCTTTCCAAGAGCTGCTTATCACAAAGTGTTTTACCTTGTGCCAGCCACAGAAGTTGCTATTGAAATGAAAGATGTTACCAAGATTCGTCAGGAGATTTACTGGCCTCTGACTTTATTGAATTTCTCACCTCAGACAGACAATGACCGATGTACTGACCTTGTCTCATGAGATTTTTCTCTAGATTAATGTCTTCTGCACTTTTTCTCTTGCTTTTGTTCCTCATCCTTCCGGTAAGTCCTGCTGGCTGTCAGTGCCTAGAGATTCCTGGATGAGAAACCCTTGGGATTGTTAACCCAGCAGCACCTGAAAAACAAGTATAAATTCTGATTTTCAAATTGATGTTCGATACAATGAATGCCTCTATAGACAAAGTGAAAAAAGCAAACTTCTGTGGTTGATGTAGGGTTTCTTTTTGTTTCCTCCTGACTGCTGTGGCCTTGGGTTGGGTAATTGGGCAGTGACACCTGCTATATCCAGGCCCCTGTCTTAATGAAACAAGCCCTGCAAGAAGGTATGATCTCTCTAAGAAAATTAGTTTTATTTTGATGCTACGGTTTTGGCAAACTGAAAAATCAAATCCTTCCCATTTGCAGAATGGGCTCAGGAAGGAAGTGGCTTCTCTAAGGAAAAAATTGTAAGCCTGAGAGGTATGAATATTTGTATGGTATTTATTATTAATTAAACCAAGGGGGGAAAAGATGTGACCACTTTTTTTTTTTTTTAAAGGCAGTTTGGCATGTTTGCAAAACACCACAATTATTCTTACTAATAGAACTGGCACTGTCCTTCTGGCAGCTAGATCTGTCTGCACAAAAACGAATCCTGGATTCTAATCTTGCTTGTATGTAATAAAACAAATCTCCCCAGTGAAGCAAATAAAACAAACGTCTGCCAGTTTTTGATATTTCTAGAGTGCAAATCAATTAAATCTCTACTTGCTGCAATATCTACATTAGTACCTAAGACCCCAAGCTCTTAATTTCAGAACAGCAAGGACTCAGCAAAGGCAGTTTTCTTTGAACCTTGTATTTTCCTGTCCTTGTACACAGTCTTCTTAGAGTCTGGTCTTGCAAATCTTACAGTTGAAGTATCACTGTCATCCCCAAAGACTGATCTTTCAGTTTGTAGTTTTAAAGCAGCCTGTTTTCATAAAGTAAAAAAAAATTGCATATAAATATGAAGACCTTTTTTGCATACCTGGAACATTGTAAAACACTCAATCTGACAAATGTTTCCTCTTGTATAAAATATTCAAATATTTTATTTACCAACATTCAAAATGCAATTATCTTGATTTTACTAAGCAGTGTACAATTAAATAATTCCAGATTAAATGTAGGTGAAGTGATTTGACTCATAAAATGGAAGAAGAAGGAAATTCAAGCTAGTATAAACTTTGAAGATGACAGCATCTTATTACAATGTAAAAAATATTTTTTGTCAGGGAAACTGTTCTGCAGCATAGCTACTGTTGACATAATGATTCCCTGGGAACACCGTGCCAATAAGAGTTAATTGGAAAATTTGTGATGAGCCCATTAAAAATTAGGTAGAATTGTAACATCTGGCCCATCAGTCAGAATTTCCCTCCAGAAATCTTAATGTTGTGAAATTAGATTTCCTAAACTCTGTATGGACCTACCACAGTATTATGAATAGAAACGAAATTGATGACAACATCCTTTTCCAAATGTGTAATGAAACTATTTTGTCAGAAAAAATAGCTTCCTAGTAATATCCTTCTTTCTACAAATATTTAATAGATATGCTGTGGATGTACATATGAAATGTGGGAATATTTGCCTATAGTTATAATGTTATGTTATATACTGTTCCTATATGATAAAATCAACTTTGTCCCATGCCCTTAGACTGGTGAGACATGGTCTTGGGGCTACAATAGAGTGCTTCAGTACTGGTCTGCCCGAGATGGACCCTTTCCTACTTTGTCTGTGATGTTTGTAAAAGACCTGGTTTGTCTACAAATTGAATGTTAGAATAAAAATAGAAAATTTGAAGGTGGACCAGAGTTTGATTCAAGTGTGTGTTTTTTTCTTAGCTCAGAGGGGAATGTTTTTACTTGAGCATTTGCAGCATTCAGTTCCGTAAAGAATTGCAAATGGGGTAGTATGGAGGGCTCACAGAACACAGATGAGTTTGTGTGCATTTAACTTTGTAAAAAGTGTTTTACTGATAAATGTGCAAAAGGTGGTGAGCATCAGAGTGTAGAAATGGCTTCTGACACAGGTGTGCAGGTTATTTGACTGTTAAGAAGACAGTGACTGAACCTGGCATGCCATATTTAGGTGTACTAGAGGTTCAGTCTTGATCCTGCAGGTAAAAGCCCATGTGTTGCCTGGGACCAAATTATCCCGTGTGAGTCTTGGGCTTCAGGAAAGTCTCTCTTGCTCTGTCTCTGATTGCCTGGAGTTGACTTCTGGAATGTTTTTCTCCTGTGGGAGAGCTGCTTTCCCTTCATGACTGCTGACTCACTCTGTTGACATCTGGTATCAAGCACTCAATCAGTTTGGTCCTGTGGCCTGAGCTGGCTGCACTACTGGGCTGTTGTCTGCCTTGTTGCCATTGTGCTTAACCACTGAAAAAGGGTGGTGGTGGTCTTGAACTGCTCAACATAAGTGTTTCAGGGTGGTAGGTTTGGTTTAAAGTGAAGTCTGTCTGCTTATTTGTACTAGCTAGAGTTGAGGGTCCATTCCTGTCATATGCACACATTGAATTTGGGAGTGTAAGTTCAGATGCAGTCCTGTATAAACAAATGTCCTGGCTGGCATCTCTGAATAATTACTGGTGGGGGGAAGAGAATTGTACAATAGTTCTTCTGTTTAGAATTCTCCAAGCTTAAATCTCTATTTCTGAACATATCACTATATATACAGCTTCCTCTCAGTCTCCTTAAAAATCTTCTTACTTCTGATCATCACCATATAAAATTAGTGTTTTCACATAACCCTTCTCTACAGCCAATAGAGTAAATTTCTCTTAAATTCATAGGCTTAGGAAATAATTTTGTTTCAACTGGGAGCTGCAAAGTAAATTGAAGGGGCAAATTTAAAACCTGAGTTGTCTTTATGTATAACATTATTCCATGGAATTGTTCTAAATTAGATTGTGTGGTACTGAAACTTGTTATTCAAAACATATTAATATGTAGGGATATGCATATTTTAATATTAATTTTTAAAAAATATTTTTATATGGAGATTAACAGGTAAAGGAGTGAGGGCTGCACTCTGGGCTGACCAGCATTGCAAGGTAGGAGATGGGGGATGGAGGAGTGGAAAGTGTCTCCTTCCACATATTGCTCTGATGGCATCAGGTGGGACCCTTCTGGATACAGCCCAACCTGGTGGGAAAATGGGTCTGTGATGTGACAGTCTGTCCCTGGTGCAGCTCTGGAGTAGAGAGTGTGAAGGCTCTGCTTCCTGCTCAGGGCTTAAGGAAGTCGTGATTCAAACCTGCCAGACTAATCCAGCTCTCAGTGGGAGATTTTTCTCAGCTGCAGTCCAGCTTCAAATCTTACTATATCAAAAGTAAACGCGGAATCTCAGCAAAAGATGCTGTAAAGTAGAGCATCCTCCTGATCTTAGGGGACAGAACTGGAATGGTAATTTTTAAAAAACCTTAGAGTGAGCAGAGGTATAGTACATCACTCTTACTGTATGTGCACTCTGGATTTTTTTTTTTGTATAAACCAATATTTTGTTTTAAAAGTTCCCTTAA
The DNA here is from genome assembly GCA_013399895.1 of Serilophus lunatus. Classification (NCBI taxonomy): domain Eukaryota; kingdom Metazoa; phylum Chordata; class Aves; order Passeriformes; family Eurylaimidae; genus Serilophus; species Serilophus lunatus. The sequence continues at coordinate 257,599 of VXBA01004376.1, read as the reverse complement.
TTTGGCCAGAATAATATTTTTAAAATAAGGACAGTTGAAAAATGTACTATAGTGCCAGTAGCTGCTGACAGCTCTACTGTCAATTATTTTAGTGGTTCTTCATTCAAATTTATTTGAATTTTTTATTCAGTGAAAAGTACCACTTCAGCCTCACAATTCAACTGTCAGCTTGGGATGGAAACAAATCTCATAAGTCAATTATTTCCTGTGTGACAGAGACTAGTGTCTGTAGTTTTACCTTATGCATTATATAGTACCCAGGTCTTTAGTTAATTTTGTAGGTATAAACGGTGCTTACAGTATAAACAATTATTCTATGAACCATGTTTAGTTGTTGGTACCAATCCCATCATATCAAAGGTAGAAAGAGAGAGCTTAGATGGCGCTGAATATTTGAAAAAAAAATAACTTGCAAGATTCTGGGATTTGGGTTCTCCTGGTTGCTCAGACTAACAAAAACTGCACTTTTTGCCTGTGAGAGGTACATAAAGTTTTATGAAAAAATCTTCTCTAGGAATGAGCACAGAGACCTGGAACAAAATTTTAAAACAATCTTAGGTCCACTGAAAGGTGATCCCCTGGTCTGGTCTTTGTTAGTTACAAGAGAGTGTGTATTGGAGTTCGCCAGTGCTGGGTAGATGGTTTTTAACCTTGTATTCAACCAGCAATCAATTTCACAGCTTCAGATGGCTAAAGAACACGTTAATTCAGCGTTACTTGTCAAAAATGTGCAGTGTGCCATTTTTTCAGGGCTGTCTTTGAATTTACTGAGATACTGGACACACATCTTAAGGGGAAATGAAAAATAAGTTGAAAAGACCTAAGGGTTCATTTTATATAATTGGAAGTTATTTAAGGCTCTTCATTTTTTTCCATCAGTTCTGGTAGAGATGTACCTTCTTTGGAGGGCATAGTGCCCGGTAAATCACTGAGATTTCTATCCCTTGCAAATGGAAAATATTTGAGCTGTAAAGAGAACTGCTCTTTGAAACTGCTGAATAGTCTCAATGTGCAGGTTTTTCTGCCATATGATCTCTGTACTCTGCTCAAATTTCCTTTTAAAAGTTTTTCACTTACACTGGATTTCAGTCAAGATTTTTTTCTTCAAAACCATCTAAGCTCTTATTTCCTAGGGGTGGCTTTGAGGAACGGAGAGAAAATCTGTAGTATTAAAAATACAATTATATGCAGTTTAAAAGAAACATGAAGTGCTATAATAAAATATTGGAAAGGGAAATTGATCCAGGCTAGAGGAAGAACATTCTAAGAAACAGCACAGTTACACCATTTGTAGAGAACTCAAATAGTTAATAGGAAAACCCCATCTAAGTTAGGTGGTGATGGCACAATAGTATTAATAGAATGGTATGCTAAAATTCTCTTGCTTTTAACTAGTTTATCAGTAGTTTGCACAGAGGTGACTCAACAAAATAAATGTAAACGTGGAATCTAGTGGATAGAAGAGGCTTATTGAAGGATTATGTTGTATACAGAGCACTCTGCTTTTCTGCTGTCAGTCAGTGCAGTAAGATTATTAGCTACTGCCACTTAGACTAGTCTTGCAATCTGTGGCAATCTCGAGTCGGAAAATCGCTTCAGCTCTACTCGTTGCTGTGTTGTTCCTGAAAATGTAGAGAGGGGTTATTTGGCCTTTGGTTTAGCCATCGTGGGATGCTGGATGATTTGGTAGGTTTATGATTTCAAAGTAAAAAAATCCCTTTTGGAAGTACCGCTTTAGAACCGGAGTAAGACATATAACATGATTATGGATCTCCAATTTTATTTCTGTGGAAGGCCTATCTAAAAGCGTGTTCCTTGTATTACTAGTAGCATGTTCAGTTCTAGTGACTGTCTTATTACCTCACACCTGGTGGTATAATTCAAAGTGGACTGAAAGAATGAAAAAATTTCTTCTGCATAGTTCAGCACATGCTGAAGCAGATCTTGGACATGTCACTTCTGCCACTGACTTCTGGATTTGCTAGTTATTAGCAAGAAAAATTCTTAAATACTTTGTAGCAAAATGACAATTTAAACATAAAAGGTGTGGAAAAATACTGTTTATGAATCAAATCTGTAAAGCCATCTGCAGTTACTCCTGTAGTGAAGCAGATGTTTCAGGTTGTTGTGGTTTGGTTACGAAGTACTTTGAGGCAATTAGTTTCTGATTTTTGGAGATGCTTGGCTGCAGTACTGACATTCATATTGATGGGCAACTCCTTTGATAGTCACATTCCGACTTTTTCAAGCACTTGCCTTAATTAAAGCTGGGACAGAGCTGAGTTCTCCCAGGGAGCAGCCCTGTTAGGGTGTTGTGAGGCTCTATGTGAGCACATTAAACTCAACCTGCTGTTTGATCTCCTTCTGGCCTTCTGCAATTATTTGCATTTTCATTTCTCAAGGTCCTGAGGTTTCAGTGGTTAAGGGGGTGACTACTCTGTGTAATTAGAACATCACATACATATTTTTCTAAAGTTTTGGTTTGCAATGTGCTCTTTATTAAGCAATCATCAATATATTGCTTCTGATAGCTATTGAAATGCATATTTGACTCTTGAACTTGTCTGCAGTAATTTTAAAAATAAAGTGAATATTTGACTTTTACAAAGGTATTACTTCCTCTTCTTCATCTGTTGAAATTTGATGCAATGATTCTCTTTGTGAAGGCTTTCAATTCCTAATTAAACATTTTTTTCACCTACTTTTTTAATGTAGTAAGCCTCATAGTAGATACATCACCAGGTGCCTCTCAGTCTGGCTTCTGAAAATGTCTGTAAGTTCCATAGATATATCAATAGGGATTTTTTCTGGGTGGGTTGGTTGGGGGTTTTTTCCCCACTTAAATCCTGGTAGTTTCACCTTATATATCATTTCACACCACCAGTGAAAGTAAATTTGGAGTGGGAAGGAATCATCAAAGCAAAATATCTTTCCCTAGGGGGTAAGACAGGATCTTTACAAATGAGTTTGACCTTGTTCCCGTTGGGTAAGTCCTAGAAAGTTTTAATAGGTATTAAATATGCATTCCCACAAGCTTCTGATTGAGTGAAGGGACAATACAGGAAGATTCGTATCATTTCTGGGTGACAAGTTTTCTTGGCATCTGTCGGCAGTAAGGGCAGCTGTGCTTGTTATATCACGTTCAGGTTAGTCCGAAGAAGACAGGGCTATATTTTTGAAGGGCAGATTTGAATGAGGTAACTAAGCATAGGGGTCTCTGACTGACACAGAAGTCACTATGCTTTCCACAGGGATAGTTGGAAGAGAAGATGTATCCAGTCCTGAGAAACCATGAGCAGTATCGGGGTAGCAAATGCTGGCAGAGGCATGTGGAAAACAGCTGATGCTTTGGCCACTTCAGTTGGCTCAGAAGTAATTGCCTGTGAGTTTGTGTTATACTCTTCTGTAGTGGAACTGCCCGGATGAGTTCAGGTGATGTTGGGAACCTGAACAGCGTGGAATTGTGCCCTCTTTTTAGAGACACAGTGTCTCTCTGAGACATGCTTAGCTGCCTGCTTAGAGGTACAGGCAGGGCAAGGAGCTGTGTATGTTCAAGTACAGCACTAACTCTTCTATTTTCTTTAGGGATGTGTTTACTCCCCCTATTATGATGTCTGAATGCTTGACATGTTTGTAATGTGTTTATCCTCACATCCTTCCTCCTGAAATAGGGAGGTGCTCTTCATTGCTCTGATAGGGAGCAGAGATGTCTGGGTGTAGATGTCATATGCCCAAAGGTGACAATAAGAGTGCTGCAAATTGAATCTGAGTCTCTGGACTCTGGGGGTTGATACATTTAATTGCTGTCACATCACTCCACCTTTGAGCTATCCTGTGTTGTGCTGAAATGGGTTTGGTTTTCAATTCCTTTCTAAATTTTTAGCAGGTACCTGGGCATTGCTGAATTATTCACAAAGAAATGATTCATGCCAAGGAGTGTTACCTGATACTGTATTTTCCCCCCTTAGATGTCTTTGAGAACCTAACCTTAAAATGTACGTTTTTCATAGAGCTGAGAAATATTTTTTTGTGAACTTCATAGATTTCTACTGAACTGCAGAACTTTTCTGATTTATAAAATTCCATTTTTCTGTCTTTACTTGCTTTATCTTCCTAGGGTTTGTTTTTGGTTTTTTTGTTTACTTTCTTGTGTGTTGTTTTTTGGTTGGTTGGTTGGTTTTGGTTTTGGTTTTTTTTTTAAATGAGGGTTTTAGCTTTTTACAATCCCATAAATGGAGAAGGCTTTTCAAATTAATTTCTGAGCAACAAATCTTCTGCTTGGGTGTGTAAAGCTGCTTCAATATTACAAAAATATTTCCATAGCAACCTATTAAAAGCACAGAATGTTTTTGCTGCGTAGGGTTTTTGTTGTTGATGTTATTGCTATGTCCTTACAGTGAAGATTTTTGACTGCTGAAACTGAGCCATAAAAAATAGCTTGTGATAGCACAGCAACATTAGTTTGTTTGTTTAGGGCTTTGTTCTGCATATATACTTTTGTAAATGAATGTAAACAGTTATTAATGAAATTGCCTCAAGTTCCTAAAACATTAATTTTTTAAAATATCTATGTATGTTTCCCACATTATCCAGCATTTCTTTTGAGTCCTGATATACCAGAACCAGCAAACTTTAAAAAGCAGAAGGAAGTTAAGTGCCACATACATTCAAACAGCTGAATGAGATATTATGTGGTCTCCCAAAGAAGAAACATTCCTTCAGCATTTATTTTCATTAAGGGGTGGATGTACCTCAGAATATCAGAGCGAGCCTATATATTCAGCTTCTGATTTGGTTGGATAAAGTAGTTGTATATTCCCACTCAAGGCAGCTCTGTGTAGTCTTACCTTTCATGGTGTTCCAGGTCATTTGCTGCAGCAGGCATTAGGGGTGGGCAGTAACAAGGCATGCTCTGGACTTTTCCAGAGTCAGGTGGAATGCTCTATTATGTTGCCAGATTAAATAAAAGTGAGCAACAAGATTGCACTTGGCTACATAAGCAGGGTAACAAAAAACTGCTGCTCCTGAGCAGCTTCTTGTTCGTGACCCTGTTTGTTGGCCATGCTGTTGCAAGATGAGAAATTTATTTTGCTAGCCTGCTCAGCCTCTGTTTATTAATTTTTGCTCTCACAATTTTTTATTAACATCTGTTTTTCTGCATTCTGTATTCAAATGTCTGCATCATAGAGGAAACAAAGACAGCTATTTTGTTTTTCAAACATCTTTCCTGAGAAATTCTGTATCTGCTCTGCATTCTCTCTTCCTTGCTTCTGAGTCCTTTCTTTCCTATCTTACAACACTTCACAGTATCCTGGATGCAGTATTTCTGCTCTGACTGGATTTACATCTCCTTGTTTCAATAGAGACAGGGTTTAGTAGTGGACTTGGCACTGTTAGGTTGAACTCAATGATTTTAGAGGTCTTTTCCAACCTAAACGATTTAATGATATGAGGAAATAACAAAGAAACAGAAAAGGCAGTATGTATTTAAAAGGCTCTATTTGCTTTAAAAGATGTACCAAATGGTATTTATTTGTCTTAAATATTTTTTGTATGTTTAGCTTATTTTGGTTGTAATAACTGACATACCAGAATTTTGCCCCAACGAGTCTTGCAGTTGAGCTCTTTACTGCACTCTCACCCCTTTCCCATTGTAAAACTTCATAGCCTTGAATAAATATTTAAATAGAGTGCAGTCTATCAGAAAAGAGTTGACTGAAGAAGTGAGGCCTCATGTTACATGTGAAGTAACTGATTAACTTTGCTGTTATGGTTATGTGGAGGACTTGCTTGGTTTCTTATTTTATTTATTTTAAAATTGATGTCACTATTTATTTAATTAAAAATGCTAAATGAAAGTTCAGAACAGCTGGATTCACTCCATGGGAATGTGACTTTATTTTCACCAAGTTACTGAGTGAAACTGGAAGGTACTACTAATTTTGGCTATGTACTTTTCTTCAGGTTCATAGTCTGGTATATTTTGAGATCAGTGCAGGAAATTCATACTTGTCATTGCGCAGCTTGGCTGTAATGCCACACCACTGGTATCACCCAGGTGACACCATATTATATTTGTCTCTGAACTTAGGAAAGCCATGATGGTTGTTGAGGCTGCTTATGTGGCAATAATATTGTGTTTGTTGCATGTAGGCTTGGCTGATGTTTGTATACTGGTACAACTGCAAGATGAGTGCATTCACTACATTTGGGACATGATTTGTAGATTCTTACTGAGTTTATATAAAAAATTATTTGCAAACTGCAGGAATTTGTCTGCAAATAATTTGCTTTCTGAACCTTGTTGATAGTGAAAAACCTTAGGCTAAGAGAGGTAGCTCTTCATCTGGTCTATTTGTGAACCTCCAGCTTAACTCAGCTACTATTAGCTCTTTTGGGATTGGTGTCCAGAGGCATTTTTGAAGAGCTGTCAGTTTAGCTGGCAGGTGTTTATGCTGCAGTGGTGTTATCTCTGTGCAGTGCTGATCCCTCTTTCAAAATAGCTGTGACACCAGTAAGCACTCAGGCTAAAATTTGAGAGCAAATTCAAATAGCTTGATCCTAAAGGCTGCAGTATATCAAGGGAGAACTTGACTTCTGGAGATCAGCTGTTAGCTTGGTAAATGGCTGACATGCCCTGGTTTGACACCTTCTGGAGGTGAGGCTCCATCCATAGTTCAGTGGTCATCTCACACTTATTTGTAAGGCTTCTTCCACAGGAGTCCTGGTACCCTACTACCTTCATTCACATTGTGGGATTCTGAGAAATAGATTTTCTCATTTCTGAGAGGTTTATTCTCTCTTATCTTTTTAGTCTGAAGATTTGGTTTTTCCTGCTCTTTTCTCTTGGTTACTTACTGTTAACAGTCCTCCTTTATTTTCCTTTTTAGTGTTGGGGTAATTTGCTGCTAATTAGCTGCAGCTAATGGCTGGAACATACCTATATGGCTGAAATCACAGGTCGTAGCAAGTCACACTATAGAAAAATAACCACATTTGTGAAAACAAAGAGAGGCATATTGAAATTAAAGCGCAGTAAAAGCTTTGTTCTTCTTGGAATGTTATTTTACTTACATTGTTTTGAGCACATCACCTTTTGAAGGTGACACTCTCCTGGTAGCTTTCAAGGTGGTGAAAATGTGTTAAAATTAAGTAGGTAATAGACATACATACAAAAAATGGCATTGTTTGTAGAGTAAGCAGCTGGACTTCCTCCCATGGTGAAATGCATGTTTAGTGTGATTTGATGCAAACAGAAACAAAATGTCATGACTTTGTAGTTCAGTTAGTGTAGCATTTCATTACAGTGACTAGGAACCCTCAGCCTTCCTTCATTTGAGTTAAATCCAGACTTTTCTAAGGCTCAGAGTAATATGTACTTTTTCTTGTTTTATCTTTACTCCCAGGATCTTCTAATACTCCCACAGCTGCCTTACATGCCATTCTGTTTTTCTCAGAGGTATCCATGCAATTCCCTTGCTTTTTTTTCCCTTTCCTCTAAAGAATTTCAAAGATCCAAAAACAGAATCCCAAAGATTGGTTCAAGGGATGACAGAAAGACTGTGTTTGTGTTTGCATCTGTGTTCTGCCACAGGCTTTTCAGGCCTGCTCTAGACTTCTGAAGTCCTTGATGTCTCTGTCTGAAATCCTCACCTGTAAAATCTTGCTTGTTTTCTTATCTGATATCCTAATGGGACTCACTGTGTGCCTTTACTGTGGTTCGCTGCTGGGTCTACACTCAGTTCTATGGTTTCACTCTGCTACTCAGACCCCTCATGTCTTCTGACTGATCAGAAGTCTGTTAAATATAGTTCTTTTCAGAAAAGATGAATAATGATGTAATGACTGAATAGGACTTTGCACCATGCTTCAGGTGAATCCCTTTGCAGTTATCACAGGCTGTGCTACAACTAGTACTGGAGAGCAAGGTGCTAATTTATAATTACAGAAGTCTCAAATGTGAATATTGATTCACATATGATAAAGAAAGTTTAGGAGGGCTCACTTCCCCACCATTCATGGTGTGTCAGCAGGAACCCAAACTGCTCTGCATTGCGTGTCTCTTATGGAAACTTTGCCTACACAGTGTGCATCATTTGTCTCTGTCCTAATTCCCTCCCGACTGTAAATGCAACAGGAACATTTGCAAAGGATAAATCTTTTCAGAGTATTGACAAAGCTTCTTCTGTAATTGTGTTAGCTGAAGCAGACGATGAGCTGAAATCCTTTTTGAATGAGGGTTTATGTAACTCTAACCCAATTCCTGGCTAAGCCTTGCAGCCCGGTGCAGAGCAGTGAGCGCTGACGGCTCGTGCCTTCTGCTGCAGCGTGAAATGGGCGGCCCAGAGCACTAAGTCTGGGAGCGTTCAGTCTGCCTTTTCAGCTTGCTTTTGCCCTGCTTTGCAGTCGTTTCCCTGTGGCAATGCTCCCTAGAAAAGAAGGAGAAAAGGCTCAGTTGTACTTGGATGTGTAGTCATTTCCAAGTGTAACAGTTTAGGACGTGGCGAGGAGGCCAAAGGAGTGTGGTTGGCTGTAAAAGCAAATTGATGTTCTGTTTTCAGAAACTCTGTTGGATAAAGTCAAACTGACATTGAGAAGTACAGTCTACTCCAATATGTTTCTACCTGAAAGCATTCTCTCAGGACACACAGTGGCTGCTCACAGAGTGGTGCCCTGTGAGGAAGGATGGAGGAGTCTCACCTTTCACAGAGCAACAGATCATTTACAGATTTGGGAGAGAGTGAAGGTGTGCATTTCTTTGCTCTCTTTAGCTTCCTACTGGTATGTTGTTTCACTGTTGTGTTGTTTGAAAAATGGTGGTGAAAAGTAATAGAGCAGTGGCATAGGCAGTGCTGGGTATTTATATGTTCTTCTGTAACTTTATTGGTGTATTAAGGAGTGAGTGCCCAACCAATCTGAATGGAGACCATAATTGTGCCAGTGTTTCTAAACACAACACAGTTTCAGAGATAAGAATCTTTTCAGATGTGATGAGTGTAAATATTTTGCTGTGTTCAAATTGATCCTCGAGATTCACATGCATAAAAGATTTTCTCAGAAATCATTAAGAGGTCTGTGGAGTTAAATGAGAGTCTCATGAGAGTTAAACTGGCCATGCTAGGCATCACCTACTGTCAAGATACTGCTCAGAAATAAAATGGAATAGAAAACTCCATATAGTCCTTAATAGGCTTCTCATGTGGTAACAGAATCTATACTTCGAGGTTGAGGCTGATGATGGTTTTATGATCAGTACTAGAACAAATACTTGTAAATTCACATTATAGGCTTATAGGAGAAGTATGTGATTTTATTTTTTTAATTGTAGATAGTATTTATTAAGTATTCTGATGGATTATTCTGTGATCCTTTTGACTTGCTGAAAATATGACTCTCTCAGAGTTTGAATTACTAAAAGAAGTGCTATAAGCCTATGCCCTAAAGGTGTACAGTGGTGTTAGGTAAAACACAGCCAGTCTTTGACAGTGCTGAAGAAAGCAAGTCAGTCCTTGTTTTCAGTGTTGCTGGACACTGACAGCAGAATATCTGTGTTAATATACAGAGCTGCAGATGTATTCCATAAAACTGATAATCTCTCCTTGTTGTTTTGACAAAGATTATTGATTTCCAGATTCAACCTTTTCTCTATTTGCAGTTTTTCGCAGTTAACCTAATGTGATGTTGTGAAAAAAAATATACTGGAGCTTTTCTTTAAGACTTCTTGAGGCTTATTGTCTTACCTGCTGGGCTTTTGCCTGGAAAATCGCTACTTGTTGCACTGCAATTTCATATCAATTTTCTCCATGTTAGAGACAGATTTTTATTTGTATTTTATTTATAATACAGATATATAATGTGTGCCTACAAATATATGCATATATTCATAATACATGTACTCTATTGCATGTGCATTTCACAGATAATATAATATTCCTATAGACATGTAATGTATTTTTCAATATTATTTAAGTTTTTGTCATGTATTTCCTCACGCTCCTTTATCTATGGATATGTATATATAATTTCTATGGATAATGATATCTTTCATGTGTCTTTATTCTCTACAGAAGAACTCCAGAGTATTCTGCAAAATTATCATCTCTATGGAGTATTTCCCTATAGTAATTTACTCTGTAGTGTGTAGCCTGCTGGGACTTAGTATGCAAATGCTATATTTGTTGGCTCAACCCCATATTTTTCTGAAAGAATGTTTCCTTCATTGCTTTGGGGAAAAAAAACCCTGTTCTGACAAGGTCAGTATTCACTTCTTTTCTCACCTGAGAGGGGTGTCTCCTTCCATTACAAAAAGAGGAAGGCAAATTACTTTCATTGTCTGGATAAATATGTCCTAATTGCTTCATCTCTGTAAGGGCACTGAATGCCCACATACAGATAATATAAAACACCTGCTGCAGGGGTGAAAAAACCCTGCAGATGTAGCCCTGAGTTTGAAAATATCTTTTGAGTTGTTGTGACGAGGTCTGATGTTTCATTCCTTAGCAGCAGTCGGCTGCAGACAGAAACATTGGTTGCTGAGGTATAGTTAGATCTGTGTACTTTGGCCTTATGCATTATTTTGCTCTGGAGAAGCTACAACACAAGTATCTGGACTACAGCAGGAGATGCTGATGACAAAATGGGGAGGCTAAGGAAAGTTACTATCATCCAGTGTTTTCAAATTGTAAAATGTGTTGAATAATATTGTTGAAGAATATGCTGTAGGCAACAGACAAGTCTTAAAATTGCTCTAATAACATAAAATTAGCCTAAACAATCAATTTTTTTCCTCTTCAGTTTTGTAATAATTTCTTATTATCAGTTTTTAATTTTAAACTGGGCAACCTGACAGCAGCTCTAACAAGTAAATGCAGTTAGAGTGATCTTCAGATTTTTTGTGGCCTTGTTAGACTCTGGGTTCGTTCTTGACTTCAGTATTATTTTAGTGGCTATGTAACATCCATTCTTTTCCCATAAGGCAAATGGATTCAGTTTGTAAGTTTGCTACTCCATAGAATGGGAAGAGTTCCTGTTTATAAAAGAGCCTTTTGTTACTTAAATGATGTGTAAATGCCAAGAGGTTTTTTCATTTCTCTGTATATATTTTTTTGTCAAGAGTATGACCTTTGATCACTGGGTTCTGGTGACTGGTGACAGAGCAGCCATACAGTGTTTGACAACCAGTGCTTTATAATTCGTGAGATTTGTCATTACACATCAGTAGTGCAAAGCCCACTGTGTGGTATGAGGACAGCAGAAATCACAGGGCTGAAACAGAGACTCTCTGCTGGCTCCAGCCTAGAGTAAAGACCAAGATGAAGTGAACAATGATGGATTCAGCTCCCTGCTGCAATCATGTGGTGAGAGCTTAGTGCAGAGTTTGCTGCTTATGGTCATCTAAATGATGTGAGATGAGGCATTCTCTTTTGGGGAAATACTGATAACCTTCAAATTGTCACTGTTACCTCTAATCCACTCGTCTTTTTTGTTTTTCTCCTTGCTGTCATATACCCTCTGATTGTACGAGGTATTTATAAGGCATTAATTAGAATGTTTTGAAGGCTTTATTTTTGTAATTTTTTTTTCACATGGAAATCAAGTCTTTGGGTTTTATTAGCCAGTTAGTTGTTCATAAGCTAATATTGTTCATTTGACTCATATGGCTTCTTGCTTTCCAAAGGCAGACAGCATCTCCTTCTATTTTTTTTAAATATTTTTTGTGTGTTTTTGTGTTACAAAAAGGAAGCAGAGGGTTGATTTGAGACCTGAAGAGGAACCAGTTTTTTCCTTCTGTGTTTTCTTGCACTGATTTCAAACAGGTGTATGGAAGATCTTCAGAATAGGAAGAATAAGAGAGTTAAAAACTGAATGATAAATAGGCCTTGAATTATTCTCCTTTCTGCTCAGTTATTTACAAGTATGCTAAAAATAGCATAAGATATACTCACTTTTATGCCACTTGAAAGGAAAAGTTTTGTATGAGACTAGAGTGGGAGTGAATTAAAACAACAGCACGTTGTGTTTGGGAGACAAATCAGACAAGTTCTCTTTAGCCATGTTGTTTTCAGAACTCGTATACTGGAGAATTTGAGTATGATTTTCTGAGGCATCTGCTCCATAAGATTTCTTGTACATACATCTCAGAGTTTAGAAACAAGGAGGGGAATATAATTTGTTTTTTGTTGAACTGAGATTGAGAGCTTAATTCCTCTGTGCTTTGCAGCTCTTGTTTGATTTTACCTAGAGAATAGGGTCAGTAATACCAATTTCAGGAACATCTTGTGATGTTACATTAATATAAAGCTGTTGGAATCTAATTCTATTTGATAATATGCAAGTGATATGGCACAGATGGGATTTGAAGAATAATAAGGTCTAGAAATGTCATGAAATTTTGAAAATATTCATAAGAAAATCGTTCAGAAATCTGATTGCTCTGAGAGAGAGCACTGTTGAGTTGCAAGTCAAATATAGAGCTGATGTGAATTGGTGTAACTCTACCAAGGCAGATGAAATTAAATGAGTCCTTAATTTTTGCCCGGATATATAAGAATTTAGCAAGTTGACAACATCTCTGAATTTCTAGGAGTATCACCACGACAATTGGAGATAAGGCATCAACAGTGTCATCAAATTGGGATTTGTGTTATTTTGAATTTTTAGTATATTATGATGGAAACCAAGACATGCAGCAAGAAGATCTTTTTTCCTTACCCACTGAAAATACAGCTTTTCTGTGATGTGCTTTTAAGAGGCATTATTTTCTTCTGTAAATTCTCTTTTAGTATTCTGATCTGAGACAAAACACAGTTGCTCCCTAGCTAATTTTGATACCTATTTCTTGAGATCTAAGAATACTAAACCAAAGTGAGAACTGAGGAAACACTAAACCTGGAATTTTGTGTGAGCAGTAAACTGTAGAATATTGAGGTTAGAAATGCTGTGGACACAAGACTACCAAAAGGAAATGAATCTTCATTTGAAGTCAGTGTCAGCAAAGCTCCCCCTGTGGCACAGTGATGCCCTGTTACTGGGCCAATTTCACTCTCTTCGGTGCATTAACATGATTTAATGTGAATTAACAGTGGCTTAGGTCTTAAGTTTCCCTTACAAACAGAAATAGAAGAGCCCTTTTCATAGATTTACTGTATTCAGTTAGACTGAAAACAAAATGGAGCAACAAGAGACATGGAAGAGAGAAGCAAACAGGAGCAAAACTGGAGATGATGAGTGTTTGGTTATTATGAAAAACTGAACTTGGACTTTATTATGCAGTTGATTCTTGTTAATATATAGAATAAGTGAAGCTGTGGCACATGAAGAAATTATCTTTTAGAAAAAATGAGTTTTAAGAAGAGGTTAAAGTGGGAGTCATGCAGCCACGTGTCAGAGGTAAAATGCTTGTGCATTGCCAGTCTTTCTGCTGCTCACTTTAAGTCTACTGCTGTTTTCAGAGAATTAGGATGACTAACATGCCATTACCCAAAGCTGCCTTCCTCCCTTATTTCCTACCATTTCCACTGAATGGTACCTACTGTGTGGAGCTCTCTACAAGCATCAGTGACTGTTCCTGTGCTGGAGAATTTACTCTGCACCAAGCAAATCATTGTATGCAAATGAAACAAGCAAGTGATGGGCAAAAGGACAGAACAGAATGCAGACAAGATTAGAGGATACTTTATTGTTGACCTGGCTTTGTGCACAGTTCCTTTCAGCAATCACAAAAGCCCACAGAACACTCCCTTATCTGTCACTTCAGATGGTGACAGGCTGAGGCCAGTTGAGATTTTTCATGTTGCCATCAACTTCCGTTAGATGTGAAAGTGACTTTGAATAAAATGTTGTTTGGTCATAGAGTCTGTGAAATTTTTTTGAAACTTACACCTGAATGGTATCTTTTGTAGGCAGTGGTTTGGTGCACTTTGTAGCATTTCTATTCAGTCTGTTCTCCTGCTTTTTGGTTGCTCTTCCATTCCTATGTCACGTAAATCTGACCTGTACCTGTTCAGATTTTGCCCAAAGAGACATTAATTTAAATGAATTTATTAATATTACATCTTTATTTATATAACTAGTGCTAGGATGTCATGCAAAAGGGAGTGGCTCACCCTTCAGTTTGGCTTTCTTGGTGATGCTTTATTTTACATAAAAATTATATTCTTGTTTCATTGGCTCTTGAATATATACTAGGTATTCTGAATTTCTCTGTCAGAACTGTGTGTCTCAAACGTCTCTAAAGCGAAGGAGTGAAGAGTAAATGAAGTTAAACTGCAGCCCCTTCTAGGTGGTATTAGACTTATTTCAAATGACTTTTTTATGGCTTTGGTTTTTATTATTCTTTCTTTCTTTCTCAAAATTGCATTTCTTCACCTATTGTTTTCATGTAACCTGCACTCTGGCAAAGAGGATGAAAATATATTTACTAAAAAGATCAGCCAGATAACTAACATAAGTATTTGATTATTTATTTTTTTTTGTGAGATTCAACTGCAGATGAGAAGACTCCATGCACCTAAAAGCTTTCCTGTAGGGAAGGTGAATGCTTGTTTGTGCAGGAGGCACAGCCTGCTTGAGATTTTGCTGTGTGATTCCCTCACACATATTCCACCTCAATGTACATTAAATTTTACAAAAGATAGCAACAAAAAAAAGTGTAAATAACAAGTAGTGTGACTGAGAAGTTAGGGATGTCTGCAGAAGAATGCTGGGCATGTTATTCCATTTGCCTTAGGCTGTTATTAATAATGTGCTGCTCTTTATTCCTGGAAAAAATGTGGAAGCTTGGAACCACTCAATGCACTCTGGGGCTCATAGGCTGCAGTGCAGGCTTTGCATTCAGAGATAGTGTCTCACTGCTCATGGTTTTGCTCTGATCCTGCATATTGGGGGTCCGTTTTCAGTGTGGGGACCTGTGAAGGAAGACCCTGCTGACTCTTGGTCTGTAGGTTTGTTTGCCTGGAAGTAAAGGATGTCACAGCTCTTTGGAAAAAACCAACATTGTTGTGGCACTCCGTGACCTGTCATTTGATATCCCAGATGAGATAAATGAAACGGTGGAAAATATGTAACATTGGAAAACAAGCTTCTCAACAAAACCTGGAGCTCTTCTCTCAAGAAGGTTTATGTAACCTATGGTAACAGCACTACAGAAAGTAACTTGTTACAGATGATTAAAATGAAGGTGTTTGAATAATTGGCTTTGATCTAGGCCTGCACTGATCTAGTAAAATATTTAATGATCTTTTTGAGATAGAGCTGAGTGCTTCTGCCGACTTTTAAGTGTATGAGTGGCTATGAAGGTACTCTGCTCTTCAAGAGGTTTTTTCGAAGCCTGAAAGACAGTGAACAAATAGCATTTAGCTAAATAACTACTGCTTCTTGGTCTTGCTGGTTACCCTTATGCCATGTGTCATTTGCTTTATGCTTTTTCTCTCCGTTTTAAAGAGGTATATTGTTAAGAACAAATTTTCTGAACAGTGCTAATTGCATTAGTATGCACAATACTGTGGGTTACTTTAAAACTGCCCTATTTTAATGATGCAGAATTATTAGAACAATTGTGTATTGTTGAAATTTTTTTTGAATCTGAAGTCAAAAGAAATAACATAAGATTTGGTGTGATTTCAACATATGCATTTCTTTTTCTTTCATGTTTAATTATCCCTTCCTGCTATTCCTTGTCAGTGATTTGGGAGAGGTGTTAGAAGTGGAAAAATCAACAAAGTGTAATTGTCACTAAGCAAGAGCAGATTTTAACATGAAGTGCCTACTCAAAACACCTCTTTTTATTATTTTTTAAATATATTCCAAATTTTTATTATTTTTTTTAAAAAAATAATATATTGCATAAAAAAACAAACAGAAAAACAGAGTGGAGAGATACCTGGCAAGTGATCTGAGGTATGCGAGAAGGACGTACTGGAAGGATGACCTCTGTAACATGCACGAAAACTGCAGAAGGTGCAATACTCCAGTGGTTGTCCACAGGAGAGGCTGATGGAGTGAACAGGTTCTGCATCACACCCTTATTAGGGTCCCAGAAAATGCGCTCGAGTGGGCGCTTAAGAGGGTCTTCAGGTTTTATTTACAAAGGCTTTTGCAGTATAACTTATTTTTAGCTCATAAGAGAACAGAATGCATCGTTTCCCTGTTAGTGCTGTTTCAATCCAGAATCTAGAGTAAAAGAAGGATTAAATTAATCTCAAGAACAAAAAGTTACCTGAAGTGTTATGAGGAAGAATGAACTTTTTGTACCTTGAATATACAGTTTTCTTCTTCTTTTTTTTTTTTTTTCCTGAAATGTCAAATGTTTACAATTACCAGGATGCTCTGTTGGATCACAATCTGGGTTTGGGCTTCTGTTCATTTTGTTAGGTGACTTACTGGGCTGTGACCTGTTGATCGCCATTCTCTGAGAATGTTAATAGGTATGGTCCTGCAGAAGTTTGCATGAGATAAATTGGAAGAAATGAAGAAAGCTGGGCCAGCATGAAAAGGACCCAAATCCTTACTGGAGAGTCTCAGTGTTAATAAGGAAAGATAGGTTGGGCAGCCTGAGAGCAGACAAGTAGTAGAATGTCAGCATCCTAAGAAGGATTTATGGAAAAATGGTACTTGGGAGATGCAGGGAAGAAAAGTAATGTCTGGACAAATGCTAAGTACTTGCTTTGACTGTGTAGAGGAAATCATGAGAAAAGACAAAAGAGATTTACGGAAGTACTAATTTTTGGAGGTGTTCAGGGAGCAAAAACCTCAGAGATAAAAGGCATCTGTTAATCAAGTTTCCTACTCTTTTCTACACTTTCAGCATCTCTTATAAATACAGAAAATGCATTTTATACTGAGGATGGCATTCAGGTAACCTTAGGTGACCAGTTAGTAATAATTTAAAAGCTGGTAAGTGGGTTGTAGCCACCTGTGTTCTTTAAGAATCACTGATGGCAGGGAGGTTATTCCAATAAATTGAAGGAGATGTGAGCAGTGGCGAATCTGTTCTTCCACCCATAACAGCAGCACAGTGTGGTCTTAAGTAGGAAATTTTTTAGTGTGAATGCCCAGTAATTAGGCCTCTTCCTGGCAGGAATTCACTTGCTGTTCCCTGGATACTTTGCAGGCCTTGGAGATGCTTTGTCGTGGTTAGCATTAGCAGTTGCTGATTTCCCCCTGCATGAAGATACCTTTCTTGTCCAAAATTGGCCAGTTAGACCTAAAACATTGTAGTTGTATTTCATGGGGGTTTGTGGAACAGAGTCCAAAGATAAATAGTTGAAATTCAGAGTCAGATGATGATCTTGTAGTAGCATGGCAAGTCAGACTAATGCAACTGTAGCATTATTGTGGGAATATTTAAATTAGTGCATTGATAATATTAAAAAAAGGTAACTTGGGTGTTCTGTGTTGGGGTTTTTTATGGGTTTTGGAGGGGAGAGAAAATCTGGTAATAGAAACAATGCCATTCTGACTTAAATCAGGCAGTCATGCCAGAATTGCTTGGATTGAGACATTTGCAGAGGCAATTAGTCAAGCTCTCGGAGTCTGAGGCTAAAATTAATATTTTAATGAATCCTCCAAGTGGTTGAGATTTCTTGCTGCTTATTACTCTTATAAGTTACTTCTAAAAAACTCTCTGTGTATAATACTCAAGAATGATTTTTAAAAGCACAGTCATATCTGCCTTCTAGTAAAGTGACTTCTGAAGGCTGCCTTGGGTGCTACACTGAACTTAATGTGGAACTGGTGGGTTAGGAGTCATTAAATCTTTTGCAATGAGAGCTGTGTCTTCGTGAAATATATGTTAGTTAAAGCAAACAAAGTCTGAACAATGGTCAGTTAAATCTTGCTTTTCCAATCTGTGCTTAGTGCTTTCTAAGAAGAGTTATTCCCTTATTTATATTAGTTATATTTGAGGACTGATCTTCCTCTAGCTTCAAAATGTTGCCATTTACTAAACTGTAGGAACAGTTTGATGCATGGAAGTTGTTTCTGGGCTAAAAGGTCTTTCTCTTGTTACATTACACTTTTGCTTCAGAGCAGGTAAGGAGTCTCGTATTTAAGAGAGGAACTGGTTGTCTCTGAGGCACCACAATGATTCCAGGGCCAGCTTTTACTGCTTCGTGTGTGACATGAAGTCCTGCTCCATCCTATGTGACTTGTAGGCTCTTGGAGGCAGAGAGATAGCAGGCATGGCAGCAGTGATACAGCTTTGGGAGAGTGCTGTGCCTCCTGATGTGGACACGCACCAGTCCATGTCTTTTAACACTCTTTAAAGAGTTTTTGCCTTTTTTGGAAGAATAAAAAAATAATGCAGCATTAGTGTTACTGCAATACTTGTGTTGCTAATTTGAAAGATCACAAAGCATTTCCTATCGCTCCTGGGTTGCTACTAAAATGCATGCTATGACATTATAAATGGAGGTGTTTCTTGAAGTCCATCATCATTGCAACTGAACATGTCTGCTGTCCTAAGTTACAGAAACTATGTCTTTATGCTTTTAGCATTTGCTTTCCTTTTTTCTTTTTTTTTCCCCTTTGGAGAAAGCTGATTTGATCTGCTTCTCTGACTGCAGATAATCTTTTCTGTTTGCTTGACAGAATGTAGTCTGAGGTGTGATAAAATATGTGGGCTAACATGCTCTCTGACTGGAAGGCTAAATGTTCAGAAGCCTGTAGTGTTTTGCAGTGTCTGCTACATTTGCAGTTGACAGTCTTGCATTTCCAGCAGTTGTTTTAGCAATGTTCCATGTGTGTGTTGCCAGTGGTGAGAAGCATGGAACACAATGTAAACACGATGTGTTACAGCTTTCAAGATGCCTGACCATGAATAGGATCTCATTATCTGCAGGTTTAACTATAAATAAAAAGCTTTTGAGCTGTTTTTTCACCTGTTCCCACCTTTATCTCCACACCTTTTTATCCTTTTCTTAACCAACTCTGTACACTAGGGAAATGGCAAGTGTTAGTGGTGTAGCTGAGCTGGGATGTAGGAGGGAAGACAAGACATCTACTTAATGTTTAGCTTTTTTGCATGCCTTCAAATTCAATCGTGAAGTGCGTTAAGGTTTCCCATTTCAAGAATGGCTTAATATGTAAGCAAAGGACAGAGATAAATTTTTTCCCCTTGTTTGATGCATCTTCTGAATTACTGAGACCAAGTTGAATTTTTGTTAAATGTGCCCAGTTTTCAGCAGAAAAGGGAACTGATACCTTAGATTTGGTGTATGGATTAAACCTGTTATTTCATGTCTCGTGTTTGTGTTTTATTTTTGGCCTTTAGCATGAAACAAGCAGGCCTGTCTCTGAACTGCCCTTCAAAAGTGCATTTTCACAGCAGTCTGGAGAGTAATATGCAGGTATTTATAGATAGCAAAGAGCCTGAAATTTTATTACCAAAGATTTTAATAAACCGTTCTTCAGAAAAACCTCCTCACTTTTTCTGTGTTTCTTTCAATTTAGTCTCTTCTTTAATAAATGATAAACAATTTGAGATTTAAGTTGGGCTGAATACATACAAAAGTTACCATTGTACAAGCGGGGCAGATGAATTTAGTGTGCATAGCTAGATTTATTCATTTGATATTGAGCACTCAATTGCCCTTCCATAAATGTTCTTAAAAATAGACAGTGATCACATCTCACAGGTCAAGCCATCTGCATTTATTTCCCCTGTTTCAGTGTCTTTCATTAATGCACACACTCTTTTGTTTTCTGTGTATTGCAGAATTAATTCATATAGGGGCTGCAGTGAAGGACTTGGATTTAAGCTGGTATCAAATGGCCTTTTTTAAAGTAAATGAAGATTCCTATTGCTGGTGGATTTGTAACTCTTCTGTTCGTCTGACCTCTTTGCATCTTGTCTTTTAGCAAATTTATTTGCTTCCTTTTATGCTTTACGGAAACTGACTTTCTGATTTTATTACTTTGCGTTCTCGGTAAACTATTGTCAGCTCGGTGGTTGAGACGTGCAGTTTGGTACAGGGTTTGGTAGGGTTACAGGTATGGTCTCACCAGTGCTCTGTGAATGAGGCCTCCAACAGAAAACCTACTTTGTCATAAGACAACTGAGTATGTGCAGGGGAAGGTGCATCCTAATCATTATTTTTGTGATCTGTGGTCTAACTATAAAAGGTGTAATGACTTTTAAGGTTATGCTCATATTTATTTCAGAACTAATGTCAAATTGTCAGAGCTTTTCTTTAACTCATATCCCTCTTCTCATCTTGCTTTTTTGTTGCTAATGAGTGCTCCTTTCAGCAGCTTAGTCCTGTGCTTGCCTTAGAGGTTTCTGGTGCCTGTGGGATTGCTCACATGATTTGCATTGCGACCATATTCACAAGCAGCCTACAGTCTGGAAAGATGTGTGGCAGGGCTGGAATTAAAAAAAAAAAAAAAGTCTAAAATGGTATCCTTATTCCCATTAAGAGAATGTCATCAAAAGAGTTCTTTACCATTAGTTTCCCTTGATGGCTCTTCACAGGAAAAAAAATAAATCTTGAGATTCCTTTCCACTGAACCAAATCGTGGTGTAATTATTCCCATGTGATACCATTGAAATGAATATGCCTGCACAGATAAAACTTTAAAGCAAAATCTGTCTCTATGTTTTTGGTCCAGAACTGAGGAAAGGAAGGGTAGTTTAGTTGGCCTAAAGAGGGTTTAGACACAGACTTAATCTGGTTTTTGATCCTCATCTTCTTTCCTGTTGCAGAACATTTCCCTGATTCATCTATAACCACAGCCGATGAGCTGGAATTGTGGAAGTCTGGAATTCTGAAGGTGTGCTCATGAGAGCCCCAAGGGCTACTCTTTGCCCCCCCACCCTCATGCTCAGTAGATAAAAAACAAAATAAAGGCAGAGTTGGGCAGCCTTTCAAGTTGCATCACATTTTAAGCCCTCAGTTGATTTTACTCTTTTTGATGGTGTAACAGAGTTCACAAAGAACATCTTCCTCTTCCCAGGAGAAACATGCACACATAGATATAGCACAGACCAGAGCTCTGCATGGGTTATCTCCAGCTGCTTGGCAGGTAAGACCACCATGGACTGGTGTATGATTTGCAATACTGGTCTTGTTTGTACTAGTGAATACTGCCTGTAGAGCAGATAAACATTAAAAATTTAGATCTTTTGATATTGAAAGAATGTTTGGCAACAAATGTGAAACAAACATCTTTGAGTCGCTCCCACTGAGAACAATTAGAGTTTCCACCTTGACTTTGTGAGATCTGGATCGGGAGCGGGGGCATTGCTGAGTTACTTTGGAAGATATGCCCTCAGTAGGCCTATATAGTACAGGCTGAGCTCCTGTCAATAGGCAGACAGCCTGGAAGTAAAGGTAATGCCCTTCTACACTCTTATTGTTTGTATTTTGAATATGAGAGAAATACCACCCCTCAGTTAGTCTCTGTGCTATCTCACCTTGCATGCAGCTGCTACCAAGAATCTCACTCTGTTTTAAGGTGCACAAATTGGTAAAATGTTATGGCTCTTCCTACATATAAATGATCTTTATAGAGGTTCCCCAGACACTTTCTATAGAAAAGAAATGCTGCAGAAAGGGAAATATTTATGAGGCAGTTTCAGGAGGCTCATTAACTTACAGAACATGGATGAACTTCAGGTAAAATAAACATTTAAAGGGCAGCCTTGCATTTTAAGGGACAGGTGGCAAGAATAATTTGTATCTGCAGTTATATTTATAAACATGGCATTTAGAAAACATCAGATGCTGTAGAAAAGCTTGCCACTATTTGGTTGCTTACTAAACAGGAGGAAAAATTGTTAGAAAGGATACTATGTGAAAATAAGAGGCAATGTCAAATCTAGGGAGCAGGAATAGATTCTTTCCGAGGCAGCATTAAAACAACAATAACAGCAGATGAACATTTTTTACTCTTCTTCACCAGGTTTTGGTTTTGATTTTCTTATATTTAGGATGGGAAATGCTACAAGCAAAGAGGAATATTTTGAGTAGTTAGGAAAAGATTTTAGTGTGTCTCACTGCCAGTGTTAGCTGTGCAGTGGGAATATCCATATTTATGCAAACTGAAGAGCAAACTAGTGATATTGGATTGCTTTTATAAATTTTTTGCTCAAGCTAGTTCTGCATCATTGCATCCTGTGACTTTAAAACAGGTTCTGAGTTAATACCTTTGCACTTAGTTTTAAGTAGGAGGAAAAATCATCAGTTCTTAATACTGATGTCTTTGACTAAAATTAACAACTGACTATTGGCAAAGGCCAACAGTCTGATTTGCCAAGATAGGTGGTTCTTTATTTCTGGCTTGTGGGTCCCTTGGTTTAAATGCTCAGTGATCAAAATCTAGTTAACAGTTTCATTGAAGAAATATTGGTCAGTAGAGAATTCAGTTTGTTTTTTCTTTCCGACACTGGCATTGGCTTTGGAATGCTAGCGGGGAAAAATAAATCAAAGTCAGACTTTTCATCTAATCTTGTTTTCTCTTAATACACACTGTCAGGCCTAGCATACAAACAGCCACATATTTGCTATGCAAGGTATTGTTTGTGAAGCTTTTTTCTTCAGGGTGAAGCTATGATATCAAGGTTGATTTTTGTCAAATGTTTTTGTTTGCTGAATTGATGTCACAGATTACCAAGGGCCCAGACACCATGACTCAGAATGTCTCTTAAAGTCAGAGACTTGGAGTCTATTTTTTAATTGAAACAAACTGGTTAAAGGCTGATCTTAGTATCCTTTGCTAGAGTATTTAAATGAGTGAGATGTAATTGTATGGGCATTAGAAATAAAGCATAGCAAGATGCAAATGTTTGAACCTTAGACTAAGAAAATTCAGATTGGAGACTAATTTTTAATTTAATTTTAATTTAATTTTTAAAGTTTTTAATGATCTAAGTAGATGACAGAAGTATTTTTTATTTTAAATTTAGCCCTTAGTGTTTCTTGAATAAAGACAACCATAGCTGAACCACTGTTTGATGCAGAATTTACATAGAGAAACCTGATCTGGATTAAACTTTGGAAAGACTTGTGTAAGATACACTGCAAGTTACTATTTTATAGAGTCGGATTCAGTGAGCTATAGTTGCAAAAGATGGTCCTCAGGCCAGTGCTGAGGTCTCCACAATCGTTTTGTCCTACATGGCCTCGCTTTTCCTTCTGCAATATGATTTATGTCTCATGTCTCTTAACCACATTCTTGCATTCTCCCTTTGGTGTTTCATGCCACTTTTTCTCTTTCCCACATACCCTTTGTTCTCTCAGCACTCTACTTCCACAATGAATCTCACTTGCTGAAGTAGAATAATGAATTTCCTGTCTTTTCAGAAGAAGGTTGTCCAGACAACTGATGTATTAAGTATCTCTGGAAGATGAGGCACCTAGAATATTCACCAATTACAGTATTCAAAAGTTATTCTGTCATCTCAGTTGACACTGAAAATCTTGTGTGATCATGGGTCCTAATTTCTCTCGGTTGAGAGCAAAAGTGAGCCAGATCTTCCTGGGTAGTGCTTCTACACTCATCCAATCTTAAACAACTCTGATGTCCAGAGTCACAGCTACCCTTGATTTTTTTCACAGAGCTGCCATTTAGGAAGTTGAGGGTGGGCAAATAAATTAGTTGTGCTTAAGTGTCTCTAAGCAAACAGACATGTTACTCTTAGAGGACTTTTAGGACACGTTTTTTAGGGTTTGATTGTTCCCTACTGTGCAATGAGATACTCCAGGGGAATTGGATGATGTAGGTAGCAATATATCATACACTATGCTCTCAAAAATGACTGATTATGGAACATAAGACCAATAAGAGTGTGTACATTCTGATTTTTTTAATCAGTTTTTGCTTTCTCATGACCTGTATCTTACCTTGCTCTGTGTGCTATTAGTACCTGTTTTATATTCCTTTTAACAGCAAATTCAGTTTTACTACAGGGAGTCACAGATATTATAATAACAAAAAGGAATGGGTAATAGGCTGTAGAGGTTAGTGTAGAGAATTGGCCTCACTCCACAAACCACCCACCCGTTTAGGTGTTGACTGCTGTAATATTTATGTAAACGTACTGTATGAATATTTCTGTGTATATGCATCTCCCTAGTCCGTGCTTTAGTCTGTAAGACAAAGACATCTTCAGACTTGGAGGTGAAATCCAAGGAAAGAGTTAATATATTAATTAGTTTCAAGCAAACATATAAATTGGAGTATAGGGATTGCTAACCAGATATCTGATCACTTTAAACTTAATTCTGTGGCATTTTCGTTCTCTGTGAAGCTGGAAAATTAAATGTAGAAAGATGTACGAAAATCCATTACTGAAATAACATTGATATAGGACAGCCTAAGGAGTGCCTTGTGAGACACCAGCTTCCTGGGAGATGTGCAACAAAATACAAATGGTCACCGAGCACCAAGAAGTGTACTAAAGCTCTGTAGCCATCCTCTATTTCTAGGCCTATCCTTTCAGGATAACAGTCTTTCAGTGACTTCTCTTGCTCGGTTCCTTAATTTTGGGCGGAAAAAACATTTTCTCTTTAGTACCTCAGTGTGGTTCTTTTGGTTCATTATTGTGTTTTAGAATATGCCATGATTCCCACATATATCATGGGTGAACTCTAAATTTTGCTATGCTGACTTTTCTGTAGGTTGATTCCAGGTTTATGTCCTGGGGAGACCTGTGGGACTGAGTGCATGAGGCTGAGGTACCACCTTTCTTTCAAGTCTGCACTTTGTACCTTCTGAATAGTGTAGTGTGTCCAGCAGCACTAGGCTAAGGCCATGTGCTGATCCACTGGCATTTGAGAGGGATGCAAGACTTTCCAATTATTGCAACTAATTCTTTGATCTGTTCTTGCTGTTGTTTCAACATTATTAAGTACTAATGAGTTTAATGTTTTTTGACATAAAGAAGTAGAAAGCCGAATAAGAACGTAGCGTGAATTAAGAGGGGAAAAGAGAAAAATACTAAGATTTCAAAGATATTTGCTGGCCGTTTGGCAGTTGGCCTCAGGAGATATAATCTGTCTCAGTAAGATGCAGAAGAAGACTGTGAAGCAATTTCTTGTGTCTGCAGAGAGAGAACCATCAGTGTTTGTTGTCTTACACAAGGGTTGGTAAGAATCCAGTTGCTTACGAACTTCTGTTTTTCAGGGACATCCTTAACTTTGTCTGAGAATCTGTTTCTAAGTTGTGACCTGCACCAGTCTAGACTTGTGGATTACCTGTACTCTGTCAGGCACCTGGAAAGAACAAATACAAGAACCACTGCTCTCTCTTTTTATAACACTAATAAATACTGAATACTTACTTAACTTCATCATCTTGGGAACAGATTCTGAATGCAACTGCAGTAATTCATATTAACTTAAACCCACAGTTACATTGTCAGTGGTACAGATTAGTTTGTGAAACTGTACTGTTATAGGTAGTCTATCTCATTTTCTTTCTGTGAGATGAGCAGTGGGGAGGGAGGAGTTTCAACAGTTTCTGTTCCATTTTCTAAATGTTTTCTGCCTGTCCCCTTTCTCTGTTACATATATTTATGTGCCTATCTGTTGACTTTAGGAAACATCCCAAGAACTGGAATAAGCCATGTAAATATAGATATAAAAATTCAAAGGTGTTCTTGACTACATTAAGATTTTTATATATTAGGACTTCTGGCAGTTATGCGTATGGAGGTTTAGAATCCACTTAATTTCTTCAAAAGTCTATTTAAAAGTCTTTAGCATTTCATTTCTGTGAGGGGCACAATATTGCAATTAATAAGGGTATGTGCAATGTAATTTACCTTTGGGGAAAGTATGTTATTCCCAGAGTCGAAAGGATAATTCAACTCCTAATGAACCAATATGGAGAATTTAAATCTTTGCAAATTCATAATGTAGTTGTTTTAGCATCCAGCATCCTCAAGGCATGCCAACAATAGAATGCATTCTCAAGATTCTGGCTAAGTAAATGTTTGAAATTACTGTGACTTTGGAGAAACCGTAAGGCAAGAATGTTTAAGTATACTCTAAAGCAGCTAATTCATATGCGCATCTTGCAAATTCAGATGTAGATCAGATACATTAACAGTAAAAGTAAACAACTACCACACCTACAGATCTGAAAGTTGGAGAAAACGTTGTTTCTGCAGGTTAAGATCTCGCTTTAGCCATCGTTTTTTCTTGCCTCTGTCAATACAAATGATGGAACAATTCTATTTTCTTAGATGAACAAGTTGTATTTCTATTTTGTTTCCCATACTGGACAAACTTAAAGTATTTCCCTTTAATAACTGCAATATATAATGAGTTGGATGAATGAGAAGATTAAAAAAAGAGCTGAAAACAGGGAATCTGTTTTGATCAGATTTGGTCAATCAGAATATTTTATACAGTCATTAACTATCCCTGCAACTGGTTTTCAGATGGCATTTAGAATTGTGTATGGGCATCAAATTTGAAGTTCTACTTGCTCTTGACAAAGGACAACTGTTCTTTTCCATGGAAAAAATAGATTTTATGTAAAGGCAAATCTAGAATCATAAATGGTGCTAACATAGTGTTTTCTTTCCAGTCAGGAGTCACACTTAAAAACTTATGACCCTAACCTTTTTTCTCCTGATACAGAGGTAAATGAAGTAAATGGTTATTTATTTGGTGTGCAGAATATACAGAAATGTGGCACATTTCTCAAAAGAGAAGATGCATTTCTTAAGTGATTTAAACTTCAACAAAACAGTGAAATAATTAATTTGTGCTGGGGATAGGAAAGTCTATGAGCTGTTTGTAAATTTAAAGTTATTTTGGGATTGAAAACCCACAATAAGACATGTCTAGGTAATAGACATAAATGGTGAGAGATGCAAGACTTCCCCCATTGCAACACAGGGAGTCCTCCTATGGCTTTTATTTACCTGTTTTTTTAGTAGAAGGTGCAGCAAACAACCCATGGAAAGCTCTTGCTTTTCTCTCTTGTTCTTTGTTGGTCTGAGTTTTTGTTGGCTTAGTGTAGCGTGTTGAGAATCCGTGGCTGTGTACCTATCTCCAGCCTCTCACACTGACTGCCTTCCTTTGAAAAAGTGTGTAATCAATCAGAATCCTCTGATAAAGTCAATTATATCCCTACTCATCACCAGTGCTCACTTTTCTGTGGATGTGCTTCTCCAGCTGTGCAAAGACCTAGAGTTTAGTGTTTCTGTTTTGTTACATAATCCAACTGTCTTCCTGGTGGACAGAATAAGGAGATTTGCGTATTGGCTTCATGACTGATGTTCTGTGAAAATAATGTACTGCATTCAGCCTTGATCTGGCACAAGATGTTCTTCAAGCAAGGTTGATTTCTCTATCTGTCTGTCTATCCGTCCATCCTTTTCCCCTTGTGTTTTGCTTATTTTCATTTTCAAATGCTGATATTTGCATTGTAGTTTAAATTTTGGTTTGTTCTAGGAGTTATCTGTGGCTTGAAGTCATGGTGTGACCACAACAAAGCTCAACTGTTGATGGTAAATAATACTTATTTACCGTGAAAAGGGGACAACCTAATAATTTCTGAAAATGTAATGATACAGCTTTGCTTCCCTTACATACTGAAATATATTTTGTGATATAAAATAAGACCTTGCATTTCTTTCTATTATACTGCTTTTAGCCTTTTCATTTATATTTGAATTGTACCAGTTTTATCCGAGTATAACTCATGTGCCTAACACCATCATTGTTATTTTAGAGGAAAAGTATGCAGAAATTTCCATATATGTCATTGTAATAGGTGACTTGGGAAAATCTCTGTATAAATAGACTGCCTGTTTTGTTCTTACAGAATGCTGTACATGGGTAGTATAGCATTGCTGATGTGCATGTCTTCTGTGGAATGCACAAATTGGATTTTGGTTCTGATGTGCACAAGGTTCTCTGTCATGTATTAGAAACATCAGAGCCTATTTAAGCCTGGCAGCAGAGAGATTCCTATGTGTCAACACTGGCTGTTGTGCCTGGAATGCAGGACAGGAGTCAGGACTGGTTGTGAGGGATGTAGAGCACACTGGGCAGCGCTGTGGTGACCGGGCAGATCCTCTGTATCTGACCAGCAGTAGGACATTGTTTTGAGCAGTGGTTAAGAAAATTCTTGGTGGGTATTGCCATAATAGAATTGGAGAACAAGGATCCCATCCTATATTAGCAGAGATGGGGTGGTTTTCTCTGTGTCATCTCTGTTGCTAGAAAACAGCTGAGAACTTCCAGTCCAGGGACTCAAAAAGTGCCCCGAACGCCTTGACTCATTCAACTGGTCATGTGAGAGCCTTCTCAGTTCGGGGACGCTTACCACTTGGCAGGTTGACCAGGGGTGTGCAACAGGGAGGATAAGGCAATCCAGTGTCCCCTACTGCTCCTCAGTTGCCTTTCCACTGCCTTTGGATTCTGTTTTCATTTCTGAGACAGTGGCTCCCATTAGCAGAGGCAGTAATTCATTTAGCGCAGGAGTTACTTACAGTACAGCTGTGCTGCTTTGATGATGCCATCTGCCATCCATGGGCAGGAGCCAGATTCCTGCAGGCAGCACATTGCAAGAGAAACTTTCCTTAAGACACCCAAACATCCGTGCATGGAGTGTGCACACCTCATAAAACATAAGAGCAAAGGAAACGGGTGAGCTGTTTGGAATCGCTTCGTCGAGATCTGTATCTTCAGACCGTGGTGCTAGGACCTGAAATAATTGTGTCTAATTGAGGTGGAATCATCAGAAGCAACCCTGCCGGCCAATTTTAATTTGCTCTCTTTTAGATGAACTACCTAATTCAGTTTTGTAAGGTACAGCCAGCCACGTCTGTCAGGGCATGGCTAGAAGAGTGAAATTATGAATTGCTGTCTAAATAGTTCATCCTCTTAATTGCAGCAGGCCTTAATTCATATGTGATGAGTGTTTTTTGCATTATTGCTTAATCAAAGAGCTACCGGAACAAAATATTTTGTGAATATATCTGTGTCCTAGATCTCTCCTGGTGTTTGCTATATTGCCTGTGTCAAGTGAGGCTTTCCAGCTCTGTTAAATGGAGTCATTGCTGCCAGGGCCTGCTGTTGGAGCCCACTGGGTGTGGTGCAGGCAGAGCTTGGAGTGGTGTTTGCCCTTTCCTGGGCCAGTTGAAGCTGATGAAGTGAAGGCACCTGCTGATTAGTTCAGCCACTTAGTTTATGCTGCCCTGTGTGCCGAGTAGTGAAAATCTTATTAGAACCAAAGGGCAGTGCTGGTCAGACTCACACCTTACATCAGCCACAGAGTAAAGCTGTGAATTGTTATGTGCTCATTTTACAGTAGTACAGAAGATTGTGTTCCAGAGGGTAGATCTCAAAGATGCCTTGAGCTATGCAAATCAAAGGAGGTGTTTAGACATGGTACAATGTACCTAACAAGTAAAAACTAGGTTGATTCAATAAATGGGAAAATAATTTTGCTCAACTCTTTCGGAGAAAGCTAGTGAGTGTTTTTAATTATCAAGTCTTGCTTTAATTACTTCTTTATTTAAAAAGAAAATAAATTATTTTAAGAGAGTCATATCTCCTTTTCCACTGTTAGTGAGGGTGCTGAGGCTTTTCCTCATAATTTGGCAGTGCTTTCTTGGCTTTTCATGCCAGCCAGTATTTGCTGAGCTGAACTAAAATAGGTAGGAAAGTGTTCTCTGAAAAGAGCTGATTGATGAGCTTTTCTCTAAATGCTTTTTATTTGAATGCACTTTAGCTTCTTAGCAATAACATTTGCATTGCTCACTTTCCTCTTATTTTGGAGTTAATCTGCCCCATCCACAGCACACAGAAGGGCCACAGTCCCTGGTCTGAGGAATGATTGTACTTTCCTGCACTGCAGTCTTTTTCCAAAATACCACAATTGCAGAGTTTTCCCAGTGAAATGAAAGTCAGTACAGAGAGTAGTGGCAATTCAATTAGAGGCCAGTTAGGTACATTGCAGATAAAGGTTGGTTTTCTTCCTGAGCATAAATGTCTCTGCTGTTGCTGGAGACAGCATGCTGGAGCTGATTGATAAAATTTTTGTCTGATATGGCAATTAATCTGGACATTTGTGTGAGAGCAGTTTACAGTGATTTAGGTCATTAACAAATGGCACTTATTTGCCATCTGTCATTTATATCAGCCCATATGCAACTTAGTGTTAATTGAGTGGACCAACTTTCTCTTAATATTTTTGCAATAACAGGCAACACTCTGTTCCATTTCGATTTCAGGACTTTTTCTCAAGATGTGGTTCTTGTTACTTCTGTGAGAAAAAAGAGCTACAAAAAAGGTAGACACTGAGCATGTGAGCTGTGTTGCTGCCTTCTATGGGACTGTTCA
Organism: Serilophus lunatus; assembly: GCA_013399895.1. Taxonomy (NCBI): domain Eukaryota; kingdom Metazoa; phylum Chordata; class Aves; order Passeriformes; family Eurylaimidae; genus Serilophus; species Serilophus lunatus. The sequence continues at coordinate 227,297 of VXBA01004376.1, read as the reverse complement.
TCTTCTAAAGGAAATTTCTGTGCTTCTCCAAGAGGATGAAGGGGACAGATGAGCCTCCTGCTGCCTGCAGCTGATCAGTTGCAGAACCTTGCTGTCCTGTTCGACAGTAAGATTCAAATTCCTACACAATTTGTGTGGGCTGGGTACTATTGAGGTCTCTTGCAAACAAGTGATTCCAGGATGACAGTTCAGCTGTTATGTTATCAACAGCTGTTGCAAATCTGAAAACAGCTTAAGGGTGCCAGACCATTGATTTTCATAGACTCTTTTGAGTCCCTTAGTTTAGTGAACTGGTTTATAGACAGAGATTACTGATTTCTGATGCATTCTGTCTTGAGTGTTACCAGCCAGCCTACTCTTCCTGGTGTTCTGCACCATTTCCAAAACTAATTAGGCACTCCCATCTCAGTAATGCAATTACTGTGGCTCAGGTTTAAGGAAAGAGGCAGAGCCGAAGCCTCATCAGAAAGTCAGCCATGATACACCCTGGGAAAACTGAGAGATGGGCTCAGCTGACTTTAAAGTTTTGGCTCAGATCCTTACCCCAGCCATCATTTCAAAGAGAACAGATCTCAAATGGTCACCCAATGACACCTTTCAAACATGAGCTGTCCAGCTTCTTCCAAGTATAGCTTGGTGTGATTGTGGAGATACTGAGTACTTAAAGGCTGTGGGAAGCAGAAATGGATAGAAAAAGCAGTTATGGTAATAGAGATAATTGAAGTTATACATAAACAGAGTAGATATAGTTAAGGTGTGACTATCTTTGTGCATCCACGGTTTTTAGAAAGCAATGTATTATTCAGTCCACAAGGGATTCAGCCTGTACTGCAAGGTTAGCTGTTCTTCAGTTGCCTGAAGCCTGACATTGCTCAGCCTGGTGGTCCCTTTTGAGTAGCATCAACTAAAATAGAATTGCTGTGCTGGGTAACTTTTATACTGGATTTCTGTGAGATATAGAAAGGTACAAACATTCTCCTTAACAAAAAAACTTGCTTAGTTGCATGAACACAAGGGACAAAGTACTGTTTTTCATGCAAAAAACATTGCGGTATGTCAGCATGTTGGCACTGATGGTGAATAAGCTATATTAAATATACATCCCAGAAACAGAAAATAAGCTGTGATATTGAAGTCCGGGAACCTATCTTAAATGGATGGAAAAGGACGCAAAAGGATATCATGTAGTTAGAATTTTGGACTGTAATGAGAAGTGAATAAAGAGTGATCATGGACTCGTTCTGTAGGCAGCTGTTAAGCAAGTAAGTTTTTAAACATTTCTAAGAATTTTGACTAGCACAGCAGCACACTGGTAATAAGAGTTGCAATATCAACCTTATGCATGAATAAATGTATTGATATATTTTAATGGTATTTCTGAGGCTGATGTTGCAGTAACTGCCTTCATTAATGGTCTTTCAAAGGCAAATGAAGGCATTACTACAAAGGTTAAATTATTCCCATACAGCACAAAAGGTAGTATATTGGTGTTGGATTTGCAAGGCTCTTTTGTAGAGGGAGCACCAAACAGTCCAAGTTCTTGGATATGGCTGTAAAAGTTTTGTAGACTTACCGGCCCATTTCTGCTATCTGACTACTTTCCCAGCAAGCATAAATGTCTACTTGTAATCAACTTTGCTGGAAGCAGGAGGCTTAAACTTAGAGATGGAATGAATTCTGTAATATTTGTATAGTGTATTAGTGCTCCTAAGAATGCAAACAGCAACTGGAGAAAGTAGCCCTGATCTATCTCCTTTGAAATCTTTTTATTTTCCAAAAGGAAGTGAATATCTTGTAACTTTTGATTTTTTGGTCCCCTTTGTTTGTTTTGGTTCCTGACAGAAATCACTGTTCTCTCATCCCCTAAAAGTGTACACAGAGATTCTGAAATAGGAATCACAGTATGGGGTCTGTAATAGCTGTGATGCCACTAAGAGCATCTATTAAACAGGGAGAGGATGTTTTTTCCTCAGGTCTTAGCTATTGTATTCTGATTTGGAGGATAGATCAGGATAGTGTCTTGCATAACGGATATGCATGCATGTGAATTTAGTCAGGGAACATGCTTTTTGTGAAGTCAAATTAATTTCCCTTTAGATGACAATATCTCTGATTTTGCAAAGTCACTTGCAAAATCTCTACAACTGAGATTTATCAATGGGATGTAACCCACAAAATGCACGTTCCCCACAAAATGCACATTCCTGCTTTTTCAACAAGCATATTCTTCAGGCTGTGTTTGAAAAATATCGAGGAAAAAAAAATTAAAGTATGATAATGTAGGTCAATATTTATTCAAATTATTCTGAAGTTTATATCGTAATGAATAAAAACAAAGCCATTGTTTTTAAGAACATATTCTATTTTTGTGAGAACAGATACTCCATTACTCTCGTTTTGGATGGTGTAGAAATGTATTGCAGTTTTATAAGAAATGCAAAACTGTTGGAATATTTATGCTATGACTCAAATTTCCGATGTTTTCAGTGAATGAAACCTGGGCAAATTTCCTGAACAACTTCAAGAGAGACATTAAGCCTTTTTGAAAGAAGTGATGTTTGCAAATGTTGAAATTATGAAATGTCCTAGAAGTGTTTGTCTGTAAATTGTGGGGCTTTTTTCAAGTAAAAAACTGGCATTGAAATACAATAATTACATGTTTTTAATTATAGAGATTTTTTCCTGTATTTTAGCTAATACTGCAAATGCTTTCTAATGGACCTAGCACATATAATTCAGTCTCCTCAAACAGAACTAAATTACAACACTTGGTGCTAAGGACTAAAGCAAGGGGCAAAAACTTCTGAGATAATTCTTTGGGTATCTGAGGCACTTAAAGCTGATCATAAAAGTGATACACTTGATACTGTATCCGCGTACTGCTAATGACATTGTACGACTGAGGCCTTAATTTGTCACTGTCGAGACTTTCATACCACAGGAAAGAGTTTTCAGAATTACTTTGAGGCTTGTATCTCTCATTTTCAGTCTTTAAACTGTGGTCTGGGTAAAGTGCAAAGGGTTTTTATGCTGCTGGAGAGAAAGTGTCTTTTCAGTGTCATAGAGTATCTTACTGCAGTTACTGGTGCCGTCAGTTTTTCAGAGAGATTTTGTTATCAGGTGCATGCATCTTCAAAAGATCATAAACTACTTCTATAATGAGGAAGTATGTACTTTTATACATGTCTATTGTCAGAGTAGTCACAGTTTTAATGTGGTCTGTGAAATGTGGATTCTTTTTGGTTCTCCTTTGCAAGTTCCAAAGCAAGGAAATGCAGCATAAGATGCTGCAGAATGGATTGGATTATCAGGCCTGCTGTTTGTAGGCTTTTCTTGGTTTGTTTCATTTCCCTTTTCTGAAACAAAGCTGTCTCAATCCCTGTATTTTGTGCTGATTGTCATTCCTGGTGGATCTCATTATCAGCCATCAAGCCAGTCTTCAACTGGGAAAGAATTCTCCATCTGATGCATCTGAGAATAATTAAAAATAAAATTGTGCTTTACCTCTCAACTCTCTCCTTCCGTCACTGTTCCATTGGCAAGGTAATTGATAAATCCAAGAGTAGCAGGAATGGAAATTATTTTGGAAGGAAAGACAGAGCTTTTCAAAATTCAGAGATGTAGTGTTTTTACAAATACTGCTGTAAAATGAGAGAGGGCAAATACTACGAAGATTTTCCCTATATTATAATGACACACATTCTCAGTAAATACCAGAAAAGAGATCATTAGATTAAATTAAGAGATTAGATTAAGCTAGTGTGCTGAAGTTCACACTGGACATTTACTTAGGTTCTGCTTTAATTACGGAGACATTTTCAGTTTTGAAGTTGATTTTCAGTTCATACTCGATGCATTAATATAGCTGGAGTAATCCTCTGTTCATGAAATAGAATTATTAAAAACAGGCTGTGTTCATAAGGCAAATTTAAGAATCCTGACATCCAAGGGTTCCTAATAAAAAGAAAAGCAAACTCTGTACAGAGCACTAAGTTTGCAAAGAATTCAGCATCAGAATTTGGTATTGCTCTGCAATGCAGTTATCTTAAAGTAAAACCTATGAAAACAAAAAAATACAAATACAATGCATGTTGGGTTATTTTCATAAGTCAGACAACTTAAAACTGGAAATATTTTAATTAATTTTTTTGCAAAACCACTCATTAAAACTTGTAAGTGCTTAACTAAACAAAACCTTAATTGAAAGTGTCAGGAGTGATCCATGGGTGTATTACATTTTCTTGTTTATGCATCATTTCCTTTGCCATTTAGTTGGATACCAACCACTATTCTGACTATCAGCTAAGGCAGAAAATGTTCACCCTGGTTTCTTTGTGCTCTTTAAGGAGAAGAATTAAAATTGGCTTGAGTGAAAAAAAAAATAAATTTGCTGGCTATTTTTTTCTAAACAAAAACCAATGTTCTGAGAAGGCCGCCACAGGACAGTTTCACGGGTGCAAAAGGCTTTACTCCGTATATACTTGTGTATCCAAGAGTCTGATTTATGATCAAAAAATTTTCTGTGAAAGTTATTTCTAACAATGAATTTGTTAAATTCAGATGTCTGTAGTGAAACGGATGATACAAAAAACCTTAAGTGGCATAGATAAAGATAGCAAACTAAACAACTGGTATTGTTTCAATTAATTGTAGCCAGTGTATCTTGCTATTATCACACAGATTTTTGTGTACAAGATAAATATTTCTCAAAAAAATGTTAATGGATACGTATTTTTGATGAACATGCTACTCAGTGAATTTATGAAGAAAAGGCCTGTTAAAGCTCATTTTGAATAAATAAAACCTTCTGCTACACCATAAGTTATTTTCTACTTACTTTGACAGAGTAGTTTCTCACCAGGCTATCTGTGTAGTTTTAGAGAATGTTTAAGAATCTGGACCCATACCAGTGTAGCAGTCACACAGTTCAAAGAGTAGGATTTTTTTCCTAAGGAATCCCAGCCTCTGAGAACACCGTTGGAAGCTGACTTGATCTCTTCCTGTGCTTGTGAAGAAACACTGTCTCAGAATGTATACGCAGTACATAAGCAGCTGTTAAGTAATCTAGTTTTTTTGAATTAATTCTTGGGGCATTCCAGAGTTTGATGCCTTCCTCTGAGTTGTATCGGATAAATGTCTTGCAGCCTATGTGGCAACACCAGGACAAAGATGATAATAGCAATTTCCAATGGAATACAAGTTTTTGTGCCCCTTAGAGGCAGTCAGGCAACCATGCCCTGTGCTAGCTAACCTGAGCTACTTTGCTCTATAATGGTTCAAATAAGGTCTGAAAAGTTCTTTCTTTGAGATGTCAGCAAGTAAGACAACCCCTTGTAACCCAGGAGAGGAAATCTATCTGTTGTATCCTCACCCTGCTCTGCTTATCAAAATGTTTTCAAAGACTCGTTCAGATATAAGAGTATTTTAAAGAGAAATCACCTGAGTCTTGGCCCCAAATAGTCTTGCTTGGGGCAGTATGGGATTCATCTGTCTTTTGAAGTTGACATTTCTATCAATTTACATCTTCTGTTTTATAGACCCTTTATGTTTTGAAGAGGCAAATTCATGGTCATCTTTTACAGAAAAAAAACCCCACAAAATACCCTGGTTGTCTCTGCAGTGAGAGATAAAGAATAAATTTTGAAAACTACAATAATGGGAAACTAGCCTGGCAGGAAAGATTCCACTATGCTATTTTGTGGGGAAGTATGGAAATAGAAGGTTTAAACCTGAAAGGAATATGTGTGAATTCCAGCCCTTTTAACCCCAGTGGTTTTTCAGGTGTCTGTTCTCATTGATTAATATAATTACTGTTATTCTCAATACGTAGTTTCATCAAAATACTGGAAAGTCTCAATACAGTGAAGAAACCCAGATTTATTATTGGCTGATAAATGTCCTGCCTCTATTTCTTAAGCAATCCTACATTGTCCGCAGAAATGGTCCTGTACCAAAAGTATTTCGGAACTGTAAACTCTGCTGACAAAGGAATGCTAACCATAGTAAACACCAGATCCATGTCTATTTGCATGTTGCGTCTCTTAAGAACAAATGTCATCTGGACTAAACATAAATCCAGTTGGAATGTCGGATCCGAGGAACTTGGATCCTGGAGAAAACTGGATGTAGAAAAATGTCGTGTAGTTGGTTTGTTTCAGATGGACATTGATGGGTGCAGAAAAAAAAAAAAGGAAGCTCAGATCAGTAATTTCACACTCTGGCATGAGGCTGCACTGTAATAAAGTTCCTGGGTTATAAAGAGTTTGGCACGTGGAGTTCCATGAAGAAACTGATAGTCATCTCTGTTTGCCTAAGAGCAAAAAGTGTTTTATGTATAAACCAAGCCTATACTGGGAAATGAACCATATTGCAGGAATATAAACTGGGGTTTATGACTGTTTTTAATGGCACTTAATGGAAAGCTATTTATACGAATCTGACAGCACATTAGTGTTTGTGACTGCCCTTCCTTGCAGCTTGTTGGCTCTATGTGGTTTCTTAGGTCATGGAGGTAAGGGAGGGTTCATTTACATGCCACCTCTGAAAGCTGCTTGCTGTTCATTCAGCAATGGCCTTGGGATTTCAACAATGAGATTTATTCATGAAAGACCTTCAGAGAGCTTGTATTCAAGAAAGAGGTGAGAGTTCCCTTGGAAAACAAGAGGTACTTTATATTTGCATCCTTAAGAGGTTGTTACTAAACTTATCTTTGGAACTGCAGCCTTTTTGTATTGCAGAAAGGCATAAAAGCAAGTGGCTGTTGGCTTGTGTTGAATGCAAACATACCAAAGTGACATATAAATTCAGTGAGATGCACTTGGTTTGGAAATCTATCTTATTTATGCTGTCAGTTCCACTCCTTATGAGGTGGCGAGTTGTTCTGAGTGCCTGTCCCACTGCCTCCTGCGAAAGCATTAATCTGCAGGAACTTGAGAATGTCTTCTTGTGACTCCAGCGCTGGCTGTTTTCAGTGTCATGTGGTAGGAGTCACTGCAGGCAGGTCACATAGATTAGTGTAATCTGGGTTGATCTGAAACACCACAACATATACTACAGATTAGTTCCTCTCTCACTGATTACAGCTGACCTCTTTTCCTGACGTGCCCTTCCATTTTACCTTGTAAAGAGTATCAAGCACAACCAAGCGTTGTATTACCTTCTTTAATACGTGTCATGCTTTCACCTATTGGCAGAGGATCACTGGGAAAGACATTCAAAAGGATGTCTCATGCAAACTGGAAAGAGATCATGTGGCACTGTGCTTAATTTGCTTTGTCACTAAGGCTCTCATCAATAAATATCTCATTATTATGACCAGTTAATCCTTTCCCTCTCACTAAAGTGCAGAGTAACAGAGACACTACTGCATAGTAACTCAATGTAGTAACTCATTACTGTAACAAACCACATGCAAGATGAAGTGTATGTATATTTAGTTACCCTCTTTCACCAATGCAAAAAACTAGAATGTTACTTTTCTGAATTAAATCCTGTAGTTACCTATAACTGAGGCATTCTGTGTATTTAATTTGTGCATGACCAGCATTGCATGAGAAACAAAGGGGCTTGTGTTTCTCTGGCCAGACCTTTTCCTGGTGAAAATACAGTTCTGGGACTTCAGTTGCAGCTTTTGCATATCTGACTCCTGGAGTCAAAAAAAGCATTGATTACCAAACAGAAGTAGATCAGGCTTTTATTCCTAGTTTACTTTTTACTTTCTCACCTTTTTTTAATGCTTTTTAGTCACATGTACTTCACAGAATCAGAATTTGCAGCATGGATTTTGATTTATAAGTTACATTGCACACTTACCTGCTTCTGCAATTGTCAGTGTGTCATATAACATGAGCACTGCACTGTATAGCACATAATGCATGGTGTAGAGTGTGTATTATACAATCAATATAAGGCTAGTCAAAGGAAGGTTTTTCTCATATGCTCCCCTGTCTCTGGCAGAAAATGCATATGGAGGAAAGAAAGAAAAATATTTTTCAAGCAGCAGTTTTCCTTAAGTGGTCTTCTGGCTTTCAGCAATTAGTGCTTCAGGGAATTGTGGAGGTGGTTACCACGCAGTGAAAATAACCACTCAGTGAACCTGGAAGTCTCCTCCACTTGGGAATTCATGGATGCTATTTGTGTAAAACAGCCTATGATATGAGCTGTGCGGTGCAGGTTACACTCTCCTGGTACTGAGCAGTTCAGTGGGCACTAAAGTAGCAAGAACTAGGTAAAGCAGAGACATCTTTATAGGATGACCCACGGGGCAATGTTATTATAGCATATTTTCATTATATGCTTTATATCACATGCTTATATTTGAGTCAATATCATGAAGAATCTTAAGCTTGTGCCAGTTTCTTCAAAATTACAGAGGAAAAAGGAAAGAAAGTTTTTTCTCTAAAACTTTATCTTTAAAAGTATGGATTTCAACATTAAGTTCAGTGAATAAATATGGTTAAATCAGTTTTTATTCTATGGTAAGAATTGTGGTGGTTTGAACCACTTTTATTGTCTCAGGACATGCAATAAAGATGATGGAAGACTGAACGGAATTAGCAGCAGGTGAACAGTTTATTACAGGGGGTTTAAAATAGGGAAGAAGGAATAAACCGTAGGGACCCCAAAATTACACAGAGAAACACTCAACACACAGAAAACACAAAAGGGAAAAAAAAGGGACAAAACCAGAAAGGGAACTGCTCTCAGCTAGATGACTAGCTGAGAAAACAGGGAGAAGGGTAGGGAAGCCGTCTCTCTCTCTCCCTCCCTCTCTGCTGAAATCACCCATGGCCCTTGAAGTTCTCTGAAAAACACAAAAAGAAGTGAAAAGCCACCCCCTCCCACCACCTTCGGGGAGTAGCTACTTGCTTTCAAGCTGGAGATGCTTCCGTGCTGAGAGACATGGGTGGAGTCACGCCATGGCCGTGGCATTTCGGGGACGCCCCGGCGCCACTGCTGCCCCTCTATGCAGCCATTGCTAGCACGGTGCCAGGGCCCGTGGCTGCTCTGGGGCTGCCACGCTGGCAGCGTGTCTCTGTTTGCAAGCCGGGAGCCGCTGGGACTGCCCTTGATGTGCTGCCCCGCTGCAGTGGCCTGCCGGAGCTTCCCCCAGCCGCGCTCTTGGGCTGCCATGCTGCGAGAGGTCCTGGGCCCACGCGTGTCGGCACCGTGGCTGCTGCCGCCACTGTCCCCACGCTGGCCCCATGGGGAAAGAGCAGGCAGGAGCAAGGGCCCCCTCCTCCCTGGTCCCGGCCTGGTCCTGGGGAACAGCTGGGGACGGGGCGAGCCCGCATTGAGAACACCCTCCCCCCCGGCTCCCAGGAGGGCGGGCAGGAGTGAGAGCCCTCCTGGCCCCGGCCCAGGACCGGCGGGCAGGAGCAAAAGCCCTCCCGGCCCTGGCCTGGGAATGGCGGGCAGGAGCAAGGGCTATCCTGGTCCCCACCTGGCCCAGGGAGAGCCGGGGATGGAGGAGCAGCCTCCCAAACGCAGCACCCCCCCCAGGGAGAGCGGGCTCAGGAGTGGAAGCCGTTCCTTCAAGGGAAAACAAGAGTTTTAAACAGACAGGTGAGTGATCTTCTTACACTTCCACCCTCCACAAAGGCCCAAGGTCCCCCTTGACCACCCCCCAGAGATCCCAGCACCTCTCAAACTGCCACAGAATCATATAGTATGTTGATTTGGATGGGACCCATGAGATTCACCAAAACTAATTCCCTGCCCCTCACAGGAATATGTGAAATTGAAACACGTGACTAAGGGCATTGTCCAGGTGCTCCTAGAACTCTTGCTCCTTGAGCAACTCAGCAGGCTTGGTGTCATGAGCACTTCCCTGGAAAACCTGTTCTGGTAAACAATCAAGCTGTCGTTAAAGAACCTTTTCCTAACATCCGATCTGCACTACCAGTGATGCAGCTTCACTCGTTTCCTCATGTCCTCTTGCTCCTCAACAGAAGGAGATCAGTACCTCCCTGTCCACTTCCCCCCTTGAGAAAGGTAAAGACTGCAATGAGGTCTCTACTCTGCCTTCTCATCTCCAAGCTGAACAAACCAAGTGACCTCCTCTCAAGCCTCCATGCCACTCCTCTTAAGTCTTGCCTTTCACCATCTTGGTTGCCCTCCTCTGGACACTCTCTAATAGCTTTATATCCTTCTTATAATGAGATGCTCAAAACTGCACACAGGACTTGAGATGAGGCCACTCCAGTGCAGAGCAGAGCAGGACAATCCTCTCCCTCAACTGCCTGGTGATGCTTTGCCTGATGCTCCCCAGGACACAACTGGCCCTCCCGGCTATCAGGGCACTGCTCACTCATATTCAACTTGCCATCGACCAGGACCCCCAGGTCCCTTTCTGTGGTGCTGCTCTCCAGCCTCTTGCTCCCAGATTTGTACATATAATCAGGATTATCCCCTCTCAGGTATAGAGTCTGGCACTTTCTCTGGTTAAATTTCATATGATTGGTGATTGCCCACCTTTCTGATCTATCCAGGTGTCTCTGTATGTCCTTTCTACCCTCGAGGGAATCTACAGCTCTTCGTAGTTCGTCCAGTTCTGGCATTCAGATCATTTATAAAAACATTAAAGACCACTGGCCCTAAAAACCCCCTAACCTTGGCACTCATTGTGTTGAATGGCAGTTTCTGATCTGTAATTTCAATGCTACTGATGTCTCACTACCTTGTCATTCCAGGTGAATGAACACAATCACAGACAAATAGCTGTACAGAGACCTCAGACTACTTAAATAGATATTCCCAGTTATTTGCAGGAACCCCCCCCCAACAAACCAACAAAAAACCAAGGCAAAACTTCATATGTTTTATTTAAAATTAGACAGATTTCTTCAATTGGATTACTGCAGTAATAAACAAAGGAAAATGCACAATTTTAAGCATTTAAATTAGTAATATCAATTATCTGCTGAGATTATGGGAAAAGCAGATGAAGTAATTATGTTTTCATTTTATTTTATTTCTAGTGTTTTCCCTTCCATTTCAGCTCATAGATGCTTTTCTAATGCTTTTTAATGTTTTTTTCTGGAGATGTGTCAAGGAAAATCTATAAATTTAATTCATGTTTTTAGTGGTTTATTCTAATACTCTCTCTTTCTCAAATGGTAGAGAATGCTCTCCCTTTTTGTTTTGAAAGCTCTCACCTAGACATTTTGCTAGAAGAAGAAGAAAGAAAAAAGATTCAATACGAGAGAAGAAGAAAACTCTAATAAAAGGAAACGTGTTTTTGCTGAGAAACAGAAGCTATAGAAAAGAAAGTAACGTGAAAATACTTCTCTCCAGAAATAGTTACTTTATCACAGAAACACCACTTAGAGAATCCGTTCCCGTCTTTTTGTTCTATAGATACTTTCGGGTTAATCCATGCGAACGTATCTGTATTGTTCATACTGACTGAAGGAAATTGAGATTTTCTTTTTTTGTCTGCAAGATTTTAGGAACTACTTCCTGAGATTACAGACTCCTTTGAAGCAAAACAGTGAAATATCAGAAAAACTGAATGCAGACACTTGATTCACAAGAACATTCACTAAAAGTTTCTTCCTTTTCTCCCATCTTGCTGGCTGAGACTTTAGGTCCAACTAGTTCCTATGAAACAGCACAGTCTCGATAAGTTTCTGCAATGAGAGTGAAATTCCATTGGTTCTTTGACAACTGCTGTTTTCTAGAAGCTTAGTTTTGGCTCTGTCAGGAAATGGTCTATCAGAGTGCAGACCGTGAGTTTGGTGTCTAACCTGGTGCAATTGAATTTTGCTTTGCCAAAACATTTATCAGGTTATCTCTTATGAGGATGGTTATAGGTACAGGATAGAAATGTTGCCCTACTGTTAAAAAGACAGTGGCAGTGTGGTCTAGATTAATTTCTTTCATCATACAACTGTGAAGCTGCTGGAAGGAAAAGGCTGTGTATGTTCATAAAGCGGAAGAAGAGCTGTTGCATTAAGGTGCAAAGGCAGCAGTCAGGCTGCCTGAATAGTAATGCTTTTCCCAAGCTGAAATAAAGTTGGTGTTGAATGGAATTTGAGTTTCAGGGTGCTGGTTCCCAGTTGGACTGGAAGGTGTGACTCCAAATTTGCCTGAGGAGCTGAGCTTTGTAGAGCATGACTGTAATGATAAATTCTGCCTTGAAGTGTCAGCAAGGTGTTAGCTGGTAATTCAGAGCATCGAAAGGTACTACCTGATGGGGTTTTGTTCTCAGAACTCAACACCACCTAGGAATTTTTCTGTAACTGTCAGTGGGATTTGGATCCAGTCATTCTCTGTGATACAATTCAATTATATTCAGATCAGGGAATTAAATTTTAGTAAGACAAAGGACTAAAGCAATACGTATCCAATGCAAAATTTTGAACGGTCATCCATGGAAATACACAATCTTTAGATTTGTATTGTAGATAAAGAATTAACCTGTAGTAGTCTGCTTAGATGAATGTTTGTGGAGGAGGAGCATGTCTCAAATTATGTAATTAATACATTTGATATTACACACAGAGTCTGTTGCTAACACCAGTTGGCAGAGGCTGGCCTGCCACTCAATTGTAGTCCGAAAATTTGCAAATATTTTTCCATTACTGCTCTTATGTGTAGGAGTTCATGATTTAGTTTGAACTAGAGAGTGTGGCATTAGAACTCTGAGTGAGAAATGCGTAACATCATGTTCTCAAGAATCATATCCATTTTCCATATTTTCTTCCATTTATTTCTTTAGCAGTTTGTTGCATTTATCAAAAGCAGAAAGGTTTAGTTAATAAGAAGGATAATTTTCTTTGAGCTTCATTACCTTGAAAATTCCATAAAACAGGTAAGTTAGAGCTTTAAAATAACGTGCATAAAAGTACAGAGACTTGCTGCTTCCCCTGGGTAACGAGAAAGATGCTGCTGTTTAACAGACTTACTAAACTGATTTATGCTACTCATCAGTACCCTGTAACAGTGTTTTCAATGATTTGGAAAGTAGGCAATCATTTAAAAATTAACACATTCTATGAAATTTGATCTGGTGGGATCAGGTTTTACGTGTTGTCCTGAAAATTTAGAGAAATTCTGCATTGGGTCCTCAGAAAACTTGAGATTAGAAGAAAAACAGGCTCTGAACAAGAGTTCTGTGAAACTACTGTGATTTGCCTTTTGCAACTATCTCATAAAGTTAGATAGTTCCCTCTCCTCAAGCAATTATAACTTAATTTCTTTATATTAATTTTGATTCTTATTCAGAGAGTTTTATCTCTTCATTTCATACCCTAGCTGTAATTTAGCCTTTAAAGCATTGCTGATTAAAAAGAGATTTATTTCTCCAAGTTAAACGTTATTTTAAAATGGATATAGAGGCATCTGCTAACACACCCCCCTCTTAATATTGTTAAATGTATGAGCAGAGCTGTGCAGAAGTTAATTTTGTCATTATCAGAAGCTTTCAGGGATTGCACAGTTTTTCATGTAATGATTTCCAAAGAGGTTTTTTTCCATTTATCATTACAGAGGAATTTCAGAATAAGTTGATTCTTCCACTAGTAACCAATCAGTAGTCATAGTGCTCATGTGGGATGTGACTTTGAATCTCTCATCTCTTTTTCATTTCTTTCAGTTGAGGGCTTAAATATCTTTTTGGCACTGATGAAAATTTAACAGGACTCATTCTTGATGGAGTGTCGTGACTGAATATATTTCAGTAAAAGTTATGGTTCTTTCTCACTATTGTCTTACAATAATTGAAAATTTTCTGATAGGCTATAGTTATAGGGAGAATAGCAGCTTATGTATTTGTTAGACTGCCTTAAATATTTCATGAAAAAAGAAACTCCATAGATGTGGCTTTCACTTTGTGAATATTAATTGCTTAACTTTTTTTAACTTTTTTTTTTTTTTTGTGGTGAATTAAACAGTCTTTGTGTTCATGTTCACATTTTGGATAGAATCAAATTAATCAGAGACTTGGCATTTAGAAAAGGAAAATGGTAGCAACATATATAAAGCCTGAAGGTTTGTTTCATTTATGTAGAAATAAAATCCTTGGGGAGGATGGTCAAATCAGAAAAATCAGTTCAAATGGTAGAGTCTGTAACAGTTTATAAAATTAAGAAATAGAGGACTTCTGTATTTCCCTATGGAGTCTGCCTCAGAAAACTGTGTGTGCAATATGAAATTCAGCGCTTGACTGTGATCCTGCAGAGAGCATCAAAATGGAGTTAAAATGAAATCAGAACTACCTAGGTATGTAGTTGTAATTCTAGTACTAGACTTTCATAGTGAAACTTTTTGATTATTTGAATATACCCAGTATCTTGCTCTTTTGATAAAATGTTGGGGTTTAGTATTAAAAAATCTACTTGAATGATAACAAGATGAATAAGTAAAGTAAGTAATATTATTATCCCTGAGGAATGTGTCAATAAGCATCCATTTGTACACTTTATTTCCATGAATTAGCATGCTTCAAAATCTAGAACAACACCTTGTTATATATACTGGAAAAAATTAATCTATGGAAGATTTTTTAATTAAAAATAATTTTGTGTCGCTGAAAGACGTATCTGCTGATTATTTCATCTTTAAGGTAAAGTGAATGGTAATTAAAATGAATACTTCACTTTATTAATAGTATGCCATCATAATAATTTAGTATCTTCTCATGTGCTTTAGGGTCAGTTTTGTCTTTGAAAATGAACAAAAGTGCAGGCATTTAATGATATCTTATGCAATGGTAGGTGATTCTGAATGAATTATGCAATGGCCATTTTTTTTCCCCCATCTCTCTATTACTGAAAAAAGAAGCCTGTTTTGTAGAACCCTAGAGAAAAATCTTAAGCTGTCAAGTATGCACATGGATATGAATAACAAAAAGTGCAATGTGAAATGTTGTCTTGTCTACAGACTGTCTGTCCCCAGTGGAGTACTTGTATACAGCTATCAAAAATCCATTATTAAAGGCTTATGCAACCTTTAATGCTGCATTTTGTGTCTTGGGCCAGGTGCTTACTTGCTCACATTGTTTGGATTGGAATGCCATGGAACAGCCTGCTACTTTGTTGGAGTTGGTTAAATTTGTGAATCGTAGAATCATTAAGATTGGAAAAGACCTCCAAGGTCATTGAGTCCAAGCTTTGAGTGAATACCACCATGCTCACTAAACCATATTGTGAAGTTCCACATCCACTCATTTTTTGAGCACTTTCAGGGATGGTGACTCCACCAACCTCCCCAGAGAGCCTGTTCTACTTTTTAAGCACCCCTCCAATGAAGTTTTGCCTAATATCCAGTGTGAATCTTCTGTGGTGACTCTTGAGGCCATTTACTCTTATCAGTCCTGCCCACCAGTGTCTGCATATCATGTCAGATTACACAAGTGCAAATAACTATTTAAACCAGAAAGCTGTGGAGCATCTATCAATCCAGTATATTTGTTTTACTTGCCAAAATGAGTCCCTAATAGAAGGTTATCTCCTTAAAATCAATCTTTAGTCAAGGTCAAGTTACGTAAATAATAAAATGTTATTGGCACTTATATTTTGTTGAGCAATAATTTTACTGTATATAGCGCTGGAAAATAAGGATTCAGAGGTAGATACCTCACTTATACTGTCTTGTGTGCTACAGACGTTAGTTATAAGTACTGTAGTAAGAGAATGTTATTATAAGTGCAGGATAGAAATACTACAAATAGAGAGGCCCTAGAACTTTCAAATTGTTTTTATTGTAAAGTGCTTTTTATGGCTGAAAATTTGAGAAGGGTTTATTTAATGAGTTTGCTGATGATTGTGGCATGACAACTAATTTGCTCACAATGACATTTTTTTCCTTTTGCACAGTTATCCTACTCATCCTAATCATATTCCTTATAGTCAGATGATTCTGTCAGCCTATATTTTAGGTCTTGCTATATGCAGTGATAATACAATTGTGTTTGTAAGAAGGTTATGAATTTGAGTAGAATTGAGGAAGCAAGACAAAAAAACTACCTCTGGGCCTGATGGGGCAAATATAATTTTAAATGTAAACAGTGCTGAGTGCTTTCTGTGGAGGAGGGTAAGCTGAGACAGGAAGAAGGTTTATCGTATGAGTCAGTAGTGTGGTCTCTGAACACCTCCCCACAGTGTGGCCTGGGATTAGGTTTTAAGCCCTTTCCTGGGAGACATTTTGACCTGGCTTTGGCTATGTGTGAAGAACTGCTTGTTCCATTGCACCATAAATGACAAAAGGCCAGGAAGAAAATCAGCGTGTTCTTGTCAAATGTTTTGTGAACTGCACACATAGGTATTCACAAAAATGAGATGGGAACTGGCAGAGAAAACAAAAATATTGCAATAGTCTTTATCTTGGCAGAGGATGCCCTCAGTTCTTATACTGAGGTAAGAGATATGGCTTTAGAGAGGCTGTGTGAGAGCAGACACAGCAAGGCACAGCTAAAGTGGGAACAGAGAAGAACGTTGCAATTACGGAGACATAATACAGTTGGGAACCTTTATAAGAAGGAAATCTGGCATGGAAGAAATGACAACATACCACTATGCAAAGCTTGTTGCATTCATGCTCTTCTTTCAGAAAGTTACAGAGTCTCTCAGAGGAAGAAAGGGACTACTTCACATTCCAGTAGTGTCACATTAATGTTGATTGTGTACTGTACTAATAGCTACAAATGGCTTCTGGAAGGTATATAGTTAAATTTAATTTCTTTACAACCTTGAGTCAAATTTGGTGTTAAAGTGTAAGCCTGTTGTGTGCTGAAATGAAATACTGTGATTAATAAGTATAGCCTTATGAAGTCTTAACATTTCTATGTCAAATATCTGAATCATGAGCCTGACCAAAAAAGGTCTAATATTAAAGTATTGAATTTCCACGATGCATTTCCATTTGTAACCTCTCTCTGTTACACATTTTAGGACTAGCAGATTTACCATCCAGACGCAGTCACAGAAATTTTATTTTCCTAAGGAAAGCTAGAGTTGTCACTAATTTAAGTGTTTATGGCTAAAAGGAATATTACTAAGAAGCAGAAAGCTCACAATAAAACAACAAGAATGGTTTTTCCTATAAATCATACTTTGCAATGCATGTGAAGCATTACGTATGTTTCATTTACAGCCTGGAATGGAAACCAAAGGCTGTCACATTTCACTCTTCATTCACTGTCATCTGCTATATGAAGGGGTCACATTATCTGTAGGCTTATCAGGAATTAGGCTGTTTCTGGTGCTGGTGAGCTGCCAGTTTCCAACAGTTGAGCATCCAGAAGAGTGGTTGTCCAGTTTGTAACTATTGTATAGCTGTGTTAACAAAGGGTCATCTGTTGAGATGGTTTGACGGCCCTCCAAAGGAGCCAGACCCTTTGGCTTCTCTACAAATCAGCTGTAGACCAGATTAGCTGGTTGTAATTAATTTCTGACATCTAGAATTTAAAAAAACAAACAAACAACCTAAACAAACATTGATGAGAATTGCCTCTGTGGTTTAATTCTGTTGACAGTTATCAATAACATGTGTTAAATAAAAATGTCTTTTGGAATAATTTGTGTGCTTCCAGTTCAAGTGAGTCAACTAAATTCTCCTTTGTTATACTTCAGTGCATCAAAAGTGCTTTGCACTGAGCCCTGCTACAAACCCCTGTGAAGTGCTGCACTTGAGGGAGTTCTGCTGCCAGTTGAAAATCATCTGAACATTTCCCCTGGAGTAAAGGGATTCTGAGCTGAAGTGTAAAAATACTTTCTCTGAGAACCCTTCTAGCCATTATGCATTGGTGCTTTGCCTTTCCCACTTCACAGGCTTGCTTCCATGCAGGAATTCTTATCTGAATAGTTATTGCATCACCCCATTTTGAGAGAGCCATCAATCAGCAGCGTCTTCTGGCCCCATTGAGTTTCATGACGAGCTTGTGCCGGAAGATTTAGCTGGGAGAGCCGCTGGTCTTCACTCACTTTGGGGTGACTGCTGTTGAGGAAGTTAAAAACTGTCACAGTTTGATTTTGTCTGTTGAGTGAAAACCAGCTGTGAAATTTTTTGAAAGATGCTTAGGAATGTTTTGTCCTTTCTTCTTGATTCATCTTGCCAGTGGGAAGGAGTGTAAGCAAGTGGCTTGCGTTATAATTAAGTGCCAGATATGGAACAAACTTCTGCTCCCTGGAAAACCTCAAGTATCAAAAGAAAAGAAGTCTGACTGTAAGGCAGAACTCCACTGAAGGGCTGCAGATTTATTGAGTGTTAAATGTCAGTACCAATGTAATAAAGGTGATACACAGAATGTGATGAGAACTTTCTGAAGAAAAAGCCTTTTCAATAAGTTGTCAACCTGTCTGAAGTTGTGAATTGTTATTAAAAACCAAAAAGCAAAAGACAGATGGGGAGAGAATGGAAGCACCTTCTGAGCTTGCATTTCTGCGGCTTAGTCCTATATCAATTACTCGGGAGTGTTGATCTGTTTCAATAATGTTTTGGGGGAAGAGGCATATCTTGAATCTGTCGTGTTTCACAGATGGTTTTTTTTTCTTGACCAGAGAGGCTTGGTTGAAACAGAGTGGGAGCAGAATACAAGGCTATTTATATTTTGTGGTCTTTATTAAGCAGAACTGAAGTGCACTCAAAGCATTGCTCCCACCATATAGTCTAAAAAGAACATGGCAGAAGATTCTGTGCATAATCCTGGGAATGGGAAGCCATTTAAACATTGTGCTTCAGATACTGAGAAGCTTGAAAACGTGTATATGAAATAAGTAGGAAAGTATTTTAAGAAGTGAGGGTGGGGAGTACACAGCTGTGCTGTGAGTAGGGCTGGAATCCCACTTTGGTCTATCGAACATCATCGTACTGTCTCCGAGCTGAATGAGTATAGATTTTCCTTGGACTGGGACATAGCTCAGCATTTGCTGGTTGAGGTTGGGGAATTTGGGACAGGATGGAGCTGACAGATGCTGTGGCTGTGTCATGGTCAATATTAGAGGAATCCATTTGTAGAAAGGCTTGCTGAGATGAGCCTGCCCATTACCATTTGTGGCCCTCAAGAGGCAGAGCAGGAGTTTCTATTTCTTCCAGTCAAGGAATCTGATTGAGGTTATTCTTCAGGGTGTGAAATCAAAAAAGACTGTAAAATTTATAACCTTCTCTACTCACAATCCACTTTTCATTTTGTCTCTGTGGGACAACGTTAATCTTTCTTGGTTTTTTTTTTTTGTTATTGCATTTGATCTTCTGAAACTGCAGCTGACAACACTTTAAGCAAACCTGGCATTTACAAGACATGTATAAATACAAATTGTCTCAGCTAAAAATTTGATTATCAAGTAGAGTGGGTACTCTTGGATTTTTCTTAAGAAATGTTAAATTTTGATTTGTCAGTGTTGCAGAGTCCAACAGGTTGGGAAGAGAGCTGTTAGGTAGATATCACTGCATTATTCTTGGGGCTCTTTCATTTGCTTTATCTCATTCATTCTTTCAGCATTTCTTCTCTATTTCTGGTCCCAGGCCAGTTTTTCTACATAAATAACAGATGCAAGAAGAAGCTAAATTTAAAAAATCCCTCATCTAGACCATATTAAAGATATTATTTATTTAAAGGGTTTAAATTTATTGCTTTAATGCCAATGCCATGTGCTAATTATTAGCCAGTTCAGCAGCAACTACAGGCTTCATTTATGAAAGGCTTTATCTATTACTTGAGGCTGATGATAGTTCTGTGTTGGACTCACATGCCAGACATACCTGTAGTTTTAGAAAATAGACCTTGAACAGAAAAAAGCATGTTTTTTCTTTACCTGAGCACCTGATAGATGATATTTTTACCACTAAAGAACCACAAGCTAAGTATTAGAGAAATAGAGTTTTCTATTTAAATGAAAAATAAAGCAGTGTATAATACCAGGGTGTGATGAGGAAAAGATGCAAATGTTTTGCTCAAGATGAAACTAGGCAAGCAACTGAGACAACCTGCTGCTTTTGCTTGAACTGGAAAATCAATGTCTTTGTTTTGCTGTAGGGAATACTGGATGAGGTTGTGTGTTTCCAAGCTCCCAGTGGGTGTCATTAGGAGCACAAGTACAGCTGAGCTGTATAGAGGTAGCTGGCATGTATGTTTGATGAAGAGAAACTAAGAACATCTGTCCTGATACTTGAGACTATGAGAGAGCATTGGAATCTTCTGTTCCTTAGAGCATTTGCCAAAGTGTTCCTGACCAAATCACTGAACAGTGAGGATATAATAATGCTACAGCTAATGAGTGAATTCAGCTTTATGTGTGGAAGTGGAAATAGTTTGGTATAGTACTAAACTTGTATTTATTATTATAGTTGAAAGGATTTAAACTGGATAAAACTCAGCAAATTTGACTTGCACAAGTTGCATTTATGTCAAATAGTGTTCTCTGGAAATAAGGCTGCTTTTTAAATGCTTGTGTCAGGACCTCATGCTGTGTACTCACTGCTGTTACTCCCTGTAGGAGGATTAGCTAGCTATCAAAATGCCTCAAAATCACTGTGGTTATTTGGTTGACCTTCAAGATGCTTTGGAAGAGGTAATAGGTTATCTGTCTGCATCAGCTGTCTCTTCCACCCACATGCCAAATTGATCTGTATTTGTGGCACAGCTTCACAAGCCAGGTGTATCTTGTGGAAGGTAACTTCTACTGTCACTATTTCTTAGTCTTTTTTTGTTGGCAAGTACTTTCTTGAAAGCTCTTTGTTACGGGTTTTGTTTGCTAGACAGAGTGATTGCTTTGAAAAAATGTAATCAGATAATAAAATATGGATAATTTCCCATTTTCTGCATCAGTACAAGTAATAAATTAAAAAAAATTATGAGTGAGCACAATCGATAGCTGGTCCTATAAAATGCATCCCAGTGCTCTTAACACTACTTTTCATGCAATACTGGATCTTGTTCAGCGTGTCTTGTGGGATTTGGCAGAGTGCTTTAACAAGCTGCACTGTTTTCAGAATAGTTCCCTGAAAGTTCTGTCTGTGTGTGAAGACAAGATGTTCTGGCAGGTTGGACAGATTGGTATCCTGGCATCACATTGCACCTGTCTTTGTCCACATGGTACACTGGAAATTAAGGCACTCTTCTTCCTGGAAGGAGGAACTGCAGATGGCAGGAATCTGCAGAAGTGCTGAAAAAAAAACCCAGGGCTATTTCCTCAGGTGATTCCTTTGGGGGATACAGCAGTTACAGGAGGCAGAGCCTGAAGGGAGAGAGAAGCCAATGTGTCTCTATCCCTTCATTAACACATTGAGTCTTGACTTCTCTTTGACCTAAAATGATCACTTTGAGCTGAAGTAGTCTGAGGGTCCCTTCATACTTGGAGCAAAGGGTTTGTAATTGTATTGGTTTTGTGAAATCTGCTCTGAAAATTTCCAGATAAATTACAACCACTATGTTTTTCAATGGTATACAAAGCAAGTACAAGGGACCAGAATAAAGTCCTAATCTCTTCAGGGGTGAACAAGCATCATTCCAAAGGAGCCTGGAAACATGACAAGAGAATGAAAGAAAAGAGCCACGAGAAAGCCAGCCTGAATGGTGGTTTGTGCCTCAGAGAGGACTATTGAAGTGCGGTATTTGTGAAGAGGTAGGCTTCAGGTGGAGAAGTCCAGGTGGGAAGATAAAGAAGTTTATAAACAAATATTGTGACTGTAAAGCATATTTGTAAAATGATGCTGGGGTAGAGTGGGATAATGCTTCTGTAGTACATATGGAACAGTGGGCATCCTAGTAACATATTCAGAGCTGAGGAGAAAAGGGGGAACTTTTCACTGAAATATCTAAAGGAAAATTATAGCAGCTTTTCTGCTTTTGAGAAGGAAATGTTCTTTTTCAAATTCTGCAGGACAGTAACAATATACCTTGTTGTTTTGTGGAGGCTATCTTACTTATTACTATGTCAAACATTTAAAGCAGTATGAAACTTTTCCCCAATAGGTATCAACTTTCCAAATTTAATTTCCATCATGTAAAATTATCAAGTCAGAATTGGGCTCAAGTAAAATAAATTAACAGTAATACTCTTTGTAACGACTGTTGTCATGAATAGTCTTCAGGATGAGTAATAAATATGATAAAGACTTTAACTGCACATCAAGAGCAACCCAGAGCTGTATAGAGATTTCTATTTACAAAGACTTTAATTGCAGTTGGAGAGTATGTGCTAATTAGTAAGCTGATGTGTCAGCATCATCCCCAAGTTTCTCAGTATGGGGGACCGTAGTTTTACAAGTTGCTTTATGGGCTCTTAAAAGAAGCATAAATAGAATAATCAAAATCATGGAAAATGCTTTTAATACTTTTTTTATGGAACACTTTAATTTTTGCAAGGTGCAGAATAGGTAATTACACTTGGCAACTGCCAAAATTAGGTCATGTTTTCCTTTGTATTCTGGGAATACATTTGATAGTCCGACCTTGCAAATAAAATCTGCGGCTTTTGCATGTTTTGCATCTCTCATAGCCATTGACATAAAAATCACTATCAGTAGTGTGTCACCAGAGAGCATTCTTGACTTAAAAGCTATTTCTTCTGAGTTGCCAGTTGGTTTTACAGGCTGGATTGCCCTCGTTAAGTAATGAGCTTGATAGTGCTGGTGGCTGTTAGGAATGCAAACGGCTTTCCTAACTTCAAGTTGGAATTCTCAAAGCTAATCTAAATTCTCATTCAATAGTTTCTCCTCGGCTTTTCATAAAGACTTCCATTTATTAAGAGAACAGTTTGGTATTTAATTTCACAGAAAGAGTAATGATCTTTCCAAAAGTTTTTGAATTTTCATCCAAATAATTAATCCCATCTAAGAGTAAGCTAAATGCTTGCATGAATATATTTGCTTCAGTGAATTTTAACTGATTAGAAAAATGTTTTCATAGTAGATATTGTAGGAATGTTCTACTTATGTCTACCCTTTACTATTCCAAATTACATTTTTAAAATATAGGTAGCAAAACTTTCTTAAATATTACAATACTATAATAGATTATGGTACTCCTAATTAGTCAAACATAAATTAATATTTATTTAAATTGGTATATAATTGGCTTCTAATGCATGTACCTTTAAAAATGGAGATTTTTTTTTTTTTTTAAAGAAATAAACCCCCGTGTTTTCTTGTGGCTCTCATCCAAATGTTTTCTCTGCAATGTTTTTGATTCCTTTTTTTTTTGCACACTCAGAACTAGCTGTTGTTCAGTGTTGATGGAAACATAAGTCACCGAGAAACCAACACTCAGCAGGTCACGGCAGTCTCAGGATGTAGTAAAGATAGCCAAATAGTCACATTTTTTCTTCGTGTTACAGACCCAGACACGTGCAGAATTACAAGTTGCATTTTTGCAAAGTGACTTTCTATAAGGTAAATATAGGTATGGATGGAACAGGCTGCCCAGGGAAGTGGGCACGGCAGCTTGGCAGGGTTCAAGCAGCATCAGGACAATACTCAGTCTTAGGGTTTAGTTTTAGGTAGCCCTGTCAGGAGCAGGGAGTTGGACTTGGTGATCCTTATGGATCCCTTCCAACTTGAGATATTCTATGGTTCTGTGAAATAGTTTTTAATAAAAAAAGTTATTCTAGGACTGTGATAGGAAAATGTATGCAAATCAGTTTTGCATTAAATAGTGAATGTGAAATAAGCTGTGAGAAGGGGAAGTTTGGGTATCAAAGACTATTTATTTGAACGGAAACTGGAGAGCCACATAGCCCTGAGGATTTTGGTTTTGTTGTTAAGAAGATGACTGGGGATCAGGCTGTTCCTTATATTAACAGAAAAATTTCAGACAGATTTGGGGTTTTTTATTAGCTACAGAGTCATTTGCTTTCTTGATCTGTGGGAATAAATTCTGAGATATGACTTTGTGTAAATAGGCATTAATCTTAATAATAATGCAGAGTGGCCTGCCTGACCTTGGAAAGAGTCCTGACTTTGCGTGGATTTATCATGGAGAATCAACAGCAATTACAATGAAATTGAAAATGTCCTTTTGGGGCTTTCAGTTCTCTAGAGCTGGTTTTTCACAAACTCTCATAGGATAAATATTTCAACTTATTACAGTGACTTGTTTAGAAGATATTCTGAGGAACAAGAGAGCGAAAAATGAGATGGGGGGAAGAAAATCCATCTTTGTTGGCTGGCTGAGGAATCCATATGTGTTTTCATGCTCAAATAATTGTTCTTATACTCTTGACTTTATATAAAGACTATTTTTATTTAATATTACAGTATGACTTGGCCAGCATCTGATATAAAAAAAATCATAATGATTTTAGATCCAAATATAGAATTATTTCTCTTACAGGGAAAGGCATTCCTTTAAATATCTGAAAAGATGAGAAGGAAAAGCCCCAGCAACTTAACCTGTATGGATGTTTTTAAATAATGTACATGGAGTCTAATATAAAGTGTTATTAAAAGCTACACGGAAACCTATTTATGATTGTTGGAAACATCCACTTGAACATTTGGGATGCTGTTTGTTACAGTGCAAGTTTTCTAACCCTGCTATTTTAATTCTAGCAACACTTTCCCCCCCCACTGACCAGCTGGAAGTGGCTCAGATGGAAGGTGGGAAGAACAAGATCGCAGCAAGTAGATGCTAACATGTTCTGAAATGTAATCATTACCAGCTGTTTGAGATTCAGTGGCTGTAATATGATAATGAACTATTAAATTATGCAGATAGAAATCACTGAAAGAGGAATGACATCAAATGGAATTATGTGACAAATATGACAAAATCTCATTCCTCATTCTCCTGTTCTTTTCTAATGGGAAATATTAAATTAAAAAAATGAATTCTCTGTTTATAAATGGAAATTCTGTGAAGAAGCTTACATAAATCCAAACTACTTAATTTTATTTGTCAAGTATGGCTAGAAGACAAAGAGCTGATCATGTTAAATGGTGGAACTTGAAAATCTGGTTAAGCATCAGGAAGACAAGATCATCCGACAGCCTTTCACAAGGGAAACATAGTTTAGGGTAATACCTTAGTTTCCAGCACTATTTTCTTCTGTCAGTACGTCTTTTTACTGCTTGGGAATATATATCATTTGATAAATCTTGTACCCTGAACATACTTTTTATAAAGCTGTTAATGAAACTGGCACTCATGAGAGAATAACTCTTTTTCCTTAAATATTAAAATAATGTGGGAATTACAGTTTCAATATCCCTTTATATTTTATCTGCTCTATTAAGGACTGTTTGCTTCAAAGGTATGGTTTAGAAATTAGTACTTTTTAAAATTAAAGTTAACAAGGGCTTAGTTGGTCCCAGTATGAAGATTCAAGTAGTCATTGCTGAAGACACAAGAAGAAAAAATATTGTGCAACGTAGAGTGTCCTTTTACTCCAAGAGAAAATAGTTTTATATTGACTTTTGTTCCCCTGCATAACTTTCTACTTTTCACACAGTAGCTCTCCTTTGCTGGTTAGTGTGTTGGAGGGAATGTAATGAAAGTACTTCCTCTTCTTGCTCTTACCTGTTCTCTGCTTCTGCCATTTCCTACATTGCCAGTAATATATTGTAAGAAATATAACAAGAGATATCCTAATGCTAATGGTTACATTGAGATTAATGTTATTAATAGGAAATGCAAGTTTAAAAAATTTACCATCATGGTTTATAGAACATCACTTTTCTTAAGGGTTGGAAGCTGTGAGCATGTGAGCTGTGAGTGTTACCAGAGAAGAAAACCTTTAATAAGAAGCTCCTCTAAGAAGCTCCTCTGAGTCTGTTGAGTGCATTTAAATGATATATTTTTTCCCCAAATGTAGAAAAAGGAGCTCTTTCCATGAAACAGGTCTTAGCTTTGGTCAAAAGTGTGTCTGCTCCAGTTGCAGCATTCATTCTTTGCTAAAAAGCTGAAAGTCTTCTTTACACCAGTAGTATTCAAAATGACATTATGTCAATGTTTCTCCTCTAATATAAGTTGTGCTCTTGTAGTATGAGTAGTGCTGTACTAAAGAATAAGTTGTGGCATCTCACTTTAGGTATATAATTTGTACATTTGCTAAATTAATTTCAAAAATAACATAAATCATTTCATGTAAATCTCTAAACCAGATCCCCAAAATATTATCTAAGAGAAAACTATTACAAATTTGAAGACATATGCTTTCAGAGGCTGTATAAACATGCTTTGTCTTTTGTGGGCCAATTATGTATCTTGTAACCCTGGAATCTTCCTGTTCAGAAATGGGGCATGTAAATTCCCTGCAGTTTCTTTAATTATCCCAAACACTTGAATCTTACCAAAAAAAGTGATAAAAACAAGCATATGTTTCTACATTATGCAAATGTTATGAGAATAGAAGTTATGTATATTTTCAGTAACACTTCAGAAAAATTTTTAATGCTCTAGCATTATAAGAACAAATCATAACATTTAGTAGCCTTTTTGTTATAAAGATTTTTCTCTGTCAATAGAGAAAAATATTAAAAAGTCAAATGTTATTTAATGGTGGACTTGGCACTACCTGTTTAAGTCTGGGACTTCTTGATGATCTTGAGGTCTTTTCTAACCTAAGCTACTCTATGGTTAACAAAGTGTTATATATATGGAAAATCTAGGTACTGGACAGTATGTTGAGAATAAACGTCAGTATTTCTATTTAAAATAAATTTTATTCAAGTCATTGGAAAAAACTGTGGTTCAGAAGTTCTCTCAATATGGTTCTTATGTCTGCTGGACATTGTCTCAATGAAATGATAGATGTGGAACTCAGTGAAGTATCTGAAATACTGGCATTTAAACTCAAATACTGTATTCTGGTGTTATAAAATCCAAAAATATGTAGGTATGTTTAACTCAAACAGAAGTATGAGACTCACAGAATCTTCAGGTATTTTCATATATTATCCCTGCAGAAGGATAGAAAGTGAGTAAATCTAAGAGCACTTGTGATGTACAAGCCTGGGCTTCTGCAGCAGCTGGTACTATTTGGTCTCCCAGCTTTGGTAATGTCACTTTTAGGGAACAGATTTGGCGATAGTTGTTAGACCATGTTAGCTGCACAGATGGTTTGCATACCTTTGAGCAAGAAAACACAAAAAACAGGAATGGGAAGAGAGGGGTAAAGCAGGCTGTGTAATTAAGCAAAGAACTGCACATGTTGTTAGGGCTAAAAGGTATGATGTAAAGAAAGGATTTTGCCTGAACAAAATTATTTGAGTGCAGTATATTCTAACTTGAAAATCAGCATTTTTCACTTCTTTCCCTACTGTGTGATTAGGTCAGTTGGGAATGGATACCCTCTTGGTAACAATTGTTGTTCACAGAATCAAATTTTTACCAGGCTGTAAGACAAATGTCTGAGTCCATGTGACTCTTTGTGGGGGATGATAGTGCTACTGAAACTTCCAATGTTCCTCACAAACTAAACTCCAGAGAGGTTGGAAAAATCTAGTTAAGCACAAAACAAATCCTCTGTTACTAGTTAAGGAAATGGAATTGTAGCAAACATCTGTTCCTTGTAATACAGAGGGTGTTGGAGGCTGGTGGCTTGGAAACAGTAAAAGCAACATCGTCAGTATTAACTTCTTGTGGGACAGGGACAATGAGTAATTGAAGGTGGTGGTGCAGGCTGTCTGCTGATGCAGAGGAATTTGTCAAAAGTGGCTGATCTTAACATCTTCACTAATGACTGGAAACAGGATTTTTATTGGTTTTATAGGCATTTCAGTGATGGCTGGTACTGAGCAGCTCTGAAATGTAGCTTTGTTTTAACACTCCTGCAAGGCAGGGGAAGCAGTGCTATTCCTGTTTTACAATGGCAAAATGAGATCCATGGGGAAAACATTCTGGCTTTTCTGTGAGTGCTCAGTTGTGCAAAGGTAATCAAGGAATTATTTTAGGCAGAAAACTAAATCCTCTTTTTCATTTACCACTGTTGAAGGATACTATGAGCAGCAACAGGAGGAGAATACTCTTACTCTTAAGTTCCCAGTGCAACCATCATCCTCCACAGTAGGCCAAAGGATGTGCATGTGGTTGTGGATAGTTTAGCTCCTAAGTTTCAGCATTTTCTCTTTTTTCTCCTTGTCTGAGGCAACAGCCTGTCTTGGGAATGGCTCTTTGCATTGAAGGCTGGGCACCTTTTTTTTAAGGTGGAGATGTTTTGGTATCCAAGTGACTTACTTAGTGTTAGAGAACTTCACACTGTGTGCCCAGTAGGTTGTTATTAAAGCAGATCGAAATCAGGAATTAGAGATGTCAGGAGGAACAGGCTGAGAATATTGAGAATCCATCATGATCAGACAGAAAGTTCTGCTTATGAAGATTGTGTAAAATCAAGACTGGAGAGCATATTGAAAAATACCAATGGAATATCAATCTTGAATTGACTGTAGAAGCTGAGGACCTAAGTAAATGGAAATCTGATATCTGTGCTTCCATTTCTTAGAGCTTTGGAGAACTGGAGAACCTAGTGGTAAATGAAGCCAAAAACAATCATCATGGAAAATCAGATGTCTCTTCCTCCACAGCTTGCTAGATTTTTGGCAGGAAAGTATTTTTTAAAAAGAAGAGTTATTGGAGCACATGTATGAAGGGACAGAACCTTCTCTAACAACGTTAATTGGAGAAGAAACCATACAAGATTATGCTCAATTCTCTGATTCTGATTAACCTACTCTCATGTAAATTGTATGAGATGAGCAAGGTCTCATCAGCATTTCCTTGCATGTATTTTTAAACTCCTGCATTGGCAGAGGTGCAGCTGCAGAGAGATGCTAATAATAGTCCGAAACACTCCTCTGCTGAACCTTTTAGCAGGCCGCTATTCCCAAACTAGTATGGAGTTAAAGTAGTGAAGGAGTTTTCTTGGTATCAATCTGCTGCTTTCAGGGGTGTTTGAGTAAGCTTACTGGCCCTGGGTGGTATACCAAAAATTTGGTATCTGGTAGCATTAAGATCTTAAAAGGGAGATTCTATATTTTTCTGGTAAAGGATCTTAAAATGCAAAAGCCACTTTTGAGTTAAATGTCCGACTCTTCTGCACCTACTGACCACTTTCACATGATGATCATTGACTAAACATCAATATGAGGCAGAGAAGCAACCTTGATGTAACTTTTGATCTCAAGATCATACTGAAGTCTGAGTCAACAGTATGGAGAGAGATTTAATATGTGCATATCAGTTAGTTGAACAGAGAAGCAGGTTCGTTCCAGCGTTCCAGCAGTTATTGCTCTGCTCATAGAGAAAGCCATTCTTCCTCAGCAGGCTTATGAAATCTCTTCCCTAGTGACACAAAGAAACACTTTGTGGGGCTTCATTAGGAAATTTTTTGTTGTTTTGTTGTTGCTTAGGTCTAAGGCAATGAGCTTTGGTTCTTCTGGTGGGGAAATTGCCTCTTTATTTCTAATTTGCTTCAATTTATCTTATAATTATTTATTTTTATTGGATGAAAGTATCCCAGAGTCCATTTTCCAGGCATGACATTTAATTCTCTGGCATTGCCTTGAGCTAGGATTTTTTTTACAAAATTCTTGGAGTCTTTTCTGATTTTTATCAGTCTATGCCAACTGTTTAAGTGTTGAAGTATTAAAGAGCAGCTTTTCTCCAGAAGTGAAGATTAATTTGAAACAAACTGCTAAGAAACTTCATTTGCTGTTAGAGAAAATTACTTCCACTGTGGATGTTGAAAATCCTTGGTTTCATTGATGAACAGCTATTCCAAAGGGACATAAGCTCCTCTCAAGTCTTCTGTTCAGAGCTGGCTGCATCTAGAACTTCTTTTTTCACTACTACTCTGCAGTTAATATCCTAACTCTTTTGGTAAAATGATTTGTTCATGCTTTTCTTTTTCTAATAGAGTTTAATTAGCCCATCCTACCCCAGTGACACATCAGTAATTAATTTGCAAGCCCTGCAGATTTTAAACACCTGCTGGGCTGGTGGAGCAAATGAAAAAACACTCTTCATTTTGGACGTAACCTTGGGATTAATGAAATCTGTTATCATACTCAGCAATTCCTAGAAGCATTATGGAAATTCAAAATTGAATATCTCACGATTCTCTGATGTTTTATTGGAGTATATTCTTCTGATATCTATCCTAAATAGTCTCTACTAAAACTAATGATAATAAACAATAGAGTCTCTGATCATCCATTATTAAAGATACTCTACAAATTTGATGAAAGTCTGTTTTAATTACCCATTTTTTTAGGCATTTTGCTGTTTGCTAACACTCTTGGATAATTCTGTTTCTTTTTAGAACAGCTAGGATTAGTAACCACCCGTCTGGGATTATGTGTGTATGAGATATCTGCTAACTACACTCCTCTATTTAATGCACAGATTGTAGGACCTTGGTCTGATTCTGCTCTCTTTTACAGTGGAACAGAATTGGTAGAAATTACTTCTGTGCAGCTACATGAAATGTAACTGTAGTATCCTTTGGCAGCTTTTTGAACTTAAGCCACTTCAACTCCTGTCCTTTTTAATATAACTGAGAGGAGAATTTATCCTGCAAGAGACTATTTAAAATGCTCTTCTAGATCTTTATCTGGTACAAAGCAGTAGCTGCACTTGTGCTATCTGTCACTTAGGCAGCTTTGTCATGGACTCCATCACTGCCTTGATGTGCGTATCACTGTACACAGGAGAGAGAAGTAAATGGTTTGTATACTGCCTAGATGCTCTTTCTGCATAGCACTGGGTTAAGAGGAAGATCTTTTTGTGAATGGCTTAGAGAGCAGGGTCAGGCCTCAGGGACCATTTTAAAGAGAATGTGTGGACCAAGGCAGTATTCAAAGCTGTGAATGATAGGTGAAAAAAGGTGCTTCCTTGCAGCAGGAAGTGTGAGTCATTGTGGGAAACAGGATTCAAGGCAAGGCTCTCTATCCTTTGCATTTCTTCTTGCCTGCCTGACTGGCTTTGTAATGGGCATGCTGACATCTGATTGTCAGCGTCCTACCTGAAGGTTATGAGCGCAGTAAGATCATTAAATGCCTAGTTGTTGAAGTATTTCACAATCACTTCCGAGCTGTTTTCTACTGTATGGGATTTTTTTTGCTGGAAAACGTAAGAGAATGTGAAATGTAACAAACTTTATCAAGTTTTCAAAAGACTTTACAGAGAAGCAACAACATGAGGTTAAAACTGCATTTGCTCCTGGGTTCAATCTTCTCTTGTATAAACCATCCTGCAAATATGCTTAATTTGAGTTACAGCAATCATAAAATGGTGCATTTCTTCAATTACATGTCCAGCTGTGATTTTTGTCAGTGTTTCTATAGTAAGCAGGTTTGGACCATATTGGTGAAATACATAATTTAAAGAACAGGCTTTCTGCAGAATTTGCATGGCTAGCTCAGTAAATAACAGGATTGGTAACTCAGAGGTGCAGTGCAGTAGACACAGTGCTCCTTGGCCATGGTTTAAATTGGAGTGCAGTGATGATAAGCACTCTTAAAAGGACTGGAGCTGTTCTTAACAAAGAGTCTTGATTTTATCTTAGACAAAAAGAAAAACTGTTAATCTTTATTTAACAGTTGTATTTCCCTTCAGGATGTGTGATATACAGGGTTATTAGAAAAAAACCAGAATAGTAGAAAATTTGTGTACGATTTCAAAATAGATGTCCACTAAGGGATGGGACTTTTTCCCCCTCCTCCTTTTTACTTTGTGAAATTACCAGAAGTGATCATCAGATGTGGGGTGAGGACAGGAAGAAAACAGACATTGCTGAATTTTAGCTAAGTATTTGGTTTGTGTTGCAAGAAAAGTATTAACTTAAAAGCCATAGAAGGTATTTCTACTTTTGTTCTTCTGTGTTGATTTAGCACATTTACAAGAAGTTGATTTGTGAATTTCAGACCTTTTCAATAATGCTTCTGACACTAAAGTCATAGAGATCTGCAGGGAAATCTGTAGTCCTATGATGAGAAATTACTAACTAAATTTCCCATTGAATTTTGTATAACAAATTGAATTTTCCTTTATTTTCCCTTAGTTTTCTATTTTGGCAGCAATTCCAGTTTTTCTTGGCTTCCTCATCTTTTTCCTCTTGCTTTTTATTTCCATTTAAAACTGAATTCTTTGTTGTAAGTTTGATTCATTCTCTAATCTAGCAGTACTTTTGTGTGGGTTTTTTGTGTGCTTGGTTTTGGTAAAATTCTGAGAAGGCTGTGATGACTTTAAAAAAAACAAGATCCCCAGAAAAACAAAGCAGAAAAAATCAGCCACCTCTGTATGTCTTTACTTTCAAATGTAAATGATAGTGGAATTTGTTTGTCATTTTGTAGCAACATTTGTGGCTTCATATCTCATCTGTCCATAGTACTGCACAATGTCGTTTCTGATGAGTCAAACTGCTGTGTTGTAAAGAGCAGTATAAAGCAGATATAATTTTATCTCTTCAAACTTCTTAATTTAGATTCAAATATTAATTCAGATATCAAATATTTTATATAATTGTTATTTGCAGTTAGTGAAACTTTGTGTCCAGTTCTTGCCTCCTGTAATTGTCATCAAAGTCCCTGGAGAGTTGTGTGCTTTGCTGAGAGCTGAGTCCATCTTAACAACGCTTGTGGAGTTTTCTGCTCTCGTTCTTTCTTCATTAAAGTCTGATCTTTAGACAAGTCTCATAACTTATGATGAAAAACAGAGGAGATACTGGCTTCCATAGTGGGTTTCTTTTCCTGTATTTATCAATTTTTTAAAATGTTTGTATAAACTCAACAAAAATTACAATCTTGCTAATGGAGCAGAACCCCACAGAGCTGACATTGGTCAGATGCTTCCATTCTTCACACATCTGAAGCAGTGGAAGAGTTGACTTGGCATAGTTTCAAAAAAAATGTTGGCTTTTTTTTAGAGGATGCAGGTTTAAAAGTTATTCTGATTTTTAAAGTTGCAAAGGAAATACAGAATATTTTAAGTTTAAAGCAATTTTATCTGCAGTTCTTAAATTAAGACAGAAGAGGAAAATCGTCAGGTAATAGGTATTTATCAAAGTTTCCAGCTGTAGCATAGAGAGTGAGTACAGCTGAGAAGAAACCGAAGGTATTTGCTGGGTGTAATCTAAAAATTCCTCTTTGCCTTCTGTTTATGCAGACTGCTGGTTGTCTACATGATTTTTTGTCTTCTTTAAGCACGTTTTTGATTTACTATCCTATTTCCAAAATTAAGTTAAAGTATCATCTTACAGCATTTATCCAAATACCTATTTAGCCTGAGAACTTGATTTGATTGTATTTCTTTACATTTCATACCATTTCAATGTGAGTTCTTGACATCTCGATAGTTTGTTTATTATTTAATATTAGCACAAATCATCTACTTGATATCAAAGATGGGAGAGTGTCTTCAATTTGTCATTCCTGTTTTTCTGGAAAGGGGAATATCTGTATTATGTTTAGTTTTCTCTTTTTATTGCACTATAGTTTGCAAACCTTGAAAATGAACTTACTCCCTGCTGCTGCACTTGTCTGTGTCTAGTGCTTTAAGCTTGAAAAGAGCAATGGCAAATGAGGATGGAAGATGCTGTTACAGAAGTGCACACCAGCTTGTCTTCAAAACAACCTTGTCGTTCACATTTCTTCAGATTTCGTTTAAAACTGAAGCTCATCGGTCTCTTGGGGTAACTCAGGAAGACTCATGGAAGTGTGAACAAGCTCCAAGCGTGTACCACTACATCCTGCAAGTATTTTGAAAACTACTTTTTAAACAGGAGCCCTGTCAAGCACAGGCCCGCTTATCAAAGTGTCTGTGTACTATGATGATTGTGAAACAGCTTACAAGTTTTATCATGGTGTTGAAAGTACTTACAGAATCTGCAAAGTCTGCCTTGACTGAGGGATTTGCTGCTCTCTAAAATTTTTGAGTTTGTAAAGAAGTGGCCAAAGCAAAATTCCTCAGAGGACTGAATGGAAATTTTTTGAAGTAGAGCTAATCTGAGGATATTCAGTACAGCCTGATAAGCAGAGAAAATCTTGTTTTATGTGATTACTGAAAGAGGAAGCCTATTTTTAGTGCTTTGAGTGGGGTGATTGTAGAAGAGAGCTAGTTTCTATTTCCTCATGTGAACTTTGTTTTTGGTGTGACTACTCAGTTTTATGTAAAAGTAAAAGCCATATGTATATGACTAATTAGCATAACAGCCTGATAGCTCCTGGCGAAATTGTTTTCAAAATAGTTAAGTGTTTCTTTTGTTTACTTCAGGTAACATAGGTTTGGGTTCCTGGGATGAAACACATGCTTTTAAACCCTCTCAGCTGCACAGATGCAGACTCCACTGATCTCAAAGAAAAATACAGTCTAATATTCATTAAATGTAGATGAGTTTCCTTTTTTAGTAAGCCCATGCAGATGCCTAAATTTAGGAGCATGGGCAGTTACAATTCATGGAATATTCTGAAACTTTTTATCTTCTTTCTTGCACAGACATTGACTATGCTGTGTTGTTGTCTCCGACTCTAATGTGGAACTTGGTTTATTCTGTTGCCTTTTTAGAGTTCTCTTTATATGTAGATGTTATTGACTGTATTTCTGTGCCCTTCAAGCTTGCCTTGCAAACCTTTCCATGTTGATTAGGAACTGAGGAATGCTAATGTCTAATATATTCTATTATTCAACTCTGAGGACAGGAGGAGGTAATGAACAAATACTGGGGGGAAGTGGTTTAGTGCCAGTCACAGAGAGGAGACAGGAGGAGGCTGGAGGAGGAGGAGCCTGGAATGGCCACTTCTTTCCCTGCCCACTTAGTACTATGAGTCCAGCTGGAGGGTCCATGGGTTTGCTACTGCTTCTTCTCATCTTCAAAATCCACACTTCTCCTTTCTCATGAAGAACTTTTGCTCACCTTTTTGACTTCTGGGAAGAGGAGTGGGGAGAAAAGGTCCAGGATGGGTCGACACAGTCTCCCGTAGTACACTCCTGGAGAAGCTGCCGGCCCAGGGCTCCTGCTTCAACAGGAGCATTCTGTGCTGGGTTAGGAACTGGCTGATGGCCGAGCCCGGAGAGTGGTTGTGAATGGTGTCACATCCAGTCGGCGACCGGTCACTAGTGGTGTCCCTCAGGGATCAGTGTTGGGCCCTGTTCTGTTTAATGTCTTTATTGATGACCTTGATGACAGGATGGAGTCCTTCATTAGTGAGTTTGCAGATGATACCAATGTCAGAGCAGGTGTCAATCTGTTGGAGGGTAGGAGGGCCCTGCAGAGGGATCTGGACAGAGTGGAGAGATGGGCAGGTTCCAATGGGATGAGATTCAACAAGTCCAAGTGCCAGGTCNGAGTGCTGGTGGGTGGGAGACTTGACATGAGCCAGCAGTGTGCCCAGGTGGCCAAGAAGGCCAATGGCATCCTGGCCTGCATCAGGAATGGTGTGGCAAGCAGGACTAGGGAAGTTATCCTTCCCCTGTACTCGGCACTGGCCTCACCTTGAGTGCTGTGTCCAGTTCT
Organism: Serilophus lunatus; assembly: GCA_013399895.1. NCBI lineage: Eukaryota > Metazoa > Chordata > Aves > Passeriformes > Eurylaimidae > Serilophus > Serilophus lunatus. Next base: position 191,910 of record VXBA01004376.1, on the reverse strand, counting down.
GGGCCCCTCAGTATAAGAAAGATGTTGAGTTACTGGAACACTTTTAGAGAAGGGCATCGAGGATGGTGAAGGGGCTGGAGCACAAGCCCTGTGAAGAATGGGTGAGTGAGCTGGGGGTGTTCAGCCTGGAGAAGAGGAGGCTCAGGGGTGACCTTATGGCTGTCTACCTGAAAGGAGGCTGTAGTCAGGCAGGAGTCAATCTCTCAGGTAACTGGCAACAGAACAAGAGGACACAGGCTGAAGCTCCATCACGGGAGGTTTAGACTTGATATTAGGAAGAAATTCTTCACTGAAAGGGTGATCTGCCATTGGGATGGGCTGCCTAGGGAGGTGGTGGAGTCACTGACCCTGGAGGCGTTCAAGAGTAGGCTGGATGAGGCACTTGGTGCCATAATTTAGATGATGGGCTGTTAGATTATAGGTTGGACTTGATGATCTTTAGGGTCTCTTCCAACCTTGCTGATACTGTGGTACTGTGATACTGTGGGTCAGGAAACTAGAGGAGAGTCTCAGGCAGGAGCAATAATTGCAGTAGCCTGTCACCACACAGTGGGCCATTGGTGGAGAAAGTAATCCAAATGGAGTAGATGATCTGCCATGCTGGACAGTTACCTCTCCACTCTCCCCATGATTTAAAGTATCCCTAAATCATGGTAATTAAAACAAACAAACAGACAAAAGAGCCCCACCAAAACAAACAGCAACCCAAAGAACTAACAAAAACCCACACAGGCTTTATTGCCATAGTATGAGAGATTCACTTCCATCCAGTGGCAAAAATGGTGTCAATTTCAAACAGAAATCTTTATATCTTTAGTCCAATGAGTAATGCTTAACCAGTGATCTTAACCAAGAATGTTTGATGAATCGTGTCAGACTGCAGTTCAAATTGAGTAATCTGACTCCAGTTAAAACTGAGTTAGATCTCTGAATTAATAAAAAAACCCCACAAAGTTTCACATTAATTCAGTTGGTTTGTTTTTACATCCATTTACAAATAAAACACGCTTGTAAATGCAGTAGTGTAATTGCATAACACTAGGCCTTCCGTAAGTAATCTCTGATGTTTCCACTTATTTATTTCACAGTAATAAGGAAGTGAGGAAAGTTATTGTTAGAAATTCAGCTTTGTTAATGATCATGAAGTTGAAGCAGTCTCAATTTCTGGCACCTCTCTGTTTGATGGATGCAAACTGGTCCCTCAGCTGTGGATTTCTGTTGTCTTCCACTCTTACCTGGAAAAAGTACTCAGTGTAACCATCTCACTGGTGACAAACCACTGATCAAGCACAAGTTATAGATATGATGTCATGCCATGTGTTCATGTTCTTATGAAATCATCAAAATCAGTGGAGTTTCTGTGTGAGGTTACTGAACATTTGGCTGTTCTGCAAAATTGAGGTTTAATTTGTACATTCTTTTCATTTTTACAGTCCTCACTATAATGCAATTTCTTGTGAATTTGAAAATATTATCAGAAGTAATTTAAAAAGTGGCTGTTATGTGTGATAACATCCTGTCTTTTTTCATTTCAGGCCACTGCCATAATCCTCACAAAACAAGAGCGATCTTAAACTGATTTAGCACTTCCCTTGACGATCTGATCTAATAATCATTGCAGGGGGCTTTATTCCTTCTAATCAAAACCATGACCTGGGATGAGAATATCATACTGCTTATCTGAAAAATTAGCTGGGTAGTTGTGCCCATCTCATTCCTCTCTTTCTGTTACACATACCACTGCCATTTCTTGGCACTTAAACTGCAGCTTGTAATGCATCATAATTAAAATAAAGTCACCAAATTAATTTTCTGGCATTTTTTGGCAGCTTATTACTGTAATATTAGACCATTATTCAAAAAACTGCTGCATGTTTGCCTACAGTTTAAATTTAAGCTAGTGCCATTAAGTACGGAGTTATTTGAAATGAGGAAAATAATTTTGAAGTTTAAAATGTATTTCTTGTAATGAAGACAATGTTAATCCCTTACATTATAGTCAATAAATAAATATTCTGACTACCTTTTATTGTGAAGGTCTGTGGTAAAACAGTTATGTGTTACCTTAAATGAAGTGATGCTTTCTTAAAATCTGGCTTCCAAGTAGAAGGAATGCAGAAGAGTATTGCTTTGGACAAGATTAAAAAAGTGTTTTAGAGAGTCTGAACATTTGGGATTTGGCACTCCTCAGTCTTCTATATCCTTATAGTATTTTTTGTGTTTATAATATATTCTATACTATATTATAGTATAATGTTTTTTGAAAATCACCTTTTTACCTGTTTGAGATGACAAAATTGGTCTTTATCAAAATATTGGTGTCAATGGATACAAAAAGCCTTAAAAGTGCAATACTGATACCTGCCAGACAGCTCTGTATCTTCATCTGAGAAGAAATTGAGTCTACTTGGAAATTTATATTTCCTTAGATAATTTCATTCCAGTAAGTTAGAAGCTTTTACCCTGGTTTCATGTTGTTCAGACTTGCAGTAACTTTATGTTAACTTTGCTGGAATGATGCAGGAACCTGTCTAGTCTGATTCATATCCATGGCACAGTTATGGCTAGAGGGGAATTTAATAGGCTGGTAGTGAGAACATATCTAGTAGAAACAACAGTGACCAGGATTTATAGTGTTTTCAGATCAGAATAGGCTAGTTCGAGTGTATACAGAAGAAATATAGAGCCCTTACCAAGACCTTGTTCCTACAGTGTGTTGTTTGTGTGCACCCACATAATAGTTTAGCATTGGCTTGATGACACAGTAAGAATCATTTTTCTCCTCTATGTTTTCTTACCCTTAGAAAAATGCTGGTTAATTAGCAGTTTGTATGTTTAATACCTGGAGTTCTGGGAACTCTTTAACAAGTTCTTAAGACTCAAAACCCTCAGATTTCTCTTAAGAACCAAATTTTCCTGTTTCTTATGCTGCCCTCTAGTGCTGAGCGCGTTTCGAGAGACATCTTCAAACCTTTCATTGTAAAGCCGCTTTTGTGCCACGACTTTCTAGGAACTCTTAGGTTATCAAAGTCTGCCAGGGCAGGAAGCATCCATCTTCTCTACGTGAACATCAGTCCTTGTTGGATGAACATACTCACATACATATTATGTCGAGCAGGCAGAGTTTTGTACGAGTGAGACAAACATCGAGTTGTCAAAACCCTTAAGCTGCCTTTGTTTGCCGTTCGGCATCTTCACCAATCAATAGTCAAATGAAATGAAGTCCAGGAAACATGGCTCGGGTAAGTAGAAGGTCTCACACTTGTTCTTGTTCTGTACTAGTGACCTGCAGCCTTCTTGGACTTTTAGTCTCCTCCCTGGGAGAAGCATCTGGATTTTTTCTAGTGGCAAGTGCCCTGATCCTGAGCAAAGCGAAGCTGGGTCTTAGGTGACTCTTTAGAAGAAGTGAGCTGCCTTCTGACATTTTCCTGAGTTGGATTGTCACTGTAATGTTGCTGCACTGCCTGCATTACTTGAAATCAAAACTGGCCATAGCCAGGTTGTCCATTTGCTGTGTTAGAACCTGAGCTGTGGTCGTTGGCTTTCAGTAAGTACATGTTAGCTTCCAGTCTCTTGCAATATAATGACTCATTCCGTTATTTCAGATCTGAAAAGACTTGATAATAAGAAATTCTTAATTTGAAAGCAAAGACCTCACAGACCTTGCTATCATCAAACATCTGATATTTCTGATACAAAGTCCAGGAGAGGAAATGACAAGTCAGCGCACTACTGTGAATATGTGGCACAATGAATTTAATCCCTTTTTGAAGTGTGTATTTGATAAATAGTTGCCTCCACATGGTCTTGTCTAGTGAATGGGAAAATTTAGGTAATATGAGTACAGACAAGAATGCTGCAGGGACATGTGGCACTCCTGCCCTGGGGAGCTGTTCCAGCTCTCTACGTAGGGTTCACTTGTATTTGGTGTGAGTGTGGATACGGGAGGACCCAGGCAGATTTGATCCAGACTTCCTGAGGGCACGGGGTACTGGGATGGCCTATTTGGCCAAAAATAGTAAAAAAAAGAGCCCACAGTGCACTTCGATGTGGGAGTATATCTGGGTAAAGATTCCAAATGTCTCTCTCTGGCTCTTAGTTTGTATCTATTTGTGTCATTCATACTGGAAAAATACAGTTGGATGTTTCTGTTCCAGAACCTGCATGAGACTTCAGGGAGAGAAAGGGATTCTGCTAAACAGGAGAACCAGACTGAATTTCCACCCTACTATGCACAATAAGCATAGGATTCTTTATAATTTTTTAAAAAATCCAATTTCTCCAAGAGATTTTTTGTTTTTTAGAAACAAAAGAATATAAATGTGAATAACATGCTAGTAGCTATTATGCACGTATGTTGGCTGCTTTAAAATGCAACAGAGACAACATATCAATAGTATACAAATTGTGTTACAAGTTCTAAAAAGTGTCAAGTATTTGTTGAGAGTTTTTGGCATTTCCTTCTATGTGTGCTGTCATATGCAGTTGAGTCTTTAAAGTTTCATCCGATTGTATGCTATTCATAATGTTACCATGACTTCCTGACAGCTTGTCAAGAGAGGAATATCTTTTTTTTATTATTATTATTGGGTTTTTTTCCCCATTCCCTGTCTGTCTGATCTGTCCAGTGCTCACACTAACTACAGAGTGTGCTGGAGTATACAAAGACTGGATATTGAGTTGAATCCTCTCAGGATGATTGTGTGTTTTGTATGTAGTTTAGATCAGGTTTCTTGTTTTTTAAGCTACTGTTTGTCATCTGTACAGAGTCTGACAGGATGTGTCAGTCTCTCTGAGGAGGCCTGGCAACTTCAGTATGATTTACTGAGCTGTGAGTAAGCAGTAATAGCAGAATTTAACCCACTTAGATATTTCATTTTTTCTTAGCTGCCCTTGCTAAAGTAATTTATTTGGGAACAAAACTAGACTGACAAGGGGGAATTAATTTGAGTATTCAAAACAGTAAAGTTCACTTTTCAGCACAAAGCAATATTAATGTGGACAGCTCATCAGCAGTATTGTGATTTTTGGGGAGCTGACAGAATATGTAAAATAACTTTTCTGAAGGAAGAGCTGTTACTTTGTATTCTGAGTGTACTTTTCTCTATGGCTGATGCAGTGGTGCAACTTGGTTGAGCTGCTGCTGCCTCCGTTGTTTGTTGGTGTTCATCACACGGTACAAAATAGGAGGTGATGTTTTCATTTCAGAGGTTCATTCATCTGGTACAGGATTTTGTGTCCTGCATGGAAGCAGCCTTCCAAGGCAGGAATTGTCAAACTGAAATTTAAGGATGCTGATAAGGTCTTTGCACGAATTACAATAGATTTCAAAAGTAGGATCTTCCTCTGTGCATCTTACTCTGTGACAAGGTTTAGGTAAAGTTTTCACACTTCTAAGAACTATATCAAGGCTCTCTGACCTAATGCAGGTCTGGGATTTTTACCTGTCACATAGAATAGCCTCTGGAGAGAGGGTAAAGACAGTTTAGGTTGCCTAACAGATGAAGGGCACATAGAGAGGAAAAGGATGAAAGCATCCTTCCTTCCATAGAAAACTGAAAGGATATTGCCTGCAGAAAATAAAATATAGATTTTTTTTGAGTGCTGGAAGTGAGGCCATTAGGCCTCATCAGAGAGCTGAGGTTTATTTCGTCTTTAATGATAGTCTACTTAGATGCACATCATGAATCCACCTTGCAAAATTGGTACTGTTGCTGCATCTCCACTTTAACTCAGAAGAGCATGTGATCAGAGCCTTTACATCTTGGTACCATTTCCAACTACTTTTTCTTTTTATGAGCAACCTAATACACCTGAGTGTGTATAATTTAATGCAGTTATTGATGCCTTCTGCGTGTCTTTAGCTGGCATAGGGATATTTTGCAGTTAGGATACTTTTGCTGACTTACTGTCCATACCTCCTTCTTACTGGCGCGTCTGAAATGAACAGATAAGGTTTTGTAAAGCAGTTGTGTTACCATGGAAGGCATTTTCACAGTGGTAAAACTTTGATATGAAACACTGCTGCTTTTGTGAATAGACCTGCAGTCAAATAAGGGATAGAACTAAAATAGAACTTACAGCCCGGTAAGAAGAAAGAGCATGTTTGACTCTGTCTCTGCAACTATTTTTGCAGCCCTTTTCTGACTAGATCCTTAATTGTGAACCTGTTCATAGTAACCTTTCTTAGGAAGAAAAGTTGAAATCTGAACAAAGCTGAAAAAAGGTTTTTGTAGAGATTAAACCCAAGTTATTTATTGAATTATTGTGTTAATTGGTAACAAATTAAATACTTGCTTTCTTCGGAGGTTGTACCACAAATCAGCAATCTGACAACAAAATGTATATCCCTTATTATTGCAGCGATGTCTTCTGATTTAGGGTCTTTGACTTACTCTGTATAATGAGCAATAGAAAGGAGAGTGTGAATTTCTGTCTTGGAGTCTGGTCAGTGAGATCAGATGAAGCAATTGATTTATATTAAGATTAATTTCATAACTAAAAAACATGATCTAGAAAATTTGAACTAAAGACACACAATGCTTTTGGAAAACAAACTGAGGGGGTTTTGACTCACATAAGTTGTGTCCACCCCCATGCTGACGCCATGAGCATCCAGGCTTCTGAAAGAAGACTTCCACAGCCCAGGTGTACAGCCAGCTGACTCCTGTGTACTGTATCTCTGGTACTAATCAAGTTAATGGCAAGGTATCAGACTGCCAAGAGTGAATACCGGGCTCATGTCTGTGTACACCGCTTTGCATGATGTGTAAAGTTAGTGTAGGGAAGACCTCATGATAACATTTGCAGCAATATGCTGCAGATAGCAAGCTTCCCTCCCATAGGAAAAATTGAACTGATCTTTCCTTTTTTGAGCATATAAATGTGCCTACCTTTGTATTGCTTCAGGCAGTACTACTCGTGGGTCACCTTTGAGCCTTCGCTTCCCATGATCGTTCTGCGACTGTAGAAGCAAGTAGTAAGAACTGGCTGTGAGACTTCAGGCCAAGACCTGCTTGCAGAGACTAAGGCATCAAATACACTTGTTGACTAGCCAAAAGGCATCTGATGGTTTTATAATAATTATTTTTATTTCTTGTGAGAAACTGCCTGAATGAAGTTGCTTCACCTAAGGGTTTTCACGCAAATAAATGGAAGAAAGACTTTATCATCAGAGATGTCTGCTTAATTCTATTGCTTGGAATTGTAATTGAAAGTTCTTGCTAATGCTTTTTTCCTGTAGAATAAGGTATTGAAATAATATATTTGCTTAGCATACAAAAAACGACTGCATTTGGCAAGTGATTTAGTGGAGTTTGTAAACTAAATTCACAGATGCCAATGCAGAAAAATCTTAGCCTTGCAGATGCAACCTGGATTACTGAGAACTTTTTCATTCAGAAAACAACATGAGATTCACAGATCACTTTAGGAATTACTCTCACCCACAAAATCATTAGATAGAATTCAATAGATGCCTGTGTGAGTATGATTCTGTGAAGGTGGTTGTTTCTGGAGTGGCTCTTCATCCATGAAATATTGTCTCTGGCACTGGCCATAGTTGCAAATGCATATGCACGGACTATTCTTAATGTGAGTCTTATTTTTTCGTAGATGTCTTCATGCATTTGTGTGCTCTTTGCATGTGAGCGGATCCTACAGCCTTCTGCCCTAAGAGTAAAAATAAATATAAAAACTAAAACCATCAGGGAAAGTGTGCTTTTTTTGAAAAACGCAGATAATTGGAATGCACAACAGGATGAACAAATACTAGTGTAATTTTCTTGCTTAGCATAGATGTATGTGTTCTTGAAAAGTGCTGAGCTAAGTTAATTTTCTACTGGCCAGGATCGGGAATGAACCTGATCTGAATATCTCTTACAATGTGCAGAGAGTTTGTGAAATTTTTTGTGCACATTCAAGTTGGTTTTATGAAGACCATGTAATTATCAAACAACAGAGTCATCAGTAACTTCCCATGTAGCTGTGATTTTTGGACTGATATTTAAAAGCTAGTCTGACTTTCTCAAGTTAGGACTCTCTAAAATGACCTGAATTTGTCAAACATATTTTAATTTCCATTGCAGAGTTGTATGTGAACTCACAAGCTCCACTCTCTGCCATTTATCCATGTGGTAGCAGGGTCTGTCAGAGTAGTTTCCTCCTTTGACTGAGGGTTTAGCATGTCTTTCATCTTTGAAGAACTGCAGCCAATTCCTGTATTCAGTCTGGCAGACAGTACTTTGACAAGTAAAGAAACATTACATACTTACAGAGGTTGGAACGTAATGCAGGGAAGCAAGTGTCACTAGTTTCCTGTCAGCATTGCCAGGGGAAAAAAAGGGGAACATCTTGAAGGAATCAAACAACTTAATCTTCTCAATTTATGTTTCTGCATTTTGGATTCTTTTTAGTAAGACATCAAAGGATGCTTCCTGGTGTTGTTTGGGAGTCAGGATTCTGGTGGCATATATTACTAGAACATAAACTGTTTCCTTTTGGTGTTTCCATGAAGCTTAAGCCAGCTGTCAGACCTGTAGGTGACTGTGGGCATCGAGGGAGACTTTGGAGAAAGCTGAAGTTTTTGCCTATTGAATGCATTGAAAGACTTTCCAAAGATTCACTTTAATTTTCATAAGTCTCTGTGATCAAACAGGTATGGTTTGTGAGCTCTTCAGAAAGGAGAGTTTTTGTTTAGTTGATTAGTAGTTAATGGCTGTGGTGACTGTTGATAAGTAGTTAGAATTTCCAGAAAATAAAAATTATTTTTTTTGTGAGGCTGTAGTTTATGTTGGCAAATCATGGTCAAGTGAGGCATTTGATTTTGCTTTACTGGTTTGCTATTTAAAAATGATGCCAAGTGCAGCAAGCTTTTTCTCTTTGTTGATAAAGAACTTAATTTTACACGACGACATGGGCAGCCATTTTGTGCGTTGTGTACAGACTCCTTCCTTTTTCTTTGGTTTTCCTCTCAAAACTTTAATCTTTTTCTAGCAAGATGATAACAGGCTGAAATTAAATAGTTCATCTTTGTATATAAAAGTAAAGTAACATTTTTGTCTGATAAGAATCCTTCTGAAATTTAACTCAGTTTTACCAGTCCTGGCCTTTAGTCAGATTGTGATGAAAAAGAATTATTTCTACCTAACTAGATTTTGAATATTAAATTTTGATCCTTAGGTGCTAATAGTTCTACTGCCACAAGAGGTATGTGAGGGCATATCATAGGAAGACTTACAGGCTGCTGTAAGCTGGCAGCAAGTGCTGTTCTGTGTGGTGCTCTCCCTAAAGCTATGCTGTTTAAAATAACATACCCTAAAGCCCATGGAATTAAAGTCTAAAATTGTTTCTTTTCATCTCTTGTAGAAGCTCCACCAAAACTGGAAGACAATCCTGCTGAAGCATTCACAGACTCCTCTCTCTTTGCTCACTGGGGCCAGGATCTCAGTCCTGAGAACAGACGTATTGCACTGAAGCAATTCCAGTATTACGGCTACAACGCTTACCTGAGCGATCGCCTGCCCCTGGACAGGCCCCTGCCTGACCTTCGGCCCAACGGGTGAGTGCCCGACTCCACCCTGGCATCCTACGTCCCGAATTGTGGAGTCTCTTAGCTCTTCTTCACCTGAAAGCATTGTGTTGTGTGATCATGTAGTAGGTAGGTTATATATGATGGTCAGAATGAGTAATTTCTATCCAGTACAAGAAGGCTGTAAGGTTTAAATGTCTTCTGAAACTCTGGAGTGCCCAAAGTAAAAAAAAAAAAAATGCACTGTTAAAATCCCACTAAGCATTCATTAAAAGTTCATCAAGATCCTTTGGAACCTTGATCTCAGCTAGGATTTACATCACATAGTAAGAGGTTTATTGCTAAAAGAAGGACCTTTTATTGTTAAATTTCAGTTTTGTCAAAAAATTTGACTTAGGAGGATAATAAGAACTGTACTCTTGGAAAGCCCAGAACTGCCCCATTAAGATCACTAAGTGTTGAGCTTTCCTTATAAAATACACACTTCAGTCAAGAGCATGTGCCAGCTGAAAGCCCTTGGATCCTCCTTCACTGATCAGTTCTCTGTTAGGAAGCATGCATGTCAGGCAGGGTAAATCCACCCACTGTTACTCCACAATGGTTTGGTGAGATGGATCCAACAAAGGGAGTGAAAAACCTTCCCCTCAGCGCATTTGAGGCCTGTTTTGGTAGGACTATTCACAGGGACACCTAATACTCAACTTTTTTTAACCTAGTGATACATCTATTCCTTGAAACAAAATGCAACTCTTGAGATGGAGAAATGGGTGAAGGAAAAATTGCTTTTTTGCAGCTCATTAAAAAAACCCCCCACATTAAGCATGTTGGATACATACTGAATCAAATATGTAATCTTGCTTATTTTAAACAAATGTTTTAATAACTAAAGCAGCAAACAATGCATTTTGCTGCACATTAAGTTGTTTGATTATAACAGAAATATATGACCATCATTCCAGGCAGCATTGTAGGAGTATCTATGCTATATATTACTACATATTGCATCTTAGAAATATTTTTGTTGCAGATTTACAGAAATACCAACTTTAGGACATCAAAGTCCATGTGATTATATTTGTGTTTTGGTTAAATCAGTCTAACACTGTCTGTAGGGACAATCTTCTTTTTTAATTGTAAACTAATTTAGAGGAAAAAGAAATCTTCTGTCACTAAAAAGACATCAATGATAGGAATGTTTCTGTTCTCATTTCTCTTTTAAATTACCCTTCTGAATGATTTAAATTAAATTTTTTATAACTCTGGGTTTTAAAAATTAAAAAGACAGAGAAAAATGAATGTTACTGTAGCTGAAAGAAAGAGATTAAAGTTAGGAATTTCAAAGGAACTCCAGTTAGAAATGAATCATGATCTTAATTTCTGTGAAATTTTTGATCCTTAGTTTACTATCTGCCAGAAACATATCACTGTATGTTTTTGGACACACATGTACAAAATAGTGGCTAACACTGAAATGTAGCAAATTCTGATACTGAGAGAAATAAAATGTGTTTTCAGGTAGTATGCAAACTAATTCCTGTATCTATGGAACCCTGTGGAGTGCAGAGCTACAGGGTATTCTGAAAGTCATGTTGCTGAAAAAAGAATTCTCACTGCTGATGGGTAAATTCTCATTTTTGTGAGACCACATGCATAATGGTTGGGGGAAAAAAACCCCACTCTGAGAGTATGGTTTCCACTGTAATAATCAATTTTTAGGATTTGTAGCACCTGTTTTTAAGCCAATTCCTCTCGCTTCCCAAGTCTATATGGATGTATTTAAATTATCCATGGGCAGATACTAGGCTCAAGCAGCCCAGCATGAAAGCAAAGACAGCTTGGTCTGAAGGGAGCATGCTGCAAGTGGCATGAAGACTGAGTTAATCAACTTTGCTGGACTTTAGTCAGTTGTGGTGTTCCTGTTCTGACTAGAAATGCATGAAAGCACAGGTATGACAGAGGCCCCACAATAGCTCTGGACAGACTTAGTCTAGGTCATTAGCTTAGCCTGGATTTAGGAGTGGTTCTGTGAGGGTCAGCATGACATTGGAATCCTGTCAAGGGCTTGTGCGTAGGTAGCTAAAGGAGTGGAGTTCACATAGTTATGCCTGGGCTCAGTTGGGGTCTATCATCTGTATTCATAACCTGTCGTACAAAGTGTAGGAATTTGGAGAAACAGAAATATTTGCATAACTGAAATCTAATGCAATTCATACATGCTTAGCCCCAGTTGAGACTAGGAAAATTAAGTGATCTGCCAAAAATTGTGTGGTGTTAATAGCCTCTTTTATATCATACTGGTATGACTCAGCCTTGACCTTCTTTCTGCCTGCAGTGCTCTGAGAATTCACATCAGCATATCTTAGCAAGGGAGCTCAGCATTTCTTTACAAGGTTTTGTGGTGAAAAAGGCCACTCCACATATTTAATTAGCCCAATATTATTGCATATAGTATTTTCTAGGGTTGGTATTGTCAGCATTTGATGCCATGACAAAACCAGAGGACAGTTAGAGATTGCTGAGCCACAACATATATGAAGGAAGGGGCAAAAATTCAGCATTGCCCAATCTTCCAATATGGGTGGCATGCAGAGGTAGAAGACCACATTTATCAGTTTGGGCAGTGCACTCTGCCCGAGTCTCTGAACTGTGGCTTCTCTGGAAAAAGATAATCAATGGTCAGATGGAAACATCCAGCAGATTGCAGCTGGGTCAGGGCGTGGCAGCTGTCACACCTTGCAGTGCGACCTCACATTTTAGGTATGACAGAGTGGACACCTCGGCCTCCTGAAGTAATCATCACACCTGAAATGGCTCTGGTTTTGCAGTACTTAATAGGTAGGACAAGCATTATTGTGGGGTGTTGCTTATAATGTCTCTTCCAGGGCCTCCATTTATTTTGTGCTGCTGAAATTGGATGCTCTGCTGTTTACCATCATATGTGCTTCTGCTAGCCTGTAACATATCTGGATCACAGACTGACAAACAACTTCTGGCTCTAATGAGCTTGGTAGCATTGAGGAAGACAATGTTGCCCTTGCTGTGTGCAGGAAGAGGATAATAGTTATAATTCTCTTGTGCTCGTTACTTTAAGTAGGGCAGGCAGTACCTCGAAGTTTGTCATGAGTGAAATGTGAATGAAACCAGCTCACACAGAAATCCATTATTAAAAGTTAGGTTGTTTGGGGATCCTAAAGCTGTCAACCAAACTTCTTTTGAGTGGATGCATTTAGGATTCTACTTTGTTGGCTTGTAAATATTTGTTGCCTCATCCAGTGTGGCAAAGCACACATGGGAGAGAGAGATAACATTCTTCTTTGCTTATGTGATGAGTGTGGCAGGGGTAGTGGAAAAGGAGATGCACAGCAGGACCCCAACAGAGGAACTCTTTCAAAGAGCTTTGCTTCTGCATAGATTGTATGATACAAAAGAGCCTGACTAGATGCAAACCAATGTTTTCAGTCCGCATGACTGGCTGAAAGAAAGCAAAGAAGAAAAACAAAGAAGCAAAGGCAGGAAAGGTGGAGGGGAAAAGAAGCTTTTAAAAATCGTATGTTTTTTCTTGGGAGATTGTCAAATAGTGTGGTATAGCATGTGGCTTGCAGCAGGTTTGCCCTTTTCCTTGCTGAGTCAGTGCTGTTTGGCATCTAGACAAGTGCAGAGGAGAGGTCCTGTTTCCAGAGAAAGGCTTTGGCTATTTTATAAGTACTTCATATTTCCAACAGTTCACCAGTCCCAAATTTTATTACTTAGAGGTTCAATTTGGCATGGGACAATGGCAAAAATTTTGAAGAACAGCAAAATTAAGTTTCTTATATGGTGGACACAAACAGAGCAAGCAAGAGATCCTCTGGTTGCAGATGTGACTACAAGGGAGACAAATAAAGCATTGGCTGATTGAGAAGAGTGCTGTGTTTTAGGATATTATCTGTGTGCATCTGTCCAAAATATCCACTAGTGTTATGATGGCACAGGCAATCCTGAATGTATGCAAGACATCAGACTTAAATAATTTTTTCCCTTTATTAAAACTGAGAAAAAACCTGTGAGGTTCAGGCTGGACATTTGCATGTTAGCTCTGCTTCTCCACAAAAGCCAGTCCCTACAGACTGGTGTTCCATAAACCTTTGCCTCCACATGTCTTTGTGAAACAGTTCTGTTTTGCTGGGCTTTTGATAGCAATGGATATGGCTCCGTATTAATTTCTGGCCAAGTTATTTTGTTTTTACTGGTGAAAGAGAGAAAAAATAGAGAAAAATGTATTTATTTCAAAGGACCTGTTTAAAAAGAGCATGCAAGCCTGTTGCCTATTGTATTATTTTGTACAGAAGTCCTAAATTTACCAAACTGTTCACCATTCTTGGTAAATACCTAATGTTTAATTCTCTCATCTTTTCTGCTCTTTTTTTTGCTTACCTTTCTACCTCTGATTCTTCTTTTTCTTGTCTCACCTTTGCCTGCCTTGAGGCTGGCTCACAGCAGTAGTGTGTACTGCCTGAGCAGCCCCCTGGGCTTCTGATCTGAGCTTCAGTTTGTCCTGTCTGGATGCATCTCCTCAAATGGTTGCTCTAAAAGTGTGCAATATCTTTGCCAGTGATATCAAATCTGTTGGAGTAATAACCCAAGTTAATAAAAGCCCTTTTCATATGTTGTTCAATGCCAGCCTTGTTTAGCATAGCTCAGTTAACCCTTAAAATACAGATAATAGCAAAAGGAAAAATGAAACATGATCACAAAATTAAATTACATACATAAATGCATAAATCATTGAGCTGGAGTTCTTGCAATAATCAGTTATTTTGCCAGAGTTTTAGGGCTATTTATTTCATTTATGTCAGAATGGATTTTTTTTTTTACTCCCATACATCTTGAACTTCCAATTGGCATTTTGGCTATTGAGAGAATGTTACCAGTTCTTGAAGAAAATACAATTCTGCTTCTACTTGTTCTTCTGAGAAATTCTTACTCTGTTGGAACTAAAGATTCTCCTCACATACGTTCTTAAAACAACACTTGAACCCGAAGTGTTTTAGTAATATGCTCATTGTGTCTGGTGGTTTGGTTTTTTTTTGTTGTTAATTTTTTTGTAATGGAATATATGCTATAATTTGGTGGTTAAAACAAAAAACCTATTCTTTTACCATTGTTGGCTGTGATACCCATGTAACTCTTGGTGAAAGGTTCTCCAAAACTGCAGAAAATAATTCTTTTTTGTAATTTTTTAGAAGGTCTCAGAGATAAGTTATAAATACAGGAAATCATTCTCGATTTGTTGTTTGTACTGCATAGTTATGCTAAACTAATTTTAATGTGACTGGCTAAATTGTCTTACCACAATGCATATATTCTGGAGGAATATAGTTGTCTTGTGGAGGAATATTTGAAAGAATATTCATTGTGTAGGCTGTCCTCCATTTACCAGAGTTGTGCTTGAAATAGAACACCAGGAGTTTCTCTAAATTTATGGTAACCATGACAACTGCTACTTTAGTGTTATTAGCCTGATGTAATTGAGTGGAGTAGGTTGCTGGCAGTAATATTTTAGCTACTTTGGACTGATAATTGTTACTGTAATTCTAAATAATATTTGAAATTTATACTTTAAATTCAGCCAGAATACTGAAATACTCTCTGTGCCTCGTGGATATGTTTGTTTAGTGAGAGCCTCAGTGTGTGGAGGGGTAGGGCAGGGGTCTGGTCCAAGGCCCCTGGATGAGTCTGAGGCAGAGCTGTCATTGAAACTTGTACGTTGCTGGTTGCCATGCAACCATTCAATTCTCAGAGCTTAATAGATCTCAGATTTTGTCCATACAATTTCCTCTCTTTTTCCCTGTTCAGCATATTTTCTACACATATCCATGCTTTCACTCTTTCTCTGTAGCTATTTTTTGTTCATTCCTATAATTATGGGATTTTACTCCTTGTAAAACTTGGCATAAAGAAGATGGAGACATACTTGTGAAACTGCACAAGCACTCTGCATTCTGTGCATGATCTGGGGTGGTGTTAGTTCTGATTTGTTTAAATCAAAAAGAAGTAGATAATTTTTATTGTCATCATTTGATATGAAAAACAACGTAGACAGGAAAATGCATATTTTAAAAACTATATGCACTTTGAAAAATAAGTGAATTTGAAGTGTAAGTAAAGATGATGAATGAGTCTGAATGGAAAAAAGAAATCATGAACTCAGTTTAGGAATGTACCCTCATTGAAAATGAGTCCATTTTTAAAGACTAAAGAAATGATACACAGTGGCAGCCTAATACTATTCTCTTGTGTCATATGTAGTTATCTTTTAAAGTATGGTGCTACAAAAAGGGAGTCAGATGACATTCACAGTATTAAATAGTTTACTCTTGTCTGCACAGGTTGCCAGTAATGGAAAATCTTGTCCATTATGATATAACTTGAAAATATGTAAGATGTAAATGAATGCAGGTAGAAAAATCAAGGCAATAATTTTCAACATATGGATGGAAGACATATGAGAAGCAGAAATTTTGTTTGAACATTTCAGTTTATGCATGGATTTTCATCAGGACAGCAGTGTACAGGGGGCTGGTTTTGTCACTTGGAGCATTTTTGGAATATAATTTTTCATTAATTTCTTGCAGTGGTATATCTTACATGTATCTCAAGCTTATCTTAATTGATAGAGGTGAAAAAAACCCAATAATATTTAAGGAAGAAACTTCCTTGAATAATTTTAATGTGTTTACGTTGCCATTCAAATATTTTCCAAAATCAATCTGTTTGTTTAATACGTGTCATATCTTGCTATTTTTGCTAGAGCTTAATTTTTATCTTCTTTGTACATTGTTATGGCTGAGGATAATAAATATTACTGTGCCTAGACTAGACAGCTAAAAGATAGATTGGCTGTAGCTTTGTTTGCTGGACCATTTTATATCTATGCATTTTGGCTGCAAGCAAATCACTAAAATAACAGATTTTGCAGGTTCTTTACAAGGTAATATTGAAAATTGTTGCAATGTATTTAAACCTCTTAAATAGTTCATACTCCATTCGAAGCCCAGTTTCCAAAACTTGGATGAAATTTCAATTATTATATCAAAAAGAAATGTGCTAGCTTTATAAAGGTGCAGAGGAAACAATTCTGAGAGTAATTTCTCATTGGACAGGAATCCGTAATAGTTTTAGCATCTTTTGGAGAACTGTCAGTGTAGTATTTAAGAATCGTAATGTGATCATAAGTACAGAGGCCTTCCAGCCATCTTGACTCGGAAATATGCACATTGAAAAGCATCTTTTCACATGCCTCTTCACCCTGGTGGCCACTAACATTCACATTTTCCAAAGATTCACCTCAGATTTGACAGTGCTGAGCCCAAGCCCACTTGTGCCTGCTTCTACTACTTGGGCATCTGGGCAGTGTTTTTAAGCAGGTCTTTTAGAGATTGTTCACCACAGAAGGTGACCTTTCTTTCATCAGTTACATCAGAGATTAAAATACTTGTTCTAGGGTACAAGAAGCAGGTGTGGAAACTATCTTTTATCCTTAAATTTTGAAACCTTATGTGTGTAGGTAGAGTCAGGACTGTTTATCCTAGAGTTGATCCGTTCCAACCTCACCCATCCTGTGATTCTGCACTGCTTACCAGCAAATTACCCTGACACCTGACTTGCTGGCTTTGTGAAAATTCCTCTGTTCCTTCAGCCAAAGTGACACTTTTAAAAAGGAAACAACAAATATTAACTTGCAAAAGAAAGAATCAAGTGATCACAAGAGTGTCTGTGGCATTATAATGTAGAAAATTTGATGAAATCAGGTGCTTCCTCCACGAGATTTGCTCCAAACACAAAGCTGGAGAGACTTTATTGGTATCACTCTGACTTACTGGACATTTAATTGTTCCACAAAAAATGGAATGACCCTGAAAAGGGGGGACTGAAAGTAATCACACCCAGCTGGCAAGTAGTTAGCTCTCTGGGGAGAGCAGAGAAGATTGAATTCATGCTCCTTCTGTCCTGGTTGAAGGTTTTAGGTACTGTCTAAAAGAGAAGACCAGTGCTGCCTTGTACCAGTTGTCTTTTGGAGAAAAAGGCAGCTCCCTTTCCCTCTTGTATTTTATTTTCATAAAAACTGCTCAGGTTCCTGTCTCCTGGAAAGGACCCTGTGGCTCTGACTCATTCAAAAGGCCACATTCCTTCACAGAGAAGGCTTCTCTTTCTTGTCTTGTATGCCTGCTTCTGAGCAGCCCTGGGCTTCACAGGTTACATATCACTCTGCTGAAGAATGCAATATTTTGATATTATTTAGGTTTCCTTTGTAAATCTATTGATAAGTCCTTCTTAGAAAAACCTTGATTGCCAGCAAACTCATCAAAACCATTAAGATTCATGACTGCACCTGCTTTTAAAGGCTAGGTATAGAAGGTGTCTAAATTTAAGCATTTATGAGAATCTCATTTTCAAGGGTAGTAGTGCAATTTTATTACATGTCATCTTTAATGAATCAGCATTCACTTTAAAGAAAAAAGACAACATGGGCTGGTGGTAATTGATTATAAATAACACACTGATGCTTTTGTAAGGTCTTGTTGTTTGTTCTGCTGTCCAGTGGCACTCAAATAAAAACAAAACAACCCCAAAAAACAACAAAAGTGACATGCTTTCACGTCTCCTGAAAGCTTTTAGAGAAAACTTTTCAGTCTGATGCTTAAAGCTGAAAGGTCTCTTACCAATGAATAGAGGATTCTTAACACATCAGTAGAAATACAAACTGAATTTGGAAGGAAAGTTTTTATTTGTTATTCTGCCAAAAGATTAAGCCACAAGTGAGAATCGGTAAATTTACACACTGTTTTAATTGTTTCTCTCTTGTATTCGTGCCATGAAACAAAAATCTGTGAATTTCTGTGAAGATATTTTGTATTTTTTTTTCTGAAAGATAGCAGTGTACATATTTTAAGAATAGAACTGTTGTTACTTTCTCAAGCTGGTATTTTCTGTTTTACATGTGTATATATTTCACATGGTGACAGAGAGAAAAGTACCTGAAATATTTAATAGTTTCTTTAATGATATTCCCATCAATTTTATACTAATGACTGAATTGAGAAAATTATTTGGCCAGCTGAATTTTGAATATTATATTGTCATGTGTCCTATCCACTGACTTTTTTCAGAACATTAAAAACATACCTGCGAATTCATTGTCTTGGTTGACCTAAAGGTTTGTACATCACCTAGCCCATGAAGAGGAATGCTTTTGTGGTTCTTCTCTGTATTTATTTGCTATAGAAATTAAAATAGAAACCCAGTAAAATGTTATGCTTTCACTTGGAACTTAACAAAGAATTTAGTTAAGAGTTAAGCATGATGTAAAAATCTGAATCCATCTATGCGTGTTCTATGCTCAACATTGGTTTGCAGAAATGTTTTCCACAGCTTACAGGAGCTCCTGGATGTAGGGAACCCTGGCATCTTGAGAGAAGATAGCCACTTCACTGCTGTCAGGAGGCAGAGAAGAGCATTAACATCAATCATTTCCATTTTCAGTCTACATAGAAATGCTGCCTGTGTCAGCCTGTGGCCCAATTTCATCCTAGTAAATAGTTTCAGATCTGAGAAAAAGGCAGAATTAATTGTTGTTCAGAAACATTGCATTAAAATACTGGAAGTTGCAGAGAAGAGTAGTTAATTACTTTTACTTAATTACCTTATAGTTTTATTAAAAAAGCAAACATTTTGCTGACAATTTAAAAAGGGAAAGTTGTAAAAGGTCTTCTTTTAATAAAATTACAAAATTTGAATCCTTTTAGAAATGAGAGAGGTGAAACAAAACAAAACAGGAAAATACTAGAGAACTTTAAACTTGCAGGCCTCACTTCAATCCTGCTGTTTGCATTAGCAAGTTTGAATGTGGCTGAAATATCTGTTTTTGAAAAAGGAAAATCCACCAGGTTATGGGAGTATTCTTCCTGAGTAAATCCCTCGACTGAACTTACGGATAAGTTTTTCATTGTTGTACCTATTTTTCTGGCTATAGCGTCTGTGTTTTGTTTTTAGTAGCTGTATATTTTAATGTGTTATTTATAGAATGGCTTGTGTTGGAAGGGACGTTAAATATCATCTAGTTCAACTTGCTGCCATGGGCAGGGACACCAGCTACTGGACCAGGTCGCTCAGAGCCCCACTGTCAGGGATGGGGCCTGCACAGCTTCTCTGGGCAACCTTTTATTACTTTGTTGAGAAAGTATCTTCTGATTTTGACTGAGATAGACAGTACATAGCAAAAATAATTAATGTGGCTATTATAAAGATGCTTTTTAATGTAAGGGGCTAACTTTGTTTTATTCCTGTCTATACTGTCCAGAAAGAGCAACTGTTGTTGAAAACTGCGTTCAAACATCGGTTTCCGTCTGGTTTGCAGTGTTGCGGACCCTGGGTGGAAAGACAAGCTTACTCTAGGCCTTGGTTGTACAGGCTGATTCAGATGTTTGTTTCAGAGTTTCCTTCTTTGGAATAGTGATTCATCTGGTTCTTGCCTACTTGCCTATTACTCTGAATAAGCCTGAGGACCCTGTGATCCATGCCTTCAAAAGTTCTCTTGGCTTTCTTATGACTTGGGATAAACTTGTCTGAAAGTGTTTGTGTTTGCATTGTGACTTCCAAAAGTTTACACCTTGTTTTTCTTCTTTAACCGTTTTGTTCAGGTGCAGAAACCTTACGTTTCCTGACAGTCTTCCTGAGGTCAGCATTGTGTTCATATTCGTTAATGAGGCGCTGTCAGTGATTCTGCGCTCCATCCATTCAGCCATTGACAGGACTCCTGCTCACCTGCTCAAGGAGATCATTTTAGTTGATGATAACAGTAATAATGGTAAGAGGTTTTGGTTCTTCTCTCTCCCCACCCCGAGATTGGATCATACAGGAGAAATGTTGAACTCTGGCTCCAGATCATCCCAGTGGCATCTCAGACATTATCAGTGTGTTTTCTCTCCTCACCATACTACAGTCTTGCCAGGCTATCTTCAAATGTGCTCAAGTGGGGCATGTTAAAAAGTGTGTACAACGATAGCATAGCTATACGTTCAAGGTGTCTGGTAGGCAGAATTTTGAATACAACAGTAGATTAGAGTCCTAAGATCGAAGAGATTTTAATCTTACTACTTCAGAGTGTTTTCAAGATCATATGTTTTACTGATTCTGTTGTATGATTTCATGTGTGCTCACTTTCTGTGTTGTATAAAATGTCTTTCTGTGTTTCTTAGATGTCTCCTTTAGATTTCCAGTTCTCTTCTCCCCATTGGCAGCATTTACTTTGCTGCTTTTCTACCAGCAGTGCTCAGATTTTGCTGTCCACGATCTGAAGGATTGCAGTGCCCAGGTCTGATGGTTCAGTGCTTTCCTGGATGTTTGTCAGTAAGGCTATGCTGCACACTATTTGCAAGTCTTATTTTCGGGCCTTTCTTACTTAGTGATGAAATTTTAATAGGCACAGGATGCTGAACTTAAAGAAAAATTCTGCTGTGCTGGGAGGTTAATTCTGAGCTGCTACAATACAAGGAGGATCAGAATTTATCCTGTTGAAGGAAAATGCTGAACAAAGGACTTCTTTTAACTTCACCATCATTGCTACTGTTATCTAGCTATATCCCTCTAGCTAGATCTTGTGACTTGCTGCTGATCATAAATGTATATCAGATCTGCACAGAGAAGAAACTTATTGGGAAGCAAGTAAATAAGTTTTCCCACTCCAGGCTATGCACGTCATCATCTCCTCTTCTGCTGACTATCAATGAAGGAAGAAGTATAATCATGACTCTTTTAAAGTACACACAAAACTCAACAACTCAGTATAGGCTTATGTCAAATCTAATTCCAGTCCCAGTGGACAATACTATGTTTAAAGTTACCTAAGGCTGACCAAGCTTTTCTTGAAATATATACTCATTCAACACTGTGGGTAACTTGGCATGCAGAATTTATGAATTGCTGTTCTTTATGACACAATTTATGATCTAACAGTGTGATGAAGTGAAGTAAATGAAAAAGTCACATGAAATAGTAAACTATGAGCAAAGTAGAAAAAAAAAATCACATTCATGCGCATGCATATACACGATTCAGAAACATCTTGTGAACTGGGATAGAGCTTTCATTTGCCACAACATGTAGTTCAGTCATTTAACATTTTACTGCTGCACTCTTGGTAGCCTTAAGTTTTCTCCTCTCCCTTGTGCAATACATGGCAGTTTGATAGGAAAAGACACAACACTGAAATACAACTTTGAGAGATGGGCTTGGGTTCTTTAATTTCCTTGTGGAAATTCATTCCTGAATTTTTCAAACAGGAACTCAATGACTCTGAATGGTGCTGCAGGGGCTGAGGTGGCTGGATGCAGAAGAAGTGGCCATAAGGCAGATGTGAAAGAACAAAAATAATCTGGTTGGAAAAAAGTGGTTTCTAGCATTTGAGTCTGATTTTCTACAATTTACAGGCAGTTAGTTATTCCAATGGGCACATTGTAGACCACTGTCACAAATACCAGTGATACTGAGAGCCTGTCATCAATGTGATGAGCTCACAAACAAATACACTTTGCACTGAATTCTGTGGACTTACTGAAATTGTTTTTCTCATTATTTCTCACCTGGTTTAGTTTAAAAAAAAAAAATCACAGGAACCACTTAATCTTTCAGGAAAGCATGTTCAGCCACATTTTTTGTTGGTATCAGCATTGGTGCTGTACAGGATCATATTTTTGTGATTGGTGGTGCCTTTTATTCAGGCTTGCCTTTTTTACCCGCCAGTGCCTGAAATCCTGAGGTTCTTGGCCCCAAACAGGGAAACAGAAATTGAGAGGAAGGTAACCTTTTGTTTTGACTGTCTTGACTTGGTGTTACATGTCATTTTATACAAAATCACACTGCGCAGAATGATAGTTAGTCTCCTAGAAAAATTCAACTCTCTCCAGGATTTTATGCTACTCCTCTAACCCTTTCTCTGGCATCTCTTCCCTGCAGTACTAAATTAGATTTCTACAGTCTTCTTTATCCCATAATGTATGCTGAAGACCTGGTAATAGGCATCTATTTGGAGTGGATGGATCGGGATTGGAAGGGATTGTAAAGATGATTTATGGGCTTTTCTATTATTAGTTTAAATCTTGAAATATTTATTTTACAATTTACTTTTGCTTTTACAGTATTCTATTTTCAATTTTTTTCTCCCTTCGAGCACTGCTGAAGCGAATCCTTTATATTTAGTGTCATTCTATGTTTTTGTTAGTAGCTCTTTAGCTTGCAAGTGTTGCTGTTTGTAAGATAAGTGAGTTACTCTGGGTTTCCCTGTGATGTTACCTGAGGGGGCAGATGCTTGCTTTGGGCTTGCAGCTGGCTCCAGCCTCTGCCTCTTGCAGGGACTTGTCAGAATCCTAATTATAAGTTGTATGTTTTCTCTCAGGTTTTCCCAGGAATGGCAATTTTTATAACTTGATGTAAGATTTCTTTCTGAGGTGCCACAGCCATGGATTTCACAGGCAGGAAACATCACAGTGTGGGAAGTGACTGGAAAGAAGAAGTGAGACCAGATACCAGGCAAAGTGAAAATGAGCACGCTTTAACTTCGAGTCTCTTGCACTGATAGTTGGATTCACATGGCAATGTGGTTTAAAATAGAAGTAGATACAGTGATTGTCACTAGAGGAGAGCCCCCGAATTTCCTGCTTCTGAAAGAATGTGATGTATTGATAAACTGGTATAAATTACTCCTGTGGACCAAATTCTGAATCTAGTACAGAACACCTGGATTCATGCCTGATTTCTGTAGATGTGTGTATAGATGTGTGTGTATAAGAACTAGTTGTTTGTTGAAATTCCAGAAGGCTGATTTCAGAAACCATAAATTCAAGTGTACAGCGAAAATCCACACATTTGTCTTGACCAATATATGATAGAATATTTTATTTAAGGTATTTCAGGGTATGTAAAGCAAATTATCTATGGCTTTTTCTAAGCCTCAGTGCACTTTTCCAAGTTCCCAATTATGTTTCAGGAGACCTCAATTTATCTCTTTTTGAACGTTTCCCTTTTTTCAAAGAAATGTTTGGAGTTAGGAAATGGTGAAGGTTGCAGTGTGTGCAACTTAAAAGTAGAAAGTAGCTTTTGCAGGTCCTAAAATTTTAATCTTTTATTTAATTAGGACATTTTCATGACTTAACAGGTGTATTTCACCACGCTATCTTTTCTGGTACAATACTGATAAGCATTACACTAAATTGTTTCATATATGCTGTTTGGTACATTATCATTAAAATTTAATTTAATTGGAGGATAAAAAAGGTCCATTTCAGTGACTGCCTGTACACTGTGCAAGGAGAACAAAAGTTTTCCTAAAAAAATGAGCCAAATACCAGTATTTTTCATTCCTGTCTTATTTGAATCTCAGTCACATTGGACTTTAAGCAACAAGACAGATTTCAGCTGTTTTACTGTAGTTTTAAGTGCTGTATGTTAGATCAGGATCTTTCCCATTCCCCTCAGGAATGCTGTTTGCTTTTCAGAGATAATGCACTCATAAGTTTATAATTTGCCAAGAAAATAATTAGACCTCAGAAACATACTTAGGAGAAGCATTGCCTGAGCTGGAGACTGCTGTGGTTTATTTGGCTTGCGGCATCCTGCCTTCTATGGACAGAGTGGTGACCTTCTATGCCAGAAGAGTTCTGTCTTGGCCTTTTTTGCTGGCATTGAGCCCTGCTGCATTTTGGGCCACCTCTTGAAGGTATTTTAAGATGATTTGAAATCTCTCCACAGGAGCACATTGTGAGCCATGATGTGTTCAGCTTCATGGGAAGGCAGTATGCATTAATGTGTCCAGACTATGCCTTGCAAAATTTATAGTGGAGCAGTAATTATCACCCTCTCTGACGGTTTTTTTTTTTTATGTTAATAAGTTGCAGTAGAAGTTCAGTTTTTGCAAGGTTTCTTCCTTTTTCTTTGGAATCATTACTTATGAATGAAATATTCTAACGTGTTCAGCGTAACGATACTTATCTTGTCCTGAAACTTCCATGAATACAGCTGCTGAAATGCAGTAATAATAATGGATATCACAGGCAGCTGATTTTATGACTCGCAGTGTTGAAGAGAATTGGCAGAAATAGACTGGTAGAAAGTGGGTCAGATGCAACTGTATCACCTATGAGAGATTTGAAGCATTGTCCTCAAATCACTGAATAAAAAGAAACTTTTCGAAAAGCATCCAGAGTTTTTCATTAAAAAAGTATATTTCTTCTACTTTGAGAATTTTTAAGGGCTATTTGGGAAGAGAAGGTTGTCTGATTTTTTTTTTTTTCCTGTACAAAAGCAGATATGAATAAACCTCAAAAATGCTGTTCAAATGCACACTATGTTTCATATCACAGCATGATTTGAAGATGGCTTATTTGTAGGCCAGACAATTATCAAAAAACATCTCACAGGGAAAACTGTAGGTCTTGCTATCCTTCTGTTTGGATTCTTGTTCTTCCCTTACCTGAATGCCAAGAAAATTCCAAGACAAATAAGTACATTTGAAAACGAGAAACTAGCCAAACTTTATTCAAACCTACATTCACTGTTGGGCCATAGTGATGCATTGTGAAGACTTTATCTGCCTAGATTCATTCTCCCTATTAGTTAAGGTCTTGACGCTGAAATCATTACTGTACAGTCTTTACACAAGGAAGCTTTCAGTACTTTTGGCAGGGATTGACACAGAAAGAGAGCTGTGTAATGCTAGTTAGGAATCAAGTGCTAAAAAGCATATATTTATGTATTGTCCAGGAAATCTGTCTCCATTATAGATTTGAGAACAATGTTAGCTGTTGTAACAAACTGCATTTTACTTGCTTAGTAATATTTAGAGCTGTAGCTTGAATTGATGAAGACAATTCCTTGAGCATATGTTTACTGCTGCATGTTCTGTGCTGATGCTGGGACTGCAGTGAGGTGTGCCAGCTACTGGAAATACGCAAGAAGAAAATAACCAGAGGCAAAACATCATCCACTGGCCATCTGTTCCAGCCGTCAGCAGAAGTTAGCAGAGTGAGAAATGTTCTTATTTTGAGGTATGAGCAAGTGGCCTGGCCTTGCAGTTCAAATCTCTTAGGGAAAAAAATATGAAACACTAATGTAGACAGGCTGTGAGATTTTTATGAGGACACTACATCCTGAAGATGATGTCCTAGAGCGGCTGCAGACTGTTCTCTCCTCTTACTTGCCAGTCCTTGTGAAAATGTATTTGATTCCTGCTTTAAAGGGGACAGGTTGTGGAGTAGGATATCAAAATGCAGTGGTCAAGAGAGCAGAAAAGAGAGGGACACTGCTGAGGATGGCCATCCGTCCCAGTTATTCTTGCCCCTGTTTTGATGTATCATTCTTCACACCTTTTTCTCCTCCTGTCTTCATTCCCTCTTTTTTCATCCAGGCCTTGTCTAGCTTCTTGGTCATTACTCCCTCACTCCACTTTCCTTTTCCACCTTCTACCCAGGCAGTCTGCCTTTTTGAATGTTCACTTCCTCACTCCCACTCCATAGACCTCATCCTTCTTTGTGAGCTTGTGTCCTTCAGCTGGGGTCTCTATTTTGCATGTTATCAAATTCCTGTGTGCCAATGCCTCTTTTCATCTTCTCCATCCAAGTATTTGCTGCACTTTTTCACCAACTGTATTCCCCCATTTTCCCCATCTCAGTATTCAGCTTCCCCTTGCCTTCAGCCACAGTAATTAAACTCCTGTTTGACTCCTCCTTCCCTGTCTCCCTGCTTCAACCCCTAGCAGTAATCTATTCTTTCATTTGCAGCATATTTTTATCATTCTCCTGTTTTCCTTCTTTTTCTCTCTGGTGCTTCCTTTTTGGACATGTTTTGCCATCCTCTTTTTCTTTCTCTTAAGAATAATTATGTAGGACACTTTTTGACCACCTTTTTTAACTCTCCCATGTCTGAATTCCATATTCCATCAGACTCCAATGCTGATTCACATTCCATCACATGGTGGGGGACAGGGATAGAATCCCTTGCTGAAGGCAAGGCTCTGTTTTTTGTAGCATTTTAATTATAGTTGTATGAAAGCTGTTTGATAACCAGTATGCAATTTTATAATAGGAATTCTCCGTTCTTTATAGCTCCTATGGATGGTCCTTAGACTTCACTTTCAGGACAGTTAGGAAAGTTTCAGTGTTGTGAGAGTTAGGTGAGGCTGCAGCTAAATGCAGCTCTTCCAGTGTATCCAGAAATCACACTTGTTGGACAATTTACCTCTGTGGAAGTGTGTGCTCAGAAGGTGTTGGCAATGACAAAGTGGCCTTTCAAAGGAACACTTATTATAATCTTCTGCAATATAGCATAGTTCAGTCTGTCTGTATGGCTGGAAAAGCAACATTTCAATGTGTTTGCAAGCTGATAGCATAACCTCTGTCCACATCAGAGGGCAGCTGTCGGAGCAGAGCTTTTATTTCAGTCTCCTGACACCAGACTTTATGATTCAAGCATTCAGATAATATTATGAACTAAATCTTCCCTAGCCAGGAGTGGTGGAAAGTTAATGGTCAGTCATCTTTTATTCTCTTGGGGATGGTCCTGTGCAGGGCTAGGAGTTGGACTCAATGCTTGTGTGTCCCTTCCAACTCAGCATATTCCATGATTCTATCTGTAAAGTAAAACTCATTCAGGGGTAATACACTTGGAGTGTTGCAGTCTGATAAATACCTTTTTTTAATGTCACATTCAGAGCAACAGATAGAAGAGGCCTGATGTTTTTCCATCATGATACTGTTTTATCATGAATCTCAGTGTGCCAATTCATACTATGTTTCTATTTCATGTATGCTGTGTACCCCAAATAACAAGTAGTGAAATGTACAGTCAACCTGTTCTTGTTCTTCATCCTCATGGTCTGTTCTTGTGAGCACATTCATATGTGCTGTTGTATTACTGGTCATAGCAAAGCCCAATACAGTTGAAGTTTCTAGGTGATAATAAATAGCTGCATCTTGGCACTTTGGGATATTTTGGAAGAATGATTTGGGTCAACTTACAGAAAATAACATCACCTGTGTCAGGTGTGATTCAAAAACCATATGTAGCCCACACTTAAAGGCTACAGTCACACTCAGTAAGAAATCAGGGCTGTTTTAAGCTCTTGTAGCAATGAGGAATTAACTCTGTGTGCTTTGGAAGTGCTGTGGGCTGATGGCATCCTGACTGTGAGAATGTCAGCATATAAATACTGCCCTGGTTCACTTTTTGGCCTTAAAATTAATCACTGGAGATCTCTGAGAAATTGCTTGCTTGAAACCTCCTTTTTTCCCCCATTTTTCTTCTCTTTCAGATTTATGAGGCTTTTTTGCCGTTGATAATGTTCTTAAACACATCGCTGAATTCAAGTAGCAGCCACGTGTGTAGATTTGAGGCAGTGACAAATATTCATGTAGAACTCATGAGAAAAGTGCCAATATCTGTTGATGTCAGTAAGAAACTGTTTTGATCAGATTATTTCCTTTTAACATCTTTTCCCATGAAGTATTGGATAGAAATTGTATTTGAGATATTCTAGAAATGTAAGCTGTTATGAGTCTGAATGGCTTCTTAGAGATTTATTTCTCTTTCCTTTTCAAGACAATGGCACTTATAATTGAAGGAGTTTGCCAGGGTGAGGGGAAAATAATCTGCAGTGTCAGGCAAAGGAGTTTAAAGATTGTGTTCTATAAAAAGTTAAGAAATAGAAATTTCTTTTAAATGAACTTTATTAGAATGTAACTTTTCTTCCCAACCCAAGCATACTTTTCTTAAAAAGAAAAATGAATAAAAAGATAAGTTGCATAAAATTAATGCTGAGTTCGTAACTTAAACTGATGATAGAACTTCCTGCCAAAGCTGATTATTTCAAACACTTCAGTTTCTTTGTGATAGAACCTGAAAATTCTTAATACACTGAAGGGCCTAAGACATGATAAGAGAATTGCCTAGGGAAGCATTTAAGAGTGTTCAAGTGTATCATCAAATGATAAAAATCAGTTAACCAAATATTTGAATAAATTACAGATTGTTCTGTGGTCACCCAAACGTCATGCACAAAGGCACATTTATAGGCATTGCTTGATGTTTTAAAGGCATTGTGGGAACCTAGTCTTAAGTCTAAGTACAGAAGCTTTTATTAAAGGATATTTGAATTCTTATTGTGAATGAAGAAATCAATTTATGCTGACTTTTTGCTTGGCCTGGAGTTTTTGAGTGTGTTCTCAGAGTATGTTGGCTGGCCAAATTTGGAATTTCATGACTTCATTTGTTCACTGCTATTATTTTCTGGGGCTGTTACTGAAATGGTGTTCTTTCTTTCCATACTGGAAAAGTAACCTATTTAAAGTAGTATGCTTCAAGTATCAGCCTGGGAAGATTTGATGTAGCTCTATTTGAAACTTTATGGAAAATGTGATGAAACATAAAAGCTAAAATTTTCATTTACCATGATGCAATTAACAAGAGGAAAATGAGGACCTAGAGGTTAGGCCATGTGAGAGTGAAAATTCCAATTTGTTTTTCCTTATCTGGATTATTTGGAAAAAGATGATTTGTTTTTCTTGGGCCTCCATAACCTGAATGATTGCTAACACCACTTACTAAAATTCTGTTGTGAGAATCTGGGTATGTATAAGTTCGTATGGACAGACATACAGTTTATATACTAAAATACAAATACTCACCCTTCATGTTCTTTGTGATTTTCACAAGTGTCTAGAAGTTTGCTAGGTTTTTGAGTGAGTTCTGCAACCTATTTCTACAAGACAGGGCAAATCTTGCTCCCTGGCAGTGATAGGTAAATGACTTCTGAGTGGGAACCTGTGTGGAACTGAATTCCCTGTTAGCCTCCTTCCACATCTCCATGGCATTTTACAATGAAGCTTGTGAATAAAGTGATGATTTTTTTTTTTTTTTACTCTTAGTTTCCCTCCAAGCATAATCTGAGAGGAATGGTAGATTCTCTGAAGCTTTCTCACAGGTATTTTTGATACCAGCTCAAAGGACAATTTGCCTTTCATTAAATTTAACAGGGTTTGTCTGCACTGCAGTGTAAACTCTGCAATAAATGATTCAGAATCATGATGAATGCTAAATAATATGGCAGCATGAATCATTGTTGTTTTCGTTTGGCAGCAGAGGAAATCTTGATGGAATTGCTAAGTGCTCTCAGTTCTCTCCAGATAGCTTAGTGTCGGTTGCTGCATTGTTCCTTTGCTCCTTACTGACACACTCCTTTGGCCCAGTGCCTGTCTAATCATTGTTTAATGTTTCAAAAGCCGCCACCTTCTATTTAAAGCAAACTTTTCAAGCAGGAGAAATACCAGCAGATTTGCATACAATAGAAATAATTGAAAAAAATAAAGTAAAAACATAAATAAGAAAATAGAATGTAAGCAGCATTAATGTTTTATGAAGTTGGAAAAAAATACCATATAGCTAATCAAATTATTGTGAACTTTTAGGAAGCTTAAATGTAGTTCTCTGGCTAAATATGTGGTTTATAGGTTTTACATGCTGCGAAATGATTATTCCTCCTGACCTATTGCTCCTAATTTCAAGCTTTGCTCATGTACACATAGTAGAAAGAGAACAACAAGGTCTTCTAAAATGAGAAACGAGTTGCAACTTATTTGCCAGCAAATAAACAAGTTGACAGCTTCTCTGCCACATATCAACAGTGATTTCTGTTTTTTATTACCATGAATGACTGCAGTGTCAGTACTTGAAAAATGTATTTACATTCCCGTGTCAAATAAGTGAATATGATTCCCTGCCTTGTAGTGTTATTATTACTATATGGGCAACAAGTTTAAAACATTTCCCTGTAGTCTTCTTCTTATATGATATATCTAGGATTACATTTTAGTGATATTTGTGCCCTTGAAACTTATTTGTTGGTAGTTCATATTCTTTAACAATCAGTTCAGAACACACAAACATGAAACTGTATAGCACTGGGTCTGTTTTTGTACTCTCTCATCAGATATCCAGTGGTTTCCAAAGGAATATTTTTTCTCATTACCAGTTTTACACACACACACACACACACAAATAGATGCAGCTGAAGGAATGCCGAGGAAAAAGTTGTATGACTTGCATGGTTTATATCTCACACACAGAGAAGTAAATACAAAAAGTATTCAAAAAATAGCATTAATTTTTATTCAGCTAGGAATAAATCTCATGGCCGCTCAGCCTAGAGTGCAAGTCCAACATTAGAAAAGAAATTTGAGGAAAGTTTTTTCAACAGAAATTGGGCAGTGAGGTTAGGAGTTCATAGTTGTTGCTTACAAGCATCTCTTGCAAACTAGAGAGACTGAGAGAGAGACAAGGGAGACAGCAATAGCAGTGCAACCTGCTTCTGTGTCAGAGGGGGATGACTCAGCTATGGTCTAGCCGAGAAAATGCAGGCTGTGTTAAAGGAAGGGAAATTTTGTGACTGAGAAACAAAGACTTTGTCCAGAATATCATTCTCCTGGGGAGCCCAAAACTATATGAGGACAAGAAAAACTCTATCAGGGTGGTTGGAGGGTTGTGTTTGTTTTGGGCTTTTTTTTGTTTCCTAGATCTGCACATTGCTAGAGCCATCCCAAGTAAGTAGTGTCTGACTTTTGAAATTTTCATTTAGTCTCTCTCTTTGCTTCAGCAATTATGTCTCCCAGAAGAGAAGAACATCAGAAAATAATGACGTTACAGGAAACTTCAGTGGCTTGTTAAAAAGAGCATCATCACATGTGGACTTAGGATGATCACATGGATCATAGGAAGAGAAATGTGTCAGATGAAATAAGAGAACTTGTACTTTAGATTTACCCTGCAAGCCTGAAAAGATCAGCTGTTATGCAATGATATAGCTGTACTTTACAGGTTGCCTTATACTCAGCTGACCCTGAGCAGTATTTTATGCAACTCTAAACTTTCACTGATCCATTCTTCTCTTGAAATCTGAATAAGTGGCTCTATTATTGTATGCCCTGGTAGGAGTTCTGGAAAGAGTCAGATGGCAGAAAATATTGGTAGCTCATATGCTTGAAAATATATTGAGCATGTGAACTACTGTGTTTCTCTCTTAGATGGTCCTAAAACCCCCTGGAATGCTCTACAAAGCTTCAGGCGTCATGCAGGCATGAGCACTTCTGCAGAAGACAGATCAGTAAATCCAGTTTAAAGCAGTCAAAATTACTATTTTGCTGCACATTGTAGAATGGGATTTTCTTTTGGTTTTGCAGAAGAACATTCATAGTCCCTGAGGCGAAAATGGTACGATAATCTTAGTGTTCAAGCTTCCAACACAAACAGCTCTTAGTGTGCTGCCTTTCTCAAAACGATGCTGAGACTAAACTAAGCATGATATCACATCTAAAGAGCAAGATTAGATACATGAAAACTCTCAATGGAAAATTATTCTAAAAAATGGAAGGGGAAAAAAGAGAATATTCACCTACTTAAAAAGTTTTAGGTTTGTTTTACCTATTTTTTGTTATAGGAAGAGCATTTTTTATCCTTTGCTTTTGTCAGCACTTCACATTTATCAAATGTCTAAAGATTTTAGATTTTGATTCTAATATAAGGGCCAATCTCGAAAGGTGATGACTCCTTAGAGTTTATTTTTCAATAATATATTGTGTTCTACAATGTGATGTAGGTACTTTCTTGTGACTTAAAAAATATTATCCATAAGGTTGTATAATTAGTCCAGAGAGTGTTAACACAAAATGAAAGAAATTCAATCCTTCAGTGTTGTTAGGTCAGCTCACATATGCCATCTCCTCAAAACAGAATGATTACTGGATGAAAGAAAGCGTTACCTTCCCAAATGGATGTAACTGGAACCTCTGTGACCCTGTCAGTTCCTACCAGAAGTTTCAGCTCCTTGGAGCACCTATCTGAGGGATTGACATACAGAGTCTATCAGGAAGAGGAATTCAAAACTAAGCCTCAGTCACTTGGAGAAATCTGTAATTCTGGCTGCATGCTCATCATAGGTTAGCCATGTCCAATATTTTTTTCTTTTTACCACTCTTTTAATAAGGCACAAAAATTAGGAAGTCAGAGGTCTTTTAAAATATCCGAAAAGAAAGACCTCAGGGGAGGTGACTTAATAAAATAGTCTGCTAAACTAACCTTCATTTTATGGCCTGAAACTTGGAACACTGAAAGAAATTACTTAGTTGCAGTAAAATGAAAAAAAAAAAGAGGGTCTAATCAGCTTTCTTTATAATGGAAATGTCTGTTGCTTCAGAAGATATCAAACTGAGTTTAATCAACTGTGGATTACTGCACAATGGCTCAATCAACTTCAGGTCAGCAAGAATAAAAGTAGAGGAATTGCTTAGTAGAACTGTAAAAGAAGATGCATGTTCAATAGTTCATTCGACTTCCTGGGATTAGATTACCAAAGTTATCAAAGTAACATGAAAAAATCAGTATGTGCTTTATCTCTCTCAGGATCTTATGTACTGAGACTTAGCCCTGATAGATGACAAAATATATTTCAAAAATTGCATGATTTTTTTAAGGTGTTGCACAGCCACGGTCCGTGGTTTAGAGTTCATATGGAATGTTTTCTTGGAAATGCAAAGCTGTCCTGATGGGCTATCTTCTGCTACACTGCTACTCTGGCTGTCTTTCCTCATTATTATTATAGTACCAGAGCAATAATGGGGAGGTGATTAATTTAATCCAGAACAATGATCATTTAATTTAGACCAGCTATAAACTGAGTTACCAAATCTGTATGCTGGGGGTGGATTTTATTTCAATTAAGTTTCAGTCCACTCTCAGAAACTTCTAACTGCAGCAGGTGACTTTTGTTATCAGAACCAAGTTTTCTACTGGTTTAACGTCCCCTATCTACCATCTCCAGCTGAACTAAAACGATTTCTGATTCTGGCAATTTTTAAAGGTTCCTATCTGTGAGAACACTGCATTTCCATCTGTGGCAGACATACCCATTACGGTAGAAATTCCTGAGATTTATGTAACTGGCTGTGGTAGGGGAAAAGTGTTTTTCTGCTTTTGTACTATATTTTTATAGGTTGGTAACACTTTCAGTATCATATTGTTACCTGTGTAATCAGTTACCAGTGCAGTGCTTTCCTGACTGAAAAAGACCTATAAAACCATCAGTAATTACAAAATAAATATGCTACTATTTTTCCGTGGGTTCTTTTAAAAATAGAAGGTCATTCTCTGTGAGTTTTGGATAATTTGCTTAAAGATATTGTTGAAAATGAGGGATAAACTCTGCCTGCATTATCCTATTACTGGAAAAACCCGTGTTACCATGAGCTTCAGCCCAAGGGTTTAGTAGCATCTCAAAAGGGGCTTGACTATTGGCATCTGAGAAATATGTGAATGATAGAAAATAAATAGCCAATTTTGAAGGCAATATTGAACAGATCCTTAGTCTGTCACTTAGAGTATCTGCATAGCTGATAGTTCCGTGTCTCTCTGGTAGTATGAGGCACCACCACTGGTCTGCCTGGTATTCTTCTGGAAATATTTACTCAGATTTCTCTGTAAATACACTGAGACATGTATTTTAATACATTTCTGATTCCAACTGATTTATCTCCCCCAGGAGACAAAACTTTCCCTTGTTTCTGTGAGTGAACTGCCTCTGCCTAGTAAGTGAAGTAAGTGCACAGGGATACCAGGAGTACTTAGGGTTGGATCTACCCTGTGCACACTGCTTGGAATTGATGAGTCTTCCCAGCACAGACAGGAGAGGTGTTTATTTTGTTTCAGTAAACACTTTTGCTATTGTGCTGCTACTGGCACAGATGCAAAAATGGGAACTAAGCTGCTCAAGACAATCCCACTTAAAATCTGGTCCCCTTTTGAAAAATGTCTAACCCTTTAAACTCTCCTGTTTTGTGCATTATGGACTGAACACTGTGTCACCCTAATCATGAAGCCTAATGGTTTATAGGCAGTTTTGTATATTTAAAACATATTGTAAGCCTGATTTAGTTGTGTGATTTATATTATTTTGTGAGCTATCACAAATAACCAGTGAGGTACTCCTTGGTTAAGGTGCTGTTTTAGCAGTTAGACTCATAGTGGATCCTGTTGTCCTTGATGCTATTACATTCAATGAAATTATTTATATAATCTTGTATTGTAAGTCATGAACAATGACTTCAATCTCTTGACTTCCATAAACAGAGTGCTACTTTATCACAGATTTTATATAAAAACACACACACAAATCTAAAGATCCAAGAAACTGTAAATACTGTGCCAACTGCACAAAATATTTATTAGACAAGCTAAATTTCCTGTCACCTTAATCATTGTAAGATAATTGAGAATAATTGAAATAACCAAATTTTTGTCTGAAATCACAAACCAGCTGTAGAATTTTTTTGTCTGAGATGATAGATTCATTCTTAATTAGCTGAATTTAGTAGATTTTTTTTTAAATGGGCTGTAAAATACCTTTCCCTTTAATCAGTTATGCCCTTGGTGGGATTTGATGTGTTTAATATTTAGCTTTTAAGTCTTAAATGATTTTATTTTCCCCATATTTTATTGAAGTTGATAGCTTTATATCTTACCACCTTCCCTATATTCCTCCTACAATTTGGTATTGGAGGTGTTTTTTCTCAAACTAGTTCTTTGCTTTTTTTTTTTTAGCTGTGTTTAAGGGATTTGGCAGTGAGCAAATGTGGACAGTTTTTTCCATATTTGGTACAAAAGCTGTTTTTTAAATGCTACTGATGACTCTGTAGGGTTTAGAGCCAGCTATCCATCTTGCCAAATTGTTGAAGCTATCATCCCCCCACAGGCTGCTGGTGTGACTATTCAGTATTGCTCGTGGGAGGATCCTCTTCCAGCTTGGTGATGGGAGATAGTGCTATCTGTCATTCCATTTCCCCCATCCAAGGGTGATCATGAAATACCAACTCTAAAAGCGAACTTGCTACAATGAATTTGCCATCCAAAATATGTTAATATTTATGAATGTTCAAAAGGGTGTGTTACTCAAGGGTACCTCTCGCTCTTCAGATTTATAAGGAAAAAATATTCTTGTCAGCGGAGAGTTGCAGAAAGTGTCTTAGATCTTTTATGGCTGATCTTTTGTTTTATGGATCATGGTTCTTGTAAGTGGTTAGTCTGAAGCAAGTTATTTTTATGCTTTCAAATGCAAATATCTACATTTAATTACCATAGATGTAAAGTATTCTCCTTTTAAATGTACCAGGCAACAGACTTTGGTGTACTGTTAATATACTTTTCTTCACTGTGTGCTTCATTTCATCCATCTATAAAGAGTGTGGGATGATATTTGCTGAGCAAACCTAAGAAGATATGAGACAAAGTTCTGTCAGGATTAACTGGAATGTAGATCTCTCTGTGTTGGGGCAAGAAGAAGGACCAGATGGTCTCTCGAAGTCCGTTCAGTGCTGCAGTATTTGATAGTACTTGTCAAACTATTTTCAGTCTTCTAAATGAAGAGCACTAAGGTGCAGTTTGTAAACACTCATTCACTAGTCAGTATGTGGATTTTCAGAGCAGAGATTCATATTCAGACAAACCTGTTATAGTTTCTGACCCATCATAAAAATATTTCAGGGGCTATTCTTCCTTTGGAAGGGTAATTGGAAAAGTTAAAACCAGAAATAGAAAGTTCTCTCTATATTTGGTGGATTTGTTTTTATTCTACTGTAGATAATTTCAGACTTCAACATTTTGTAAGGCTTGTAAAAATATGGAAAAATTGTATCTTGTGAAAGCCCATAGCAATCCTGTGAATGTTCCTGTACCAACAGGCAGAACTGGAGATGTCTTTAGTGTTTCTCATGTAAAATTCAAAATAGTTGATAATCATTGACTGTGTCCACATTGCAAAATTTCTCTGAGATGTACTTTTATATCACTGAATATGAAAAAAAAAACAATCAGGCTCTGCAACCCATTTGAATTATGTATGGAGAATACACATAGAAAGGTTCACAGCTTGTTCTTTGCATAACAGCTTATGGTGCATAAGATCACCGTATTCCTTTGCATTAATGCTTTCTCATTTACCATCTGTAAGCAAGTAATTGCAAAGCTTAATTTCTTGCTGTTGGAAGACTTGTGACATGGAACAACTTCAGCTTGATTGGTATTTATTAACTGATGTATATGGTTTTAAAGTGAAAGGATTTTATAGCTTTGCTTAGTCACTGAGTTCTACATACATTAGTGAAACAGACTCAGTCCCATTGTCTCATTACATGTGAACCCATTCATTCAGCTGAATGCTGTAATGTTTAGTCTCCGCAGATCTGTAAAAATCAGAAAACTTCTATTCAGTGACCTAAGCAAGGGCTTAGGGGTCAAGCTTCAGATACCTATTTCAAAAGCTTTGGCCCTAGAATGTCAGCTTACTTTCTTGGTAGGGTTTTATTGTGTCTATGAAATTGAAAAAATATTAAAATTGGATTCAGTGTCATTGTGTGTGTATGTTGCAAGCTCACAGAAGTCTTCAAGGGCTGAATGACATGCATTCCAGTTCCTGTATTGCTCTCAAACCTACTCAGAGCTGTAATTTGTTCTATGTCTGCTTGTTTATCAGAAAATAGGTATACATCAAATGAAATTAATGCACTCCCTCCAAGGCAGATGTGAACTCTCTCACAGTCACAGCACAGCTGAGATAGGAATCAACCTTCTAGTCCAGTTATGTTTCATTATGTTTCAAAATCTCCAGCATCAATATTACCTTTATTACTCTATTAAAATGACTTAAA
Source organism: Serilophus lunatus (assembly GCA_013399895.1). NCBI lineage: Eukaryota > Metazoa > Chordata > Aves > Passeriformes > Eurylaimidae > Serilophus > Serilophus lunatus. The sequence continues at coordinate 154,608 of VXBA01004376.1, read as the reverse complement.
GTTACTGGAAATTTAAGCTGGAAATAAAAAGTTAAAAAAAAATTGGCTGCGTTTTTGCATGGGGACATAATCACTTTTGATTTGTGAGCCCAGCTGGGCCTCACTGACTGTATTTGTTTAATTTAGTTGCTGAATGGTTCTCACCAAAGCTGCTCTTGTCATCTTAATTCATAAAAATATTTCTGATGGCCAGATGCTAAGGAGTTGTAAAAGTGCCTTCTCTTCAACAATTAAAAGGGTAGAGCTTCAGAGCAATGTCTTATATGACTAAAACATTGTGGTTATTAAAAATACAGATTCGAAGAGAATGGTTAGTAGTATTTTAAGAATGCCACAGTGTCATGAAGAAACCGCAGTAGTACTGCTCTTGCAAAACAATAGACCTGAGATTGTGCATGAACCAACTCAGGTGATTTTATTCCATGTCCCAGGACCTGGGTGAGTAAAGTCAGGCTGAAGGGTGTGCCCAGCCACATCCCCAAATGGGGTCAGTGCCCCCTTGGCTGGGGAGCACATGTGTGGCACATGGGACGTTTTCTCAAGGACACCATTGGTCCAGAGCATGACAGTGTATTTCTTCAGACACAGAACTACTGTGCACAGCATCCCATCCCATCTCTGCATGAGCTTCTTTTGACATTTAAGGTGGGTCTGAGTCTGAGATAAAGGCCTTTAGCTGTAAGATTTGGTCCATGGCTTGCATATCTAAATATTTGTTCACCATTTCAGGCAGAAGAAAGTAGATGACAGGTCTTTTCCTCTGGCATTAGAGGGCTCTCTGCCAGAGCTGTAACACATGTCTGGGCAGAGTACAATCTTCCAAGGAAAATGCAGTCAAAATCTGTAGGGGTGAACTTCCCTGTGAGCTGCTGCTATTACTGCTGTTGTCTTATGCTAGCAAGACCATTTATGTGTCATTGACACCTTAAACATTAAATACCAACAAACTTTCCTTCCAGTCCTGTACAGGAGGCTCAGTCTTGCAAGTAGTAGGCTCAGCCAACCTGCACCCAGACCTGGAAGTGGTACATTCACACAGGGCTCCATGTGCTGTGAGCTCAGGTGTGTCCTGGGATTCCCTGTCCTTACAGGATGAGCCTTTACTTGTTGGATGGTAAATCCCAGCCACATAGAGTTGCTTAGACTATGCTAGTGGATAGCTTGGGCTTTCAGAGAGGTTTTAAAGGTATGGGTCATGTAGTACTAACATTTGAAGAGTTTATGAAGAGAAAGAAATGACTGGATTTTAGTTAAGAGCCTTTAAGAGGTATGCCCTGGTACTCCTGCTGATTTTGTTCATTACAGTGCAAATGAAACTAACAGGATCAGTGAGTTCCAAAATCAAAGTAGCAGATGGGTGGAGAAAAATCAGGCATTGTTTAATAAGTACAGATGTTAAGTGTGGATATAGCCAAGAGGAAACAGAGACATAGCTTGTTCACCTTCTCACAAATTTTACATACATTTGATGCCAGCTGGTTTCAGAGGGATTTGTGAGTGCTAGTGCATATCAAAGACCTGGTCCATTTCACATCATTAGGGAAAGATAGTCCTGATGAGAGCAAAAGGTTGGAGAAGACTAATTCATTAGGGAATGGTCACATAGGAGCAGTGGTGGGGTGGTTTAGTGTTGAAAGAACACACATCCCCTTTTTTTGAGTTTTATCCAATGATAACTTGTACCAAGGTCCCTAGCTAATGTCTTTAGATTTGCTCCCTCTTTTTGCTAAAATACCACTGATCTTTTTTTATCTACCTGAAGAGATTAAACAAAGCATGTACAAGAAGAACAAATCTTTATTAGGGTTTGACACAAAAAATCTTTTCAGAAGCAAAATTGCAGCACAGCAATTTTAATTGGTTTTCACAAATGGTTCCAATTAACACCCACAGTGTTTACTTTTTAGCTACAGAGAAGATTCACTCACATAGCAAAGCCAAAAGAAACTCTGACATAAGCTTTTATGTGCTTAGCAAAAGGATTGAGAGTAACTTCTTAGTAGTGGTCTTTTTGCTTTTAAGTAAGTTATTTGCCTTTGCTGTAGGTTTGGGGTTTTTTTCTTCTGGATGGTAATAGAAAAAAAGAAAACCCCATGTGCCTGATTTTCAAAGAGATGTTATGAAACTTATTGGCTCTCTCTGTGCTTTAATCATCTTGATTTGTCTGTGGGGAAAGACAGGAACATTTAATAGTCTCCAGTTTGTAGTATTTGAACTGTGCCTACTTTTTGTTTGCCTCTTCACACATTTTGTCTTCCTATGTTTATGACATTTATTGGAGTTTCTTATTTTCCTGGTTTGAGTTCCCTCATTGGAATTGCAACATGTGGTTCACATGAGATGCCATTGTAGCTCTGGTTGCAAACCCCGCCAGTTCCTTTGGGAGCAGCTTTCAAGTAGCTCTTGTGAGGAGCGATAGGCCTCTTAGATGGAAATATTGTGCAGAATGCAAGTCAAGGACTGTGTAAAGCTGGGCTACTTTGCTATCCAAAGATTTGTAGGATGGTAAATGTGATGTAATTATGTCCTCATTTTAATAAGTATATGTTCCTATATGAACTTTTTTTGGTGATTTGTAAATTGAAGAAGCATTTAGCCAGTGGTAGTAGGGCAGTGAATATTAAGGCATCATCATTGTTTTGCTCAGATGAAATATAACCTGCTGGTTCATGTCACAGCTAAGGTGATAGTCTTGTTATTTTGATCTATCTTGCCTTCTTCCAGTGTGGCATGGTGGCTATGTTTGACATCTACAGTGTTAGTGACAGAGACTGATAATTTGGGAAAATGCATGAGGCTGGTTGTTTGACTTTCATATACGTTTTTTAGTCGGACTCACAAAACACTACAGAACTTTTCTGTTCACTTGCAGTTTGTTTAGGCCACTTAACACTTTCCAACATATGTAGGATGGTCATGTTTGCTATGTAGAGTACAATTTACACATTTGTAACTTAGGTCAAATTTGAAAGTGTGGTTGATGTTAAGGCCTTGGAAATGAGTCACATGCCTCAAGGAGCTTCTTGCTATTCAGCTTTCTGAGTCATCCACGTATGAGGCTTTTTGAGCTTTGGAAAGATCACCAAAATTACTATGGAATAAATGCTGCTCAGGATTTTAAAGGTTTGGATATTAATTATAACTCTGAGTCTACTACCTTCTGCAGCAATCTCCTCCTGTGATGTAATAGTAAGAATATAGCTGTATAAACCCTCAAAGGTTAACTAAGATGAGTGCCATACAGGAAAATGAGATCATTATGCAGTCTGAAGTTGTCAAGTGGTCTTCAATATATTGCAATATGCAGAAAAGGTAGAAATTTAATGCTCATAGACGGAGAGAATTTAATCATGGGATTTCATTACAAATTTAGCTGCGCAGGACGTGTTCTTTTGAAGATGCTAAAAGGTTTAAATCCGAGAAGTCAGACAGTAACCATTCTGAAAAATGTGGATATTTTGCAAATCAAATTGCAAATCATTGCAAATGAAAATCCAGTCCAAGGAAATTAACCTGTATCTGTGCAAAATCATTGTTCACAATGAAAAGTCAAATGAGATACTGTAAAAATTGGATAAGAGGTGGTAGTTTGAAGGTTTTGAATCTCTATAATAGATGGAGTCTGGTAGGTTTGCAGTGCTACAGACTACATCATGGTTAGGTAAATTAGATCCATACAGTACTTAATGCTAATAGTCCTTTGTAGAAAGATCTCGTGGAAAAGACCTTAAAATTCTCAAGCAGTATTTTATGTAAATGTCAGGATTCAGAATTATTATGTGTATAAAAATAATGTCAGTAGAAATTATCTGGGAGCTCTTAATGAAGCCCTTTAAATTTGCTGCATTTATTGAGAAAATTAAGCTACTTGAAAAATGTAGTAAGGGGAGGGCCTGGATATAGATGCCTGTAATGTGTAGTTTTCCACATGAACAACCAGTTTGACACACCCTCAGTTGTCCTTAATGGGCAGTGACTGATGGATCCCAAGAGTCTCTCTGCTTTGCCTGGCCACAGGTGTTAAAGAGTCCCTTTAGAAGGTAAATTTTGAAGTAAAGAGCTAAAATTAAATGACGAAAACCCCCCTGTAATTCAAGAATAGTCTTCTGGACTCTTGTTTGCTTAATATTCAATGAAAAAAGCAAAACGCATTAAGTGACTATTCAAGTTTAGGTATTGTCTTCAATTATGGAAATTTTCTTTAAATAGATCTCCCAAGACATAAGGCATTTCAGTGCCCAGGTTGTGTTTTTGATTCCAGTCCCTTTTGTGTGCCCCTTGCCCCCAGCATCTCAGAGCTACTGCGCTTGGCAGTGCTGGGTGTCAGTGCCTGGCGGATTCAGAGAGGAGCTGCCACCTGTGGAGTCGCAGGTAGCAGGTCAAGAACTGCTGTGTGCTTCCTCGTGGGTTTCCCAGCCAGCCCCAAACAGCTCTGCTTTTGCTGACCAGAGAACTTGTACTGCTATCCCAGCTTGCTTCCTGTAGTCAGGAGAAGGAACTGTCCTTCCCTGGTAGTTCCAGGCATCTGCAGTGTAAAGCAAAAACTTGGAGCAGCCTGAGCCTCCAACTACTCTGGAGCTGGTGGGATTCTGTCTTACCTCAATCTAGTGAAAACACACTGTTACTGCTTATATTGTAAAAAAATATTGACACTACTGCCAGTTGTTTCTAGGGAGCAGGAAAGGCAAGGCTGCTCTGTGTTCTTCTGTGTGCATGTTTTATGCAGGCAAGGTTTCCACCCTGCTGGGAGGCATACTAATAGCCACATTAACATACTTTAGTTTTAAAATAACATACTACAAATTAAGCAGGATTTAACCAAGTCTTTCCCAGACTGCAATAGGATGCTAGTAGCAATGCTGTTACTGTATTATGAATTGAAAAGGTATAGTGAATTTAAGTTTCAAGTTACTGCCTGGATTATTTTCAATTTTTTTTCTGAAAACATAAGGATTGCTGCTGCTGTCTGTCTTATATTTCTGATGCAAAAAGGCAGGGCATGAACAGCAATTGTGATATAACAATTAATGCCCAAACACATCTTTAAAACTAATGGATTGATTGTGATGAGATACCTACAGAGAAATTTTCTATAATAGCTGATAAAAGGGTGGGAATAGTTTGTTACATGTTTAATCTAAAGATAAAAATTCGATGGTGTAGTGTTCTCTTAAGACTTGGAATTTGGGATTTTTAGGAAGCAGTGGATGATACAGTACTATAATAAGCAGTTTACTTGGAGATCGTATGTGCTGGATTTAGAGATTTTCCACAGCTACCAAATGGCATGGTTCCAGCACTGTCTTACTCCTAAGGAATAAACAAATATGCTAGAAAAGAAGCAAGCCAGAATAATATGTTGCTTTAATTTGAAAATGTTCATGGATGACTCATCAAAAAGAACTGTTTCTATCTTTAGAAGGAAACAAATCCTGCAGCTCTTAATGACATTCAGACCAAACAATTTCTGGTTTGAATGAGGGCTTTACAGGCATAAAAATTATTTGTACTTTGTCCATGCTTTTAGAAGTTTCAAAATTGAGAAGATGTATCTTCCAAGTTATTCAAATGGTGTAAATTAAAACCCATGACTTCATTAGAATGGTAGATACCTGCCAGCTTGTCCCACATGAGCTTGGCAGTGGTCAGTCAGGTGACATTCCTCGAAGGGTTGTAGTGGAAGTGCACACTGAAGTTTCTTCTTTGCTTGCTTGGTAGGTGATGGTGTAGGTCCTGCTCCTTCTCTTTATGTCAGGTTTACAGATTTTGGTGAATATGCAAGATAGTACATTGTGTTCAAGAGAATTTTTTATGACTATATGATATAATAAGAGGGCACAGCTGACTTTTATAAGGGCTAATTATAACTTGTGCTTCCTGTGACATCATGTGTGATGTTGCATTCAGGACCTGGATATGTAATAGTGTTTTCTGAAAAGTTCTCATTAACTTCGGTGATACTAGTATTTCAACACATAAACATTTTACTTGCAAGAATTATTATCTGATCTACTCTTGTTTGCATTGCCAGTGACATGTTAACCATTAGAATAATGAACAAAAGTTGCTCATGTTAGTATAATTTGCTTTTATTTTTCTGCTGAGAAGCATCTTGTGTGACTGTAGCTCTGCTGATACAAAAACAAGTCCTTTCTGTGAACTAAGCCCATCTGTTAAGAAGAGCCCTCCTGCCCAGGCAGTCTGTGTTTCTCCTTGGTGTATTGGGTGCTGTATTGCTATTGCTGTGGTGAGTTACCTTCTTCTGTGAGTGGCAAGTCGACCTTTGAAAGGGGAAGATAACAGCAGGTCACACACAACATGGTCCCAGGTAGTCAAGAAATCAATGTTTCTGACCTGGAATATGGACAGAACATTTTATGTCTGATGTGTAAAGACTGTCTGGTAGAATAAGAGTCATTCATTCAAAATAGCTGATAACTCTGCACTTGGACAAAGTTAAAAATAAAAGGGCACCATGAAATAGTGTTACTCCCATCCTGTTCCTCAAGGAGGCTTTTACTAATGTCATCAGGTTTCTTGCATGCTAGGTACTGGTTTGCTCCCAAGGAAGTAATTCTATGCAATGAATGTAAAGCGAAATTATAATTTCTGATATAAAGTAAGCTTTTTACAAAAATTAATGTGGCATGCAAGGCTAAATCCTATTTATTAAAACAAAAACCTCTCTTTTAATGCTCTCTGGCATTCTTTTAACTAACTGTTTAATAGTGAATATTACCTCATATTGTTTAGTTGGACTCGATTTGAGTCAAGAATGGGATTGTAGAGGTGCCCTTCAAACCAGAAGTATTCTGTGATTGCTTTCTGTTTCTTCTTCCTTTTATAGTCCTGTTCTCAGCTGTTAGAGGGAGGTTTCATCCAGAGAGGAGTACTAGCAGCTCTGCTCCATGCAGTTCTAACTGCGTATTTGCATATTCCATTTTTAAAGCAACTTATGTGACTAATTTCTCTGAACACACTCCAGAAATAAAGTAGTTACACTTGAACTATTGTGTTTCAATTGACAGTTTCTTTTTTTGATGAATCTGTTATCATAACATGGACTGCCATGCTGTTTCTTGGAGTCATGATTATTTATCAAGTTTACAGTACAGCAAGCAGCTTGCTGCATCTTATGGTTATAGAAATACAGAGATTTCTAATGCACTCTTTAGGTTATATTTTTCTTGATTTATACAGTCTGATCTGGCCCTGTTTGGATATTTGGTTGCTTTTTCTGAACAGTGGTATTTTTGTTCCATACAAATCCAAAAAATAGATTAGAATGAAATAATGTACATTAAAAAAAAAAAGGGCTAATTGGATTACTGGAAACAGATGCTATCCAACTGAGACTAGAATGCATTTGTCAGGCACTTCTCCGTAACATTTAAAGGTCATTTTACAGATGAATCCAGGAACACCAAGAAATGAAATTATGAACTCAGAATTTTGGCCGAGGTTATTTCAGCAGTGTATTATATCACTGTGTCAACTCTAATGTACAGTCTTGGTGCTTATATGTTTCTAACTTTATGGCCCTGATGCCTTAAGGGCCATGCTTAGTATTTCGGGGAATTTGCTTTAGCTAGGTAGCTGGATAACTTTGAATGTTAAAGGCCAGAAGAGCCTGTGTTCCAGTGTGTTTGCATTCTTGTGTACAGATAAGTGGGGTAGTAAGACAAAACATAGACTTAGGCTTCCAGGACTACTAGAGGCTGGACTAAGGTGGGGATAGGTAACAAGGGACCATCCTGTTGGAGGCTTAAGGGACATAGTAGTAAGATGGACTTTAGTTGGATGGTGTGATGAGTGGGCACTTTAAAAGTTGTAAAAAGGAAGAGATTGTTATAATTTTCCTCTTTTGGATCACTGACTTTACCAGTAAAGCTGAGCTCTCCCTTTACCTTTGCAAACTGCATGTTTATTTGATTTCTTATCTCATCTGTTTCAGGCAACAGCTCCTTTCTAAAACTGTTATATCCAAATAAACATCAGAAGTCATTCTTGCAACTGATTTCAGAGATACTGCCTGTTGCTGACCAAGTTTAATCATTTCTGTGAACACATTGTTGTAGCCATGATCTATCCAATAACAGTCCCTAAATGGGAAGCAGTCATACACTATAAGCTGGAGTGGAATAGTGTTCCTGCTGAGATCAATTCAAGCACACAGCAATCTGTACGTTGAGAGGAATAATTAAGTTTATATAATTACAGGTCTGTGTTGAAAGATACTTTCAAATTTAAACACCTCTCTGTTGAAAGGATTGGGTATTGCCATGAAGAGATATGTGGCAGCCTCTGTACCTCTGCTGCTTGTGTGGCTGTTGGTAACTGTTGGCAGTGCTTGGAAAGTGCCCATTCAACATCTAGCTGGTGTTTGCATATTCACTGGTATGAGCACATACACACCCAGCTGACAATCTAAGAAAATACATTTTATGCTTTTTTTTATTAGTGCTGCCTTGCTGCGTTAAAGAGCTGGAAGCAATATTCACCTGAGAGAATTTCTTTTTTTCTTCTCTCAGTGTTAACACTGACCTTTAGCAAGCCCTACTTTGTACTCGCAGATGAGTGTGTGAGTCCCTCCTGTTGTTAGTGGAATGGAAGGGCCACGTTCAATTCCTTTGTTGCAATGCATTTCTGTTGTCATTAGGAAGATCTCAGGGTATCAGCTGCCTCTTAATCCTGACACAGTGATGTGGATGACCTCTTATATCTGCACAGTTCTTGGGGCTCTGTATGGGCAGTGGCTCAAACTGCAGAATCACAGCCTTATAGAAAAGATGTAGTGTTAATGTGCAGCCTTAGGATTTGGGAGATCCAGGTTTTTTTCTCCCTTTCTGTAATTTCCACTGTGACCTTACAGATTCATCTGGCATCTCAGTTCATCTCTCTGTCTTGCATAGTGTTGTAAGACTTTGCTGCTAGAATGTAGGCTCAGTGATACTTATGATGGGATGTACCTTAGAACAGGAGTTGAGTCCTGTCTTCGAACAGTACTAAATAAATACTAGAAGAGAAATAAAAGGGAGTTATAGCCCTTTTAATAAAGACAATATTTCAAAAGAATAGTACTAACAAAAAATAACAGATGTAATATTTCTTCAGTATCCCCCTCCTCATAACATGTTGTTCACCTGACAGTTTCTAAAAGATAGTTTTCGTAGTGCTTTCCATACTATTAGGATTTATTTAGATGCAGCAATATTTCTAGATAGCACTTAATGGTGTAGAGGATGGTATCCCATTTTCATGACTGGAATTGGAACTGTGCATCATTTAGGAAAAAAACCAAAATGAACCCAAGGAGTCAACGTGTCTGTCAGATGGCTCAAGGAACAGTTGCCAGCACAGATACCTTCTGCGAAGCTGGTTTTGTATTGAGAGCTAAGTTAGTTTACTAATTGCTGTTTTGAAGTGGAATTATTTGTTGATACGTTTTTCTTGTGCTGTCACATTCTCGGGACCTTACATGATGCTGCATGAAATGTCCATCTAAGGTCTTTCCATGCACATCCGTTATATTGGCGAAGGACCTGAGAACGAACTGAAGCAGCCCACATCAAACCCTTTGAAACCAACACATACGCTTCTCACTCCTCTGTCCTAGATTCTCCTGGGCAATTGAAAGTGTATATGAGTGTGTAGGGCTGAGAGAGGAAAGTGTGTGTGAGTTAGTAGGGCTGAGAGGGGAAAGGTATGTTGTTTTTTTTTATTGCTGCAGAAGGGTGCTGTTCATATACTAGAGTGAAGAAACCCTAGGCTTGTAGTCCAAGATGTGAGCAGGAATGAATCGTAGGTCTCATCTTAATAGACCTGAGGAGGTTTGACAGCAGCTGAGACTTTGGCTTGCTGAATGCAAAGGTTGTGACTGTGAAAGTTCATTACACATTCTGGCTTTACATGGGGATCGCCTGAACTTCCAAGATTAGATTATGCATCTCTGTCAACAGTACAGGTTAGGCATGGTGATGGAGGAGAAGGACTACACTGCTTTTCTGGTTTTGAGGTCTGTCCAGATCAATTCCTTGCATCACGTTGGTAATTTCCCTTGGGTGGTTTATCTATTACCAGATAACACGAGGTTATTAAATACGGGTGCACAGCAATCCCTCCTTATCTGCTGCTGCATTGTTACCCTCTGTTGCAAACATTCTCTATACACATGTGCATTGGAAATGACATGCCTCGATCTGGTTATGAATATTTCCCATTTGGAATTATTTGCTTCTGCTACAGAGATGAGAGGTGATCACTTGAGCATGAAAGATAAGAAACCAGAGGTAAGGAAAATAAAAATGATGAAGCACTGGGCTGCATATGAAATAAGTGACATAATCCAGTGTACAATCCTATTAGATAAAATGCAGCAAATGGGTTCTCTTACGTGCTTAGCTGCTGCCATGAATTCAAGTTATTACATGAATTCAGGTTGGTTGCCTACAAAGGAACTGAGAGGGAAGAGATGAGGGATTTTGCAGCAAACCGGTTATAACAGGCTTTCTTTGCCTAGCCGTGTTCATACATTCTGTTTTTCTGAATATTTTTCAATTCAGGCTATGAAATTGTTACTGAAAGAAGGGAAAAGCAGCTCTTTCTGTTTCAAAGACTTGGTGCCACAAGAAGTCAGATGGACTTTTAAAGAAAAATCTGGGTTTAAAATTCATTGCCTTGTGCAAATTCTGTCTTTTTGCCAGTTTACTGGTCTTTGATGCAGAAGCAAGATGTACCTGATGAGACAGATGTTCCCAGTATGGCAGCAGCTCTCATGGTGAACTGACCTCTTGTGCTCTGCCAGGTGGCTGTTTTGCCTTTGTGCAGGGCAGTGGATGCTCTTCTAACCTGCTGCATAAGGCTTTCATGAAGGCTCTGGGATCCTTGCCAGAAGCAAACTGACCAGTCATCTCTTGGCTCCAAAACCAGGCATTAACTCCACTGTATTCTTGCAGCTGCTGTAATGATTTGCTTTTAAGATCCTAAAGGACAATTTTAGAAAATATCCAGCCCTTTCCTTTAGCTGGTTACCAGAGTGAGCCTTCTAGGCAACTCAATGAACATGCAGAGCTAGAGCATGAAAATAACGGATTGGCAGGATTTTATTCCTTTCATGAAATGTGTCAATCCACAATTTCTGGCACAGACAGGCCAATTGTTAAGTTGAATCCCTTTCTGTATTGAAAAGCAATTCTTTCTCTTCACAGTAAAAGAAGCCACGTTTGTGCCAAGTGCTAAGGTTAAAGAGGGACATGGTAATTCCTAGGCGTTTGACATGAAAATAAATTTTTCCCTAAAGGTAAAAGCACAAGGTTTGCAGAGATAGCAGTAACAACATGCATTCTGCTGTGCCAAAGTCAACAGGGAATTTTAGGCTTTAGAAAATGCAGAGTGCTATAAGAGAGTTTTTATTTATTTATTTATTTGTTTGTTTGTTATTTTAGCTCTGTTGGCAATTTTGCAGCTAAGAAGAGTTTTAAAAACCCAGTAAAATGCATCTTTCTCAGCAAAGCATGAATGTGGGGCTTCATAAATGCAGTTGTTCCATGAGATGTGAGGACTCATTTAAGCACTTGGAGTGGGAGTACATTAAAGCATGAAGGCTGCTGGAAGTGACACTTAGTTGGCTGTTCTTTAAGCTCCTTCTCTGTGACTATGAGGCAGTGATTTGTTGTTCATGACAATGGTGTTCGTATCAATAACTTTAAAATTTTAAGTCTGGGGACAAATCCATAGCTGCTGTATAGAACAACTTATATCACTGAGTATTGAGACTGGTAGCTTCTCAATTTTGGGAGGATAGAGGCTCACAATATATTTTTACAATATATTTTGCACTTGGCATGCAGCTGTACGAAAATCATGATCTTCACCTACGTACCATCTGCAGATGGTTTCCCTCTCGAGGAGCTCCCTGGGGCATATGTGAGAAATCTTTTCTGCATCATCTGATCTGCTGCAACCCCTCAGCATTCAGAGAGGAGGCAGGATTGTGGTCCCTCTGAACTGAGACTGGCCACACAAGGCCAAGCAAGCTGCAGAGTTGCAAAAGCAGGCTGCAGAGTTGCAAGGAGAGCAGTTGCATTGCCAAGGCGTCTCTCAAGCCATCATCCTCTCAGACCACATCCTGAGAGGAAGATGGCTTGTGAAGGGATTTCGTCAGCTAAATGATCCCTTAACATACCATCTCTAGCTGTGGGATGGCTGATGCCTCCTGACTCCTTATGCTCCTTGCTCCATCCTGCGCTACTTCTGCCAATTCCCAAGACAAAGTTGCATGAAACATTTAGCACTGCTTTGTCATGCTGAATAGGGAAACTTGACAAAATCTTTGTGGATTTGTTACAAACAAACAAACAACCTCTTAGAAGTGTTTGAACTTAATTATGTTAATATTAAACATAATTATGGCACGTTAATTATGTTTTCTACATTTATGAGGAGGGTTGTGCTGTGCTCTCCAGACATCTGTACCATATAGAGACAGGTGGTAGAGTGCAACATTTCCAAGTGCCAGATCGGCACCATTTCCCCATTCCATATATGGCTGCTCTTTCACTCCAATTGCAGATACTCATTTTGCTTAGTCAAATTGAGTCCTCATATGAGAGATTCTGTGCTGAAAGGCAAATGCATCTATCTTTATAAGCCTGTTTGTTTCCATAATTAGACACTGAATCAACAGTGAATTGAAGATGACACATTTGCTTATTCCCTTTCTTCTCCCCATGGTGGCATAAAGCAGTGAAGCACAATAACTAATGAAAAAGACTGTTTATTATTCAGGCAACATCTTCAAGTGGGAAAAAAACAGAACATGGGTTAAAATGATATTGCTGAAGACCATCAGTATCATCACAAAGTGCATGATTAGTTCTGAGGGGGAGTCCCATCATTCAGGCCAGTTGGGCAGGGTGCTCTAAAACTGTCAAATACAATTGAACTCAGATTTCTCATGTATAAGTCAGGAAAATGTGAAATGCATGAAAAAAACCCTGACTCAAGTACTTTGCTAGGGCATCTTTAAAGTTCTTCCCAAAATAGTGTCTTTCAAATCTTCATTTACATGTCTGCTCTGTCCTATGGCTGAGTGAAAATGATACATTTTTTTAGTAGCCTTATCTTTTCTTCTGGGAGAGTGTGCCCAGTAGGTTTTGTAAGACAAAGGATGCATATAATGCTCTGCTCAGCACTCTGCCTTTGCAAAGCAAGTCTAATCTCTTTTAAATAACAAAGGCCAGAAAGTGCCTGACTGCAAAATACTGCTCCTTCTCCTGTGGATATGCTATAGAGTGTGAGTCACTGCTTGTGGGCCAGTGTTGAAGATTAGGTAAAATGGAGCGCTTTCCTCCACCTTCTGAAGCTGATACCGAAGTCCAGGGTAAGATTCCTCCATGGTGACTAACCAGGGGTAAACCTCCAAGGTTCCCCTGAGACTCTCTCGGGCCATTTGCTTCATTTGCAAAAAGCTGCAATGTACCCAGAAAACTGGAAATGTTCACTGCCCTGTAAATGTCATGGCTGTAATGTGAACTGAAGTCATGCTGGTGGCAAGCCAAGATTTAGTTTCTATTCCATTTCCACCTGTTTCCATACTACACCTAGCTATGAAAAATATTTTGCATTTATTCGCGCTTATGAAGTCAGTCCACGTTAGGAAAAGTCTGTGACAGGAGTAAGAATAGCTCAGTTACTAAAACAAAGTGATTGAGAGAACAATGACTCTATCAAGGCTACTGATTTTAGAGTCCTTGATTAGAGCCTGCTTTCCTTTCACATATTTTATATTCAGTGGTGATGCTGCATTGTTGTTACAAATAAAGCTTTCTGGTATTGCAAAGCGATGAACAGCCACTTACATTGAGAACAAAGCTTTGATCTTCATGTTTTGATATTCACCCTCCACAGTGTTACATTTTGGGGATAGAGAACTATTTCACACTATTTTTAGGTGGGCACAATTTCTGTAACATTAATGCCTTCTTTTGAATTTAAAGTGCTGTTAGCTAATGGTGGTTTGGTAGTTTTGTGCTTTCTACAAATCTCTGTGTTAGGGGATGAACAATAAGAACATGTGGCTTGGCACAAGCATGATAGAAACAAGTGTATTTTTTTTCTGATTTTATAAAGGAGAAAAAGTGTACGAGTCAATAAGTGCCAAATCTAATACAAAGTAGAATAGTGCTCTGTGCTATGTGTGTGAGTGGCTTATATTGTTTTTTTCCAAGGGATAGTCATAGACAAACAAATTGAATAGATATTTGCAATATAATGTGGAAAATTCTAGGAATATATCTAATCAACTCCTAAAATATAACTTCAGTGTAAGTACTGTGATGGATATGGTCAGCAGACTATAACTTTTTAAATTCTTATTTTTATGAAAAACTGTATCAGCACTTTTCTTTAGTATTCTCTCACTTCCATGCAGGGTCCATTTACACAAAGGTATGTGGCATGCACAGTCCTGCAATGCCTGTGGCACCAGCTGCACAGGCATCACACCTGGTGGCTGCCTGAGAGTCTTTGCAAAGAGGAATGAACTGAAGTGTTTGTACTTGACCACCTTTGTCCTTTCCTCCATATCCTCAGAGAAGTAGGTCACTAAGTTCATATGGGTGGTAACAGTTTTAGGTTAGATGACCCCTGGCTCTGTTTGTCAGCTTAAAGAGGAGACACATCCACCTCCTTTCCAAGGAGGCACTTTTAATGTGGTGAATAAACTGTATTTGCTTTAAATTTTCTAATCATTACAGTGTGCACGATGTCCAGATCTGTTTGGAGGTGGCCAATTTCCAGAATGGATGGCTGATTGTTTGTTAAGTTACCTGTGCTCACTGCAGAGATATCCCCTGACGTGTGGCTAGGAGCCAATTGCACCACTAATGTACAAAAAATAGGAAAGGAATTTCTCGTGGGTTGGGTTTATAACTAAAGCCTGGCTGTATTTTATTGGGAAGTGGTTTGGCCCACCCAATATGATGGAAGTTGAACACACCACTGGTTCCTTCCTCTGCTGGGTGCCGTCCCTTGCCTGATACAGCCTCCCCCACAGTGCCCCAGGGTTTTAGGCCAAATGCAGAGTAAAAGAAAACTGCTGTTCTCTAGTCTAGGGCTTAAAGCATAAATAGACTGAAAAAGAAAAAAACAAGTGTGGTGATCCCATTTTGTAGATGGGGAATTGATTATGAAGAGGTTTAGTGCTTGCTCAAGTTTTCAGAGAAAGGACTAGGCTTTTAATGCAGATTTGATGATACCCAGTTTAACATTGTAGCCACTGGAGCATTATCCTGCACCACAGCAAAGACATTCCTGGATTTGAGGAGAGATTTTCAAGAAAGGGAACTTAATGGCACCAGGGGATTTCTGAGTGGTACCATAACATAAAGAGAACATAGAAATGCTAATAAAGAATGGTGGGAAATAGTTTTCAGTAATAATAATAGAGAACATTGTATTTCAGCTCTACATATTGTACTTTCCCATACAGCAGTTTTTAAACCAGAGCTATAATAGTTGTTGATTTAAAATTATTATATTTTAATTAGGAATTATCCTCCTCCGTTACTTTTACTGGTCTTTGTTGTGATGAGAAAAAAGCAGAAGTCGTGGAACTTTTTAGTAGAGACAGAAAAGAATTACCAAATTTTTGAGAAAAAAATGAAAAAAGGAAATGTAATTAATTTTGATCTTACCCTTTTTTCCCTTGAAATATACTAAAAATAGAGAAAATTTGTGGAAAATACTTGGGCATACTTTTTTCTGGAAATATAAGATGGTTATTTTGGTTGTTGTTACAGTACAAAAAGATGTGCTTAGGTAGCTACGGAAATTTATTTTGTGGCATGTCAGTGTTAAACAGTGCCAGGATTCTGATGTCGGTCATGTAGGTGATTTTTTTTTTTAATTTCTGTGTAATTTATTGTCCTTCTATTTGTTGTTTGCCTCTTTTTAGACTATTTGAGAATTCTCAGTAGTTGTGTGAAAACTACTCGTTTTGCTGAAAGAACAGATTTTTTACATCTTATCAAGCTGATACTTCTTGTTAACATTTAATTCTTTCCCTTCTACAGAAGACCTCAAGGAGAAACTGCAGAAGTACGTGGATGAAGTGAATGCCCATAAGCCTGGCTTCATCAAGGTGGTTCGACACAGCAAGCAAGAGGGGCTGATCCGATCTCGAGTGAGTGGATGGAGAGTAGCCACAGCACCAGTAGTCGCTCTCTTTGATGCCCATGTGGAATTCAATGTGGGATGGTATGTGTTTCTTTGAATTTTTCTGACCAAGCACCGATTATAAGTTACTGAATGTCATTTCTCTTGCCTATAGAGGGTGAGTTGTCATTCTGATTTTTTTAATGAAGATTCAGACACAATCATGGTCACGAGCATGAAAAGTGTGTATGTGCTGTGTAACGTCTAGATTAATTTTTATAGTTTGAGTTATCTGCTTATCTAATAACAGTGTATTATAATTATATTAGAAAACCACACATTAAAAACCTCCCCCAGTAATGTAGCCCATTGCCCGTAAAAATAGAATGTTTCTTTTATATTCTGCTGTGTAAACAGAGAAGTGTTATTTTGGCACTGAGGTTGCCAATCTGTGCAAAAGTAGACATAACTAAAATTTTAACTTGTTCAGTCTAGATTTAATATCTCTGTTTCTTCTTAAGTAAAAATGATGGTAAAAATGGCAGTAGCTTCTGTCTCTAGGTTAGATCTATTATTAACTCTGATCTTGATGTCCTTGTAATATTGAAAGCCTGAAGTTATTGTTATTTGGTAGTGAGGGAATAAATGCTCTATGATATGCAGATACTCATTTCTTCCATCCACCAGCTAGCATCAAGGTTAAAAATAGGGCATCCTAGGGAAACTATTGCAGTGTGTTATTTTGAGGCAGACCCTGCATTGTCAAAACTGCATCTCAAAGCAAAGGGAGCTCTGAACGGGTAACATTTTTAGACTTTGCTCCTTCTGAAAAATTCAGCATAAACTGCTATTTATTTTCTGGGTGGACTAGATAATCTTTACAGGCCCCTTCCAATCCAAGCTATTCTATGATTTCCACCAGTGCTATACTTTTACTCATTTGATCTTAACAATTTTTTTTCCCTAGGGCTGAACCAGTACTCACTAGGATAAAAGAAAACAGAAAAAGAGTAATTTCTCCATCATTTGATAACATTAAATACGATACTTTTGAAATAGAGGAGTATCCCCTCTCAGCTCAGGGGTTTGACTGGGAGCTGTGGTGCCGATATCTAAACCCTCCTAAGTCATGGTGGAAATTGGAGAACACAACTGCTCCAATAAGGTAGGTATGGCCTAGATTAGTGTGTCCCTGGCAATGCTCACCTAGGTATGACAGGTGGTGATTGTTCTCAGCTATGTAATAGGTTTTACTGAATATGTAATAGGGTTACTGACCTATGTAGGTTTACTGACCTATGTAATAGGTTTTACTGTCAAATTGCTTAAATGTCCTTGAGCTGTCCTCTTCAGCCTTTGTCCATTACCCCTACATAGTCATGAAGAAAATTCTTGTTTTCAGTAGATCTTTTTAAGTAGGTTTCCTGCCAAAGTGGTAGATGTGAATGCTCGGCAGCACTGCTTTCTCCAAATATCTTGTTTATTAATTTAGTGTTAATGGGCCAGAAATGGAATTTTCTGTGCATATACATTATATAAACAGAACTGATCTGATAGTTGTATTCTTTATAATACTGTCACAGAGCTTTACAGCTGTGCTGCGTCCTAGAAGTTAAAGTTCGTTCTATGTCCTAGAAGTTAAAGTTAGTTCACTGATAGTGTGTGAGCAAAGACTGTATTAGGTCCTTGCCTTGGGACAATCTAGCTTTTACTTTCTTACCAGTCTTCAATGTTGTTAGGCTGGTACAGAACAGTATCCTTGTCTAGGGGAGGGGAGTGGTTGTCTCTGAACCCACTCAGCAGCTCTGCTGAGATTCCAGGCCTTTCTTGTAAATGTGCATCTTGTAGATTCATACCAAGGAGGCCACTGGTTCCTGTACTCTACAGAAAATAAAGTGTGAGTGTTTCCACCATCTGCAAAACAGAACTTCAGACAGCAGTGGCAGAGTGAGAGGGTCATCGCTACCAACCAGCTTACATGAAATCAGTGTAAAGAAGTATTTTTCATCCAGTCGTTCTGTCCTTTTTGATGGGCACTTTTCTCAGGAGCTGTCAGCTTAAACACTCTGAACTGCTCTTGCTCATGTGCCAGCCATTAGAACAGAAATTGGAAAGTAGGAGATAGAAATTAACAGGTCTGCCACAGACTATATATGTAAAAAGGGGTGATATTTTCCACATCGTTAGAAATGGTTGTCAGTGTTAACAAACTGTTATTGGTATAAAAACATTCCTATGAAGACAGCCCAATAGAATAGGGGTTGTTCAGCCTGGAGAAGAAAATTCTGCAGGGAGCTTTATAGCACAGATTGTTCCAAGAGAGCTGGGAAAGGATTTTTGACAAAGGCAGATAGAGCCAGGGGGAATGGCTTTCAATGGAAAGAGGGCAGGGTTAGATTAGATATTAGGAAGAAGTTCTTTACTGTGAGGGTGGTGAGCCACTGGAATAGGTTGCCCAGAGAAGTTCGGGATGCACCATCCCAGGCCAGATTGGATGGGGCTCTGAGGAACCCAACCTAGTTGCAGGTGTCCCTGCCCATGGTGGGGTGTAAGAATGATCTTTAAGATCCCTTCCAGCCAAGATATTCTATGATTCTATGATTAATTATATAGATCATTTTATTGTAGTGACTTTTAAAATTAAAAGTATTTAAACAGAGCATAAAGAGCAAATCTACATTTCCATTTTACCCCCAAAGCCTGTTTTTTTATGAGGATTGTGGAATGAATGTCCTTTATGAATATTGGATGTTTAGGTTTGTTCCATTGCCCTTTCCCTGGCATCTTCTATTCAGTGTAATATGCTGCATTTGTGTGTTGGATAATTAAAACAAACAAACAAACAAAGCCATGTGTATTGATTGATGGCTTCTATCATACCTTCAATATGCTTTCAGAATTATAACAGTCCAAAGCAGGTATTCTGAGAAATACTTAAAAAACAACATCAAATTCAAGAGTACCTTGTCATAAAAGAAGAAAAACTTTTGAAGTGATTTTAACTTCCATTTTCTTCATTAATAAATCAATACATCAGAAACAGTCTTTCATTGTTATTAAGTGGGTTCTATAGGACTTAAAGGCATAAATATATAGATTTCTGTAGAATTGTACAATTTGTGATTAATGCATCCTACAATCTGTTTGAAAGCAGATGTCTACACTTACTGTAGCTTGAGTGTTCCCAATAAAAGCAGGATGATTTCCCCTGTAAAGCTAATTAATGTCCTGCTGTTACCAGAGTGCCTGATACCAGCGTAATTGTCAGAAAAGGTATTTTTATTGCTTGCCATTGTGAATTATAAGGTAGCAGAAAATTGAAAAGGCTAAATGATTCTATAGTCTTTCCCACTGCATCTCATAAAGGTGAAATTGTAGTTTCTGTGTGGAACTCTTACCTTATTAAGGTTGGCTCCATATAGTAAAAATTGGTTGGTTTAGATCGTGACATAAAAGAGCTTACTGATTCAGTAAAGATACGTGACGTGTTTAAATCTGGCTCAGAACAACGAACTAATGTTACAGTATGTTGGTAAGGGCAGGCATTTCTTGATTTTGTATTAGAAAACCTTGTCTGGATGGTCCTATTCAAGAAATAATCTTTTTTTTTTTTACATAAGCTTACAGACACGAATTTTCTCAGCTGTAGATGAACCTGGCTTGTGGCTAAACACACAAAACTCTTCATCAGTGGGTATCCTTTGTAATTATCACAGATAAGGAACTTTAAGGAGTTAGCAGGACAGACACTAGAATAGCTGGTGCCTCAGAAACAAAGTTGGGATTCCTCTGTCTGATACTGTTGGCACTGAAATCCTGCCTGTTCTAATGAATATATATGTACAATAATTTTGAGTCTATTTTCCTTCAGTGGTAATTATTCCACTTTAGAATTAAGTATACTAGGAGGCAAGGCTAAATAAATCTGATAAAAAAATACCTCCCTAAGGAACTGTATTAATGCACCATTTTATCCAGCAGTTATAATCTATGTTTGAATAATAAAATTCTTCATAATTTATCTGCTAATTTTGGTGGTTTGTTCTTCCAGGAGTCCTGCGTTGATTGGATGCTTCATAGTAGACCGAGAATACTTCCAAGAGATTGGATTATTGGATGAAGGCATGGAAGTATATGGAGGAGAGAATGTGGAGCTCGGGATCAGGGTAGGGAACATAATTAGCCAGCTCTAGTGGCTTACATTTAAAATACAGCTTGCTTCTTATTGTGAGGGAAAAAACAGTTAAAAATGTATGGATGAAGGCATGCAAAGGAGATCCACAGCTCTGCAGACATGTGAATTGAGTATTTTGGTGGCAGGCAGGAAGAGGAAAAGCTCCCATGTCTCTTTAGAGAACTTGCTCTGGGATGAGGATAGAATTACATAATTTAGGGTAATTCTTTCATTCAGGTAGCAGTGCTAGAATTTTGTAGATTTGATATCTAAAACTCCCTGCTTACCTGTTATGCCAGACTCCATAAGGAGGATAGTTTCTCACAGGCGTGATGGCAAAAGCCGTTCTAGATTGCTTGGCTTATTTAAATTGGGAAAATCACTGCTGCCTTCCAGAAGGAAGGGAATTAAGGTATTTATAAAGTGCGTAAGTGCACAGATTTTCGTTTTCCATAATATGCTCTTCACCTGTTAACTATATGCAGTATTGTGTGTGATTTCTATACTTCTTTCTATATCTCTTCACAGCTAAATACCATTCTGAGAATACAGAGCTGTTCTGTTTGAGAATCTTTTGAGTTTTTAACACAGGGAAAATTCTTAGATAGACCAGTGGTAATGAAAAGTGGTGTGATGTGTGTTATAAAACTAAATTCTGAACCCTGCTATGAAATGTTAGTGGAAGCTAGCATGGTATTTTGTGCCTTTTAGTTGCCAGAATGAAAGCATACTGTACAATAGCAAAAAAAAGGAACTTAAGAATATAGAATTCTCGGCTGAAACTGCAAGATATAACAAAAAATACTCTTTTTTGCTTCTAGTTTCTTGAAATTCCTTTTCTTCTGCCTATCAGAGATAAAGTGTTATTTCAGTAAGAATGAAGCACAGATGCCCTTTCAGTTACATTAGAACACTTTTCTAAGGAAAGAGAGAAAGAAATGCAAGACTGCTTCTTTTAATAACACCATTCTCCTCACTGTGAGGGCCAGAGAGCTGCCTTCTGTTCCCAAAACCTTATTTTGCAGCTCAGTTTTGCAATGAGTTGAAAATTAGTGTCACTTTGATTTTTCTGTTCTTTTTTTTTCAACTGACAAAGCTATTGCCTCCTTGTGAGTGCAAGTTTTCTCCTGGTTTGCATCATGAGATGTATGCTCTCTGGTCTGCTCTACTTAGCCTTGCAGGAGCTGATTGGGAAGAGCATGTTGATAGACAAGACCAGAGAGACACAAATCTCTGCATAATTGAAACTTTGGAGTAGACTGGATCACTGGAATAAGGCCCGACACTGCTCTGATTTCCTTATGGCTTTTTCTCTGTCTCCAGGGAAGCAGTGCCTGACCTATATAAAATACTTTCATCTGTAACAGATTGTAGTGTGCAAGGTAGCATAATATATGCTGCCTTATCTCACTTTATCCTGGTTTGGATCTGTGTTCCTGGCTGTATGAAAAAAATTACTGAGCTGTAATGAACAGATTTTTCAGCAGTTTATTACAAACTCTTCTCATAATTCTCAGTGTCTCTCAGATAATATGAAGATAAGACTGAGGGGAAAAATCATTGGGGTTTTCAACATCCTCATGAGTGAAAGTGAAGGGGCAGGTACTGGTCTCTTCACTCTCTTGACCACTGACAAGACTCAAGGAATCAGCCTGAAGCTGAGCCAGGGGAGATTTAGGTTGGACATCCAGAAAAGTTGCATATCAGCCAGAGAGTGGTTGGACATTGGAACAGGCTCTCCAGGGAAGTGGTCACAGCACCAGGTCTGACAGAGTTTAAAAAGCATTTGCTCTCAGGCACAGGGTGTGGCTCCTGATGTGTCCTGTGTAGGGCCAGGAGTTGGACTTGATGGTCCTGATGGGTCCCTTCCAACTCAGCATGTTCTGTGATAAATGTACAGTGGAATAGTCGAGCTTTTGTGAAGCACAGTATTGTTTCTACAGATGTTAAGCTTGAAAAACAGACTCCTTCCCTCAGCCATCTGCTACTAGTGCATACCTGGGGCAATACACTGTGTCTTGGCAAGATACAGGTGGCTGCCACAAATGTGTTCTCATATTATGGTGGGCAGCCATGGTATTCAGGTGCATCCTAAGCACTTCTCCCTAGAGGTGCAGCTCCCAGGGGCTGCCTGCCATTTGCTTGGAATGGGGCTACAAGGAAAACTGTAGTCAGCAGGTGATTTCAGGCTGGATGGTCTGTCTCTGCAGCTGAACTACAGTTTTGCCTCTGCAGCACCAGTCATCTCTAGATTACTTGTGTTGCTTTCAACTGCGAGGCCTATAATGATTCACTTAATAAAAGTAACAATTGTTCTATGCAAACTGCACTATAATTATAGTATGAGTGCAATAAATGATGCTTCCATTTTAAGATGGTGCTGTCCAATCCATAACTGCATATGGCCCCTGTGCTTCATCTTTCATTGCCATTTTCCTTTTTTTTAAGTGTCTAGATTCATCTAGTATTTTGCTGTGTGATAAGCATTGTCATGCAGGATGATGGAGAAGCAGACACCGTGCCCAAACTGGCCTGGTAGGGAAATTTTATGCATAAGCATGTAAGAGCAAACATCTACAGCGACAGGAGAGTTTACTTTTTAATGCAGAAATAGCAGCAGGCGTTAGAGTCTTGTGAGCTGCCCGTTCATCTTAAACATGCTACATAGAACATGGTCCTGTGTCCTTATATTACTGATTTTGTTCCAGAGGATGTAAAATTATTTTGAGCCAAATTACTGTGATGAATTAGACTCAGACAAAATGGAGACTTATCCCACTGTCCTCACCCAGGATGTATTTTTGTTGCCACTTCATCCACAGAAATAGCTAGTTATTTGTGCTACATGAGTGAAATGAAATCCCCAGCTTCTGGACACTTTGAAGTATCCATTGTTGGTAAACCATAACAAGCTGCAGAAAACAGGTCTTTGAAGGATTATTCTCTTGACTCTGATGAATTTGTTTCATTACTCGGCTCTATTCATCTCTGATTTGGTGTATTACTTTAACTTCTAAGATTATTACCCTTGTCTGTGGTCTTGTAATAACATTTTTAAACTATTAAACATATATTATTAAATAAATATTAATAGAGATCTGTTGCCTTTAACTGGAAACTGACAAATGAGTTCATAATATGAATGTATTTTGATTCTTAGAAGCAACACTCTTTTTCTCCTCAAGCAAAAATTTTCTTACAAAGCTATTTATTTGCCCCATAAAAAATAAATGCAGACTGGTTGATACAGGAATTGACAGCATCCTATTTGAGCAGCTCAATCACCATAACTGGAATTTTTGAAAGAGTCGTTTACCGTAACACAGAATCATATTTGTAAATTCACGATAGGATGAGTAACACTTCTTTTTGATTTATATTCAGTTATTCCCAATGTTATGGACTTAAGAGTGCTTTTAAGGGACCACATTGCATTTGGAGGGCAAACTGGAATCATGTTACTTATCCATATGACCAAGCATGGCTCAAGTCTAGTTTTCAGTAGACTACTTAAAGGCCTTTTTCAGTTCTTACTGAAGTCAGCAGAAGATTTTCTATCAAAATCGAGCCTGTAGCAATTCTTTTGTCACTTAAAGCAGCCTACATGCTTGATAAAACTCCCAAGTATCTGTTACAACAAAGTTATTTGTACTACTTTTAGGAATGCCTGAACAAATAGTCAGTGATCTGCCTCAGGTCACAGACTAAGTCATCACTGGAGTCAAGGGAATGTAAGCCCAGGCTTTGACTTAGAGTAATTCTGTATGTCACAAAGACTTTGTGCTCGCAGATGAATTCATATTCATAAGGATATAATGGCCCTGTTAAATTGGTAAGAGGAAAATTTGTTAGAAGTTAATAGCTCTTTAAGGGAAAAGGAATGGATCTTGCTCCCAGCAAATGATATATCAGGACTTTACATCAGCTGACCCAGGAGGAAAATTGCATTTATAGTTAGACTCAGTGTGGCACCCTGCTTTTATACAGTATATTGCCATTGTGAAATTAGTTGCTTCATTTCTTGTTAATCTGGTGGTTTGTCTACAGACCTTAGGTGAGGTTGATGCTCTCTGTTGTCACTCTCATATGTTGCAGAGAAACCTAACGCTGCTTACATGTCCAGCCGTTTCCAATCCACAGTGTGTGTGTACCATGATTGTTTCTTGCCTGAGATCTCTTTCTTATATGTCCCTGCAATAGTGTTTTTGATAATCACAAGCAGGTAAATATATTTGGCCCCAAATCTCCATATTTATCTGAAAACATTTTGGATTTTTTCCTCTCTCCCTAGAAGTTTCTAGAAATTTAATTTGTCATTGTTTCTAATGCACGCCATAAATTACACAAACCTCTGAATATATTACATGTAACTAGATGTCTGATTTTATTAAGGAAAGCCTTTGCATAGTTGTCCTGGTTTTTGCTGGGGTGAAGTTATTTTTCCTCCTAGTAGCTGCTACGGTGTTGTGTTTTGGATTTAGGATGAGAATAATATTGATAACGCATCGATGTTTTAGTTGTTACCAAGTTCGCATTATGTCAAGGATTTTTCAACTTCTCACACTGCCCCACTAGTGAGTAGGCTGGGGGGGCACAAGAAGCTGGGAGTGAACACATCCAGGACAGCTGATGCAGCCTGGCCAGAGGGACATTCCATGCCATATTATGTCATGCTCAGTATATAAACTCTGGGGAATGTTGGCTGGGAGTGCTGTTGCTTGGGAACTGGCTGGGCATCAGTCACGAATAGTGAGCGATTGCATTGTGCATAATTTCTTCGGTATATTCTGATTCTTTTATAATTATTGTTATTATTTTCCCTTACTTCTCTGTCTTATTAAACTATCTTCATCAAATTTTACTTTTTTTCCAGTTCTCTCCCCCATCCCACTGGGAGCAGGGAAGAGGGAGGGAGCAAGGGGCTGTGTGGTGCTTAGTTGCTGGGTTAAACCACAACAGCAGTGTTCAAAGAAATATGTTGCAGTCTTAAACAGCTACACTGGTCTACATTTTCTCCTTCTCCTTGTCATGCTGTTCTCACTTGCAGCACACTGCGTTGGCTTTGCCAGCACACTGGTCAGAATGGCTGCCCCACACCCGCTGTCTCTGAACACCTCTGGCTCAAGTAAACCTTTTTATGTTGTACCTTTTTTTTTTTTTCAAAGTGCGGGGTTAATGTTAATCAATTTGTGATTTACTGTTCTGCTTCACAAACTTTTGTGTTAGGAAAATTGACAGGCTGGTGTGCCAAACGGTAGAAATGACTGGGAGTGAATGAAGAAAGTGAGAGGATTTTTCACTGACCTGCTGTGTTGTGGAACTGGTTGCACAGAGTAGGCAGTGGGATGTGTCACGTGTACATAGTGTCCTTTCTGTCCTTGCTGCTGGGTCCCCTTTCATGGCACTCCACTGAGCAATGTAGATCTTTCCTAAACACCCTTCAGAAATATGAATCAAGATGCTCCCCATTCTTGCACTTACAGATACCATCACTTGCTGTAGCCTTAAAGCCATGTTTTTAACTTGATTTTAATGAGTAGAACAATATCCTTTGCCACTAGGGAATTACTTGGTCTGCAGAAAACATTCTTAGTATGTGATCACAGGTGCTGTTCGGCAGTATTATGTTGATGATGTGTGAAGGCAAAGGGCTGAGTAGTACAAGAATAGGAATATTCTTAGATGTTACTTTTAGATAACATTTAAATACTGCTTTTTAAGATAATGATGTCTCTTTAATTTTGCATTAAAGCTTTAAATAGAGAGAAGTCTATTTTGCTTTTATCCGTTTTGTGAATTAATAAGAGACCATTTCTAGACTGAACTCTGCAAGAAAAAATTGTTAAGATTGATCAAATGTTACTTCTTACAAGATGTAGCCAATGCTTTTTGTAGCCCTTACTTTTACCGAGATAAAAATAATTCCTTAACAGTGCAAGTATGACATAAGCACTTCTTTAGCAGCTGTGGAACCAGCAGTGGCTTATCAGTGTGCACAGATTTATTCCTAAGGTTAATTTTGTTTTGCAGAGTACCTTGCTGTGTTAACAATCTGAGTCCCAAGATGACACAAACTAAAATTCTCTATTTACATGTTTATAATTTCAACAAATTAAAATTGAAGGTTAAAAAAAGGCTCTATTGAGAACAAAATAATTTTCATTCCTCCAAATTCTTCCAGTCATGTCATGAGCAGAAACTGGGTTTTTGTGTCTTGTTCTGATTTCAGTCAATCCTACCTTGAAATAACTACGTTTTCCTCCTATTTTGCCCATGAATGCCTCAGCAGGTAACCTGCAGCTACAGCATGTGTAATTATACATACAGACAACATTAACAGTGAATCTTTTTTGTGGTTTTGCTGTTTCTGGGGAGAGAACATTTTATTAGCTGCTCCCACAGGAAAAGAAGTTATTATAGCACCAGCTATCACTATATGCTACAAAGAAAGACGATGAGACACTCGGAGATTTCCCACAAATGTTTTGTCACCAACTGTGCCTGTGTGGTTGCACATTACCAACTGGGAAGTAATATAGATGTCTTGATGTTTTATGGAGCAAATTGCTGTTTATTATGATGTGGAAAGAGGAAAAAACAGTTTAAGTCAATATACACTTACAAATCAGTGGGCCCAAGCGAGATGCAGATTAATAAGTGCATTATTAGCCTCCTGTTTAATATGTTTCTGCACTTTAAAGTCATGGCATAGTGGCAAAGCCATTGTACCTTCTGGCATTGCAATTTTTCATGGCCTAAGCTGTGAAGATTCCGTATTTTTTTTAATGTGTCATGATTCATCCCCAGCTGCCAACCAAGCCCCATGTAGCTGCTCACTCACTTCCCCATGATGGGATAGAGGAATCAGAAGCATAAAAATGAGAAAAGTTGGAGGTTGAGATAAAAACAGTTTAATAGGTAATGCAAAAGCCACATGCAAACCAAGGAATTCTTTCCCCACTTCCCATTCACAGGCAGGTGTTCAGCCATCTCCAGGAAATCTGGGCTCTGGCACATGTAACAGTGAGTTGGGAAGACAACATCACAACATTCCTCTTCACTGTTTTTCCCCCATATGCTTGGCAGGATGTGGAATATCCCTTTGGTCAGCGGGGTCAGCTGTCCCAGATTTGCCCCTTCACAATTCCTTGTGCAACCCCAGCCTACTTAATGGTGGAGTGGGGTGAGAAGAAGAAAAGCCCTTAGCTGTGTGCAAGCACTGGTAAGCAGTAACAGAAACATCTATGTGTTATCGACAGCGTTTCTCACCCAAAATCCAAAACACAGCCCCATACCAACTGCTGTGAAGGAAACACTCTGTCCTAGCCACAACCAGAAGAATATGATGCTGAGGTGAGAATGCTCTAGAATTTACTTTCGTTGAGAGTTTTTTAGTATTGCAAGACTGTTTTAGTAATCTAATAAGGATTAGAGGAAGACTAGTGTGGGAGATCATGGGATTGTTGTGCTTAATAAAAGGGAGTAGTTGTGTGATAAAAGGGAAGTAGATGGCTGAGGTGGATTCAGCAGGATGGATCCAGCATGTTTGAGTCAAAGGTGTGAATGTCAGCTATCTTTACATGTGTGACAGCACCTTTTGCTATAAGACAGGCGAGTTGGGTGGAGGACCAGTTTGGCCGAACAATGAAGGAGTTCAAGAGGAAAAAGAAATTATGTGATCACCAGGCAGGGAGAAGACATGAAATGCCAAAGCTCAATTAGAACTGAAACTGGCAAGTGTTGTATCAGATAACAATAAGGGATTCTTAACCTTTGTTATAGTAAGAAGAGATCTAAAGAAAATATTAGGTCACATTAGGTAATAATAGAATAATATTAGATAATATTAGAAAATGTTAGATCTTTGAAGATGGTCACCTGGCTAGCAGGGATGAAGAAAAAGCTTCAGCATTCAATGTGTTTTTTACCTCAGTCTTTAATTATACTGATAGAATTTGGGCTACAGCCCTGAAGAAAGGGACCTGGGGTTCCTGGTTGATGGCAAGTTGAATATGAGTCAGCAGTGCCCTGGCAGCCAGGAGGGCCAACCATATCCTGTGGGGCATCAGGCAAAGCATCAGCAGCTGGTCGAGGGAGGAGATGATCTTGCTCTGTTCTGCACTGGAGCGGCCTCACTCGAATATTGTGGCAGCTTTGGGCCCTGTAACATAGAAAAGATATAAAACTATTAAAGAGCATCCAAAGAAGGGCAACGAAGATGGGGAAGGGTCTGTAGAGGAAGCCATATGAGGTGCAGTTGAGGTCATTTGGCTTGTTCAGCCTGGACAAGAGGAGACTGAGGGAGGACCTCATAGCTCTCTACTACTTCATGAGGCAAAATGGAGGGGCAGGCACTGGTCTCCCCAGTGGTAGGACCCAAGGGAATGGCAAGTTGTGTCAGGAGAGTTTCAGGTTGGATATTAGACAGAGCTTCTTCACTTCGTGGGTCATTAGACATTGGAACAGGCTTCCCAGTGAAGTGGTCGCAGCACCAAGCCTGACAGAGCTCAACAAGCTGGATGATAGGCACATGGTGTGACTCTTTAGGTCTGTCCTGTGCAGGGCCAGAAGCTGGACTGGGTGATCTTTGTGGGACCCTTCCAACTAAGGATATTCTATTCTCTTCTGTTCTGTTCTATGATCAAGTCTTTAAGATTAACAAGACTGATCAAGCTAAATATAGCTGTGGTAAAGGAGAGAAGAGTAAAAACACAAAAAATGGGGAGCGTAGTATGTTGCTCCATGGTGATCCTGTTGTTCAGTTTCCTGCTTTTTTGCCTTTTAAGATGAAAAGTGATGTCTTTTATTTCCTATTCATGACTTAAGCTTGGCAGTGTAGTGACTGATGTGTCAGTTATTTGCTGTGCCTGGCAATGAGATAGACCTGTTTGAAAGAGAGCTGAATGAAGCCGTATGCCTTCGGTGACCCTTGAAGCATGTTCTCTCCAAGTGACAGAGACAGGGAATAGTTCCTACAATTGTAAACCAGCAATACACCATACATAGTTTAGCAATATATTAGAAAAGTTTCACATGTGTCATGAAGATACATGCAGAATTAATCCCTGCAGAACAAAACCATTTAAAAAGTACATAATGAAGCAATTAGCTAAAAGAGGAAGGAAGGTAATGGCAATTTAATATGGAAAGAATCTTTACATGTATTACTTTTTCAATAAGAGTATTTTATAAAGGCGCAATTAACGTAAAATGACGCCTATGAGGCAATTAATGATGACTTCAAAAGTTAGACTTAAGGGATAATTTACATTTTAAAACTGAAGAGAAGCTCTAGTTGTGTAAAAGTCTGTTATTTTCTTTTTGAAAATTCTTTTAGATTGTGGCTGTGTCTTGTAGGTTGCTTAGAGTTTCACATTAAGGCATCAGCTTTGTTATAAAAAAAAAAGCTGTTCTCACATACAAATAGAAAAGTTTACCTGAGAGTATGACAGGCTTGTGTAATGGTAAGTAGAGTACTGTTCAGAAAAACCTCACAGAGCTTCAGTAAAAAAGAGGAAGTAACTTTACAGACCTCTCAATCTCTAATTCCTTTAAGCATACTATTCTGAGCTGTCACTATAGGCAGTCCCCAATTTTCACTCTGCTGGGGTGCACATCAATGACATGATTCTCTTTTCCAGCCCGTTCAATATCTAGAAGCAGGGAGTAAGCCACAACTGTAGCTTCACTAAGCTGCCCATCTATATTTTTGTTTTTCTAATGCTGAGCTTCTGTGACTCAGGCCAGGACTCTGTGCTTAGTAATACTTGTTTGGCCAGACTTCTTCAGTGAAAGGACAGTGAAAAGACTTCTTCAGTGTGCTTGACTTCTTGCTAAATTTTGGGGAAAGTTAGCAAAATTCATCAGTAGTTATTGTCAATACTTCAATTATTTTGTGAAGTGTGTCTGACTTTAGTCAGATAATATGACCTAAACAATGATTAACATATTTCATCCAGTGAATGTAGTTTCTAGATCTACAAAGACAGATACCCAAATGTATATGATAATCCAAAAATTTTCCAGTGTGTAATTGAAACCCCACTGATTACAGCTGGAAATGTGAACGTTGATTTCGCTGACCTTCGTGTCTGACCATTTTCTCCCTGTTCTTTCTGCAGTCACCTGCCAAGATACCAAAATAAATATGCAGACTCAAAATGATCATGGTATTGTACAGAAATAGTTTATTTATACCTCCCATAAAATATCAAGCTCATTACAGGTTATCGGTAGGAGATTAATGGGAATGACGAAGGTTAACAAGATTCACAAATATTTTGTACATTAAATTGTTCCCAAAAATATATTTTAAAGATATGGGTGAGTATTAGTTTGTATTCACAGTAGAAATTAATCCACATTGACTATTTTTTTTAATCTTGAGGGCATCTTTAATGAATTCTTCTAATTTTGTCATTTGCAAACTTCACAGAAGCTAGAGATTGCTTCAGCTTTTTGAGAAAACTCTTAATTATTAAAAGGTTTTGTTTGCAGTTCAAGTGAAATGATGGCTTCAAACAAGGTCCCATCAGCTCTTGGAGAAACTGCACAATCTGTATAAATTTAACGAATGCAGTGCATGCTAATAAACTGCTCAGCATCATATAAGGTTTATTTTTTTATTAAATTAAGGCTCTATAACATGAAAAGAACACTCAGTGATTAAAGAGATAACAAGAAACACTTCTAATGAAGAAGTGTTATTTTATAATGAAGTATAGATTAAATATTTGAGAGAGACATCAGCTTCAGAGCTGTAATTGTTTTGATTAAATATGTAAATTCAAATATGCTTTAATGAAATTGGAAAGGATTTACTAAAGGATGGAGATTTAAAAGTAGAACTAAATAGAAGTGAAGACCTTTGCCTAGCGAAATAGATTTTCCAGATGTGAATGGAATTTTCTTTAAAAGAATTTTAACCAGATTAGTTTAGACATTTGTAAGGATGTGTGCCACTATCTGTGTCCTCTCTGTGCCTTCTTGGTTCTCCCAATGTGAAAATCATTTTTTCTGTTTGCTCTGTAGTGTGACTTTAACTTTGCTGAACATAAATTCATACAGAGGTAGGGCCATAATTACATAATTATGTGTAAATGTACCTTTGGTAGTTAACAGTATGAAGTGCTTAGGGCTTGGACAAATCCTCCATATAAGCTGTAACAACTGATGATTTAAAAGGGAAATTCCCCTTCTTCCCTCCCCAGTAGATTCTCTGTATTCATTTAATGTTCCTATCATCTCTCACTTGCCTTGCTTAGTTTTGATTTTGCTGGTTTTAGTCTTTCAGCTTTTAAGTGTTCATCTTAGTACTGCTAATGTCCCTTTAGAACTTGATTATTTTTTTTTTTGTGGAATTTTACTGTCTCTTGCTAGTGATGAAGGAACAAGGAACCCTTTAAGAAGAGGAATCCCTCTAAGCCCTTCTTGGGGCTACACCAAATGTATATGAATCTTCTCAGGAAATTCAAGAATAAAGAGTCCTTTCTAAGGCCCTCTCAGAAGGGAGCATTGAAAATGTACAGAAGTGGACTCTTTGGAAGGGAAACTCCAGTTAATGTGTTCTTTTTCTGAAAGACTATCTTTGCAAACTGAACCATCAGAACCTCAAGAAATTCCTCCAAAGCAAAGCAAACTTTCTGCCTTGGTGGGGCTCCAACTGTCATGTGAAGTACTCACAAAGATATAAAGTCCCTCATGCTTCAAAACTTTCTAAGGTCTTTACCTTAAGGCTAAGTCTGAGACCCCTTGGTACAGTTTTGTAATTGATGCTTTTACAGCATGAAACGTGGATTGCCGTTTATTGTGTCATAGTGCTGAAAGTTTATGTTATTTTTTAAAAGTGCATATGTATATTTAGAGATTTGGCAGGAGACTGAGACTATAGCTGGCAATTTCCACCTCTTCCCTACAGTTAAAACATCTTCAGGGGCAGCAGGAAAAGTTGCTGAATTTCCTTTTAAGCTTAGTTTAGGAAATTAATCAAATTTCTTCCTTGCAATTTGTACAAGCAGGTTAGTCATTAAATATTACTGATTACAGCCACAGTATGCTCAGTGATATAACATTTTACTTCAAACCATTCCATGTGATTAAAAAAAGTCTTTGAAGCTCTTTTATCTTTAGACTTGCCACTGAAGTCATGGGTGATAATTTGGAAAATCTTCACTGATTTTAAACTTTTATATTTATTTATAGCCATCACATAAAAGAACAGTTCTGGAGGACTAGCAAGATGCTATTCAGTATGGATAAAGCCTGAATAAATAATCTTAATAACAGCAAAAAATATAGCTACAAAATTCACAGGGGAAATGTGTGAAGTTATGAGGATGTGACCCCTCAATTGTTATTCCTATTTCTTAACTATAAAGGCAATCTTGTCTGCAGGAACATCATTACATGAACAACAGTCCACTCTAAAAGGCTTCATAACTTCCCTCTGAATCTTTAAGAAAATATATTTCTTCTTATTAAAATAGTAATTAAAAAACCCCTAACATTTCTATTTGACTAAAGAGTATTTATTCAGAGTAATTAATTAGTCTCTCCTGTACACTTTTTATGTGAGATTTATGCCTTCTCAAGATGCCTTGAAAAGCATCCAGCTATCCACAACGGCTCCAATGCAATGGTTGGAGCACCATGTATTTGTGTACATGGGTAGAGATGGAGGGAGGTAGGAATGATCGGATTCAAGCGGACAGTTGATCTAAGAGGGAAAGAAAGAATCAACAAGAAATTTCCTCAATTTAAAGTGTATTCATGGAAGAATTTAAAAAACCACTTTCTGTAGTAGTTAAGCATATTTATTGTTTAGTATTCATATATCCAGTTAAGTAGTGTATTTAATATTTGGCTTAATAATAGCAATGCTCTTCACTCCTTGGATGGGGATTTTAGAGGTTTTAGGGAGAATTCAGAATTCCATGGATTTACAGAAGAGTTTCATGACATTTGAAAGTCCCACTTCAATGCCTGCCTGCCTACCTACCTACAATTTGGTTTTTTACAACTGATCTCTCCCTAAATGCAATGAAATGTTTGAATAAAAGAGTTTTCTCACCATACTGTAATCCCACTGGCAAAGAAAGCTTCTGGGATAGAAAGGGACTATGGCTTGTTCCAGTATGACCACCTGAGCATGTGAAGATTGTGCTTTCTGCTCTTATAAAGCATTGCCTCTGCTTCTATTCTGCAAGGGCTCTGTAAGACTTCATAGCCTACATCTGGGGTCATGCTCCTTGTTGAATGCTGTAACTATAAACTCTGCACACACTGTAACTTGACGTATCTTCAGAACACATGTTTCTTATGTCTTCTTAAAAAAAGTCATTGATTCAAGGATTTTTATTTATCTTGATATATGGAAGCTTTAGTGTGTAGCTCTAGTCCAGTTTAGGTGCATGCTAACCACACTTTCACAGACTGCAGGAAAATTTTGCTTAGAAATAACAGAACATGGTGTTGAAACTGTTTAATACAACCCACCGGTCCTGTTAACTTCTGTATTGATAGCTAAATTATTCATAGTAATTAATTAGTCTTTGGAAATAGAACAAAGAGCGACAATGTCTGGGAGAAAGGAGTGGCCACTGGATTTGATTAATAGGTGTTTATTCAGGCAGTGGGTAGTTGTTATTTACAAACTATGTTAAAGATTTGGTCATGTCAGGATGTTTTTTGAAAGCATTTAACTTCATTATAAAGTCAAATCAGATTTCACTGGCTACTGAATCAATATTTAAATTATAGATTTGTCTGCTCTTCAGATTTTCAGTTCCTGGAAATTTACTTGAAAATTCATCTTATTATAGATTATGAATTTTTGGCTCAGCTTGTTGTCAAGATGGTCTTCAGACCTAACTGAAAATACCACAAAAGATTTGGTGTTCACATGCTGAACTTGGATTGAGGCCATCCCTAGTTAAAATGAGCAAAGGCTGGGCAGACTAGGCAGTGCATGTGATATAGAAATTACCTTGTCCTAGGCTAAGTTATGACCATCTCTACATCTTCCTTGTCTTTTACAATACTAATTTAAGTAGTGTACAGTAAGTAACTTGGAAACAATTTATAGCTGGATGTCAGTGCTGTACTGAGAAATTGCTTGGACTGAAAGCAAGCATTGTGTGAGCACAGCCTGATGATTCTTCACATTTAATCTTTATTAGGAAACGTAGCTGGACCATTTATAATTAAGAATTTGACAAAGTATTATTTTTGTTAGATCGTTAAACTAGATTGCCCACTTAATATGACATTTAGAAAGACAGGACACAAATGTTGGTTCCATATTATTTGTACTTGTGCCAGATCAATTGCACATTTATTTTTAAATATTTATGATCGTTTCAGTTTTGCCCTGATGTTGATGATGTTTATGTTTATTTACTCTTATGGGTTTCCAAGTTCTGGACACAGAAACATGCTGAAGTCTTTTCACATCTCTTCTTGACTGGACAGCAAGTTCTTGGGATAGCTCATTTTTCATAGAGCTCTGAAAACCAAGGCTCTGTCTCTTCTCCCAGCATATGCTGAATGCAGTTAGGCACCAGTTCAGAAAAAGCTTTGTAAACATTCTGAATCCATGCCACATTTTCTGGTCTCAGGAGCTGCCAAATGCCTAAATGCTGTATTCAAGCCAGATGTCTAAATATATAAAATGAATGACTGAACAAAGTGCCTCCTTAGTAGAGCATATGCCTATAGGATGGACAGACCTGTGGAGTCTGAGATCAGCTCCGGAACACGATGTTCTGCCAACCCACATCCCTGGCCACTAGAAGGGACTCTCCTGGACGAGCTATTTGAAGAAGGAACACCCTTGCTCCCATTTTTTGATCTCACAGTGTGAGATACCAAGCCTCAGGAGTTTCTGCTGGCAGTGTCATAAGGCAAGCTGTCACTTCTCAATGAGTACACCTGCCTCTGGGACACAGAAGTAGCTGTTCAGCAGGATCAAACAGGTGGAATACATCTGGGGTTTCACCTGAGCAGCATCCACTCAACCATTATGAATGGGCTGCCTTGATCTTATTAGGAAGATAATGTAATACAGTATACACAGAAAAAGAATGTCTATGTATGATATTCATGTACTTCCTTGACTCTTAAATCTGCCAAAGCAGATTTTTTTTCTCTTGTTGAAAGTGGAAAGAGAAAATCAGAAATGAATCCAATACTTATGATTAACATTATGGACATTAGCTCAGTTATGGTAGTAGACAAAACTAAAAGACACTTGAGTAGGTACAGTAACCTACATTATAAAGGTATTATAAGAGCAGTGTCTGATGAAATTGTTCATACAACATTTTCATTAGGCAGTCTCAGTCTTTGTCATTCCTTTCTGAACTATGTTTACAGCAAAGCATAAAGTGCACTTATATTCCTCATCTTCCTACAACCTGAAGCTTTAATGGTCTTAAAATGTTGATTGGCTTAGTTTCCCTGTAACAACAGACTGCCTAGTTCAAGATTTTGAATAGGACATGTATGTGTTGAGATGGGCTGTGCAAAATCTTAAGAGAAATGCCTGTAGGCATTGAAACTTGAAACAGATGTTGCTGTTTTGAATACCCTACAAATAATTTCATTAAGAGTATCGAGAATAGCTAAATAAATCCAGGAAGATTGCAATGAGAGGCCACCGGTAGTGTAGAAATCCCGCAGTAAGGTTAAGTAGTAGTAATAATTCCAAGTAGGGCAAAGTAATAACTCTTTCCTTTCACAAATGTCTAAAAAACCCCTCTGTACAGTCAAGCAAATCTTGAGTAGTTATTCTCCTTTGTAGCAATGACAAGCATAGAAATAAAACAATTTCAGTGTATTTAGTAGAGGCCAGCCAGTGTTATAGGGAGCTCTCAGTAGCAGAATGTGGATTTTTTCCTCCTAGGTATGGCAGTGTGGAGGAAGCGTTGAGGTTCTGCCTTGCTCCAGGATTGCCCACATTGAAAGAGCACATAAACCGTACACAGAAGATCTCACTGCTCACGTCCGGAGAAATGCACTAAGGGTGGCTGAAGTCTGGATGGATGAATTTAAGAGCCATGTCTATATGGCGTGGAACATACCCCAGGAGGTGAGTCACAAAGACTGGTGTATGCAAGCTTTGGATTTAGATCCTTTCGGGTTTGGTTCCGACTCTGCATTTTGATTTTCCTGCTAGGATTCTATATGTATACACATATTTGTGTATCATATGTGTACATATGGGCATAAGATATGCCAATGCATACTCTTACATATAAACAAAAGATAAAGTTGGATGGCTAACCTCACAGTTCAGTTTTATTCCAGTTGCTCTTCAATGGTATTTAATCTATGAACAGTTAAGAGCTATAGGGCTCAGAGAAATGTGACTGTACCTATTCTGGAAAATATTCAGGATCCAAGTAGAATAGGTTGAATCTACCTAGAGGTTGGAAACCATGGCTCGAGTTTAATTTAGAGTGCAATTCTCATCATTACAGCAAAAGCATGCAGTATAGTCTTAATAAATTAAAGAACAATTTAATTTTTCTTTAATAAAATTTATGTAAAATCTCTCCAAATGATTTTTCAGCTTTTCAGAGAAATGGGTTTTGCTGCAATTTCTGTTTCAAAAAATGAAACGCTGTACTTCTCCTTTAGTTTAACAAGAAAAAAAATGCTAGAAACAAAAACCCTGCTAGATATGTGAGTGCTGATGCTTATTCAGATTCTTTTAATAAATTCTTTGATCTCTTGTGATTAAAACTAGATAATTTTGGAAAAGTGAAGAAGTCACACTCTTATTTTCAGGTTGCAGCATTAGCCACATATTTTACCATGAAATAACCAGGAAAAAACTCCTCTACAATCTGGTATAGGGAAAGGACTTCTCTAAAAGTTAGTTCTTTGTTCACAGAATCCAAGCGGCCTGTTAAATGTCCCTGTTTTGAGAAGTGTCACAGCAGTCCATGGAAGAATAAAGATATTTCTGGACTGGATAGGCTTATTTATTTTATGTCAAAGCAATTTCAAATTACTTTTATTTGTGATTAACCTGATAGATTTAAATTTCAGTTTTTGGTTTTTGTTGTTATTTTCTTGAAGATTGGTTGATCTTCATTGATTAAGTTTCAATTTTTGACTTGCAAACAGAACATTAACACTAAAGTTAGAAATTCCTTTTGCTAACCAGGATATACAATTATTATACACAGACTTGCATAATATTCACCCAGATATGATGACAATGGTGCTTAATTGTGTGCAAATTTGCGATTTGAATGCAATTTGAAATCAAATTCATAAAGAATGTAAAGATAAATTGTTATTGTTCCTTGTTAAATGGAAATTTAACAATGATAACACTCTTATCTGTGCTGATTTATCAGAAAAAATAAGTGTGCTATTGTAAGTTTTAAAAGTCTTTTATTAAACAAAGAAAATGTTATTAACCAGAGGAAAAGTAAATGCAGTGTGTGGATTAAACTGATTTCTTCACATCACAAAATGCATCAAGGTGTTTGTATAGTAGGTCTTGTACTGCCAAAACTGCTTTTGTTCATAGTTTTGAAAAGAATAACAAGTTTTCTTACCACTTCATTCTCCAGTCATTTTCCCACCACAAATGTAGTGATCATTGCACTGGACTTAGTGTCTCTCTTCCTTTTCACAAAGGCTCCTTCTGTCAAACCACAGAGCAGACTTATAAGCTGGAAATGGCAAATTCTTAATCAGTTTTTAGTAGTGGTAGTTTCTTCTGTAATGTAACGAGTTCTGTTGTGGGGAGAAATCTGTTGCTATGTGCACGTAGGGAACTTGTAGCCCAAAAACTTTCCTTTTTATTTCTCACCATTGTAGACAATGAAATAAACACATACATTTAAAATGCACTGGGAAACAGCTTAGTTTTCACAGTTCTAACAGGCCTATAAAGGCTGAATCTACTCATTATCTACTATTTGCTACAGGGTTTTCATGGCACCTTGGTGACCATCAGGAAGTTTTCCTGTCATAAGGTCTGTGACTTACAGCTGGGTGCATTCAAGCAGAGCTCACCCATTTTCCACCTTTTGTCATGTGGAAGATGGGGAAGGACTTGGAAGAGTTCCTCTACTCCATTCTTGTAAGACCTCACCTGGAGTGCTTCATACAGCTCAGGGACCCCCAGCACTTTGATAAATAGATTCAGAAAAGCACTTCAAATCCAAAGGAAAGATTTATCTAGTCCCAGAAACGAGAACTGTGCTCTCCATGTGTTCTGCCTGTGGTTCTGGTGGTGTTGGTTTTTTTCCCCTCACATTATATTCTCAGCTTAGGAGAGCCAATGTACTACATGTGAGCTATTTTTCTTCTCCAGCTGCATGGGAGGATAGGATTACTGAAGCCCTTGATGTTCCTTCTTACCTTAAACAGTAAACTGTGAGGAAAAAAGTATTAGTGCCTCCAGAGTTGCATGAGGAAGGAGTTGGGGTGCACTGGCCCAATTTAGAACCTGATCCCAGGAAGCCTTGGTAGTGCTGGAAGTTGGATGTCTGTGTGCTGACATCCTTTTCCTTCACCCAAGTGGCAGATAAACTGGCAGGTGCTTGAGCAGGATTTGTTCATGAGATCAGTTGGTTGTCTTAGATCATTCTACAGCCTTTTCATCTATCTAGACACTTAACACAAAAGTCAGGAAAAAATGACTGCTTATGGAGTAGTTCTACATGAAGTTTTATGAATAATTTAGGGCTAGAGGGGAGGGGACTCATCATTTGTAAGATGAAATTGAGTTATGCCTGTTTGTGCCAGATCTCTGCTCCCTACTTTTTAGTATACTTTGCTAATGTGGAAGGCAATTTTACTTTAGTTAGAAAATATTTCCATAATAAAATATACTTGTTCCAGATTAGCATTAATTCAGTGCTTTGGGATGCTGTGGTTGCTTCGGCAGCTCAGAAACCTAGATACTTATACAGATAGCCTTTTGATGTGTAACTAAGAAAATTCAGTTCTTCCCATGTTATTTTTAAATCCTGTCTTGTGGCTGACAAAATCTTTGGGGTGTTTATGGCCTAGTAAAAGCTGTTATTTAAGTAGATAGATTATAAAATTTCCCTATGAAAATTTATTTATCCTTTGTTTTGCTCTGAGGCAGAAGTGGGAGAGCACAGTGTGGAGCAAAATGTCTCATTTTACTTCCTGTCAAAGAGCAGCCATGGATTTTCACTTAGATCTCTCTCTAAAAATTCCCCCTGCATGATTTTAATGTGATAAATTATTGATTTTTATGTGCAGGGACTTCATGAAACTCATACTTTGTGATCTGCTCTTATGTTAAGTAGAAACTAGGTTAGCCAGAAATGTAAAGGCAAATAAAAATTAGGAGAGAGAATATTCTGCAATTGCTTTTAACAAAAATAGTCACTTCTCTTCTTACATTACAGGAGAAATTCAGTAAATGCTATTTCAGAGAGGTGAGAGGAGCTCCTGGTCTTTACAGTGAAACAGTAACCCAAACTTCAGAAATGGCCAGAAAGTATAATCTACTAATGATTAGGCCACAGTGGGACACCAGCAATAAGGTTGTTTCTAAGGCAACTTGCTGCTTCCTACCAATTCCTTTTGGATTTGGAAAATGCCAGGAAATTAGAGGACAACAGTGATATTTATTAAAAGCTGAATCGAAACCCCACTGAAGTCAACAGGAGTTGTTCCGTTCACCAAAGCATACAATGACAGAGACCCCAGCATGGTGACCTGTATCATATTTAACTGAGACACTTATGGAGTGTGTGTGTAACACATCCACTTCACAACCAACAGCTGGTAATTCTCACAGGTCAAAACTGTCTTTGCAATGGGAGAGACTCTGGATGTTTAGTTTACACAAGAGTATTACTGATGTCTTTTCTGCTTTTTATGTCCTTTATTTTATGTGCAGGACTCTGGAATTGATATTGGTGATATTTCTGAGAGGAAGGCCCTAAGGAAAAAGCTCCAGTGCAAAACCTTTAGGTGGTATCTTGTCAGCGTGTATCCAGAGATGAGAATGTATTCAGATACTGTCGCCTATGGGGTGGTAAGGATGTTGTTTACATTTACCATTTTAAAAAAGTGTAATAGTGGAAGTAATTCATGAAGGAGATTCCTGCTCTAAGTAGAAGAATCAGATAAACTTCAAGTCACCAGTTAAATAATTTGTTAGACTGCTTAGTTGACCCAGACAGCTGCTCTGCTGTTATTTATGCTGAGGTATTCTGATCATTATCTTCCTGCCTGATTCTTGTTTGTTCGGTTCATGGCTTGCATTCCATGCAGAAATACTCAAGGTGTGATTTTTTAGACACATTGGAGCTGACAATTTGAAAGTGAATTTACAAAATAGGCTCAGTATTTCAACTGCAGATTGTAGCCAGGTCTTAATTTAGAGCCACAGAGTCATTTGAGATAGAAAAGCCCTTTAAGATCATCAAATCCAACTGTTAAAGATCAATGCCTTCCCTTATTAAACGTTCAGCCATTTAACAGCAGTCCTGATGCACTCTAGAACTGATATCACATCCCAGTAGACACCTGCTACAAGAAGGTATTCCAAGCTGACCAAATCTCTCATAACTAACCCATGTGTAAGTGAGAATTCAAGAGAGGTTCAAGGATTGTGTTGAATTCAACTGAAACTGCAGCCAAATCCATCCATTTTGGAATCATCATTTCTTGTATGATGGTAGTGCCCTTGTCTGTGTTGAAATCCCACTTGAGTTGTACTGTGATAATTAGAGTGAAAATTCTTTCCCCTCAAAAACTGGCAGTCCAAGCAGAGAGGGCAGGTGTGCATGACATGGAAGGTGAGCATAGCAAGTTAATACAGGCCTATAATAAGGTAGTAGGCCCAGGATGTCTTTTTCACATTCTCATCCACTGTCATATTCAAAAAAATGGATTACTGTGAATTAACTTTGCCTTTTTGCATGCAAGTCCCAGTTAGGAAATGAGACTAATAAGTGAATGTTATAAGTGAAAGGTTTGACTTGAGATATTCCTCCTCAAAAAGAAATCTCAGATGTGCAGTTTGCCAGTATGGCTCTGCAGGAGACTGATTGTGCCACAGATCAGCTGCTCTGTTTTGGCAAATGAAAGAGTTGTACATCCTGTAAAATTCCATGACCCCTTTGATGATCAGTTAAAATAATTATTCTGGTTTTTCATGCTATAAAATGAGAGGAAAAATATTTCCAACAAAGGTTTAGGTTATTGCTAAATGCATGAGATAATGGTTACCTTCCAAAGTAGTTCAGAACAATGACAAAATCACACCTGTGTGCAAGGAGCCTCTTCCATAGACTATGGTGTTGCCCTCAGCAATGCCATGATCTAGTCAGATGCAGGAGGCACAGCAGCTAACAGCTGCATGCTTCTAGTTCTAGGTAGCTCTGGCTAAAAAATCTTTGACTGAAGGTAGAAATGATATTGTATAAAGAAAGGAAGACCCAGTGGAGAGCAAAGGTACTTGTCTCAGGATTAACTCCACATTGTGCGAGTCAAAATGAAAATCAGCAGCAGGCATCGTATGATTTTATAATCTGCTGAGCATTTCTCATTAGCCTTTGGGCAATATACAAGACAAAAAGAATAAGAACAGTGTTTTACAGAAATACTGAACTCAGTGGTCAGCCTGGAGAAGCAAAGGCTTCAGGGAGACCTTAGAGCAGCCTTCCAGTGCCTAAAGGGGATACAAAAGAGCTGGAGAAGGATTTTTTTACAAGGGCATGTAGTGGTAGTAATAGAGGGAATGCCCTTAAAATGAAGGTCTAGATTAGATATTAGAAAGATATTCTTTAGTATAAGGTGATGAGGCACTGGCACAGGTTGCCCAGAGAGGTTGTGAACTACTCATCTCTGGAAGTGATCAAGACCAGGCTGGATGGGGCTTTGAGTAATCTAGTCCAGTGGGAGGTGTCCCTGCCCATGGCAGGGCAATTGGAACTAGATAATATTTAAGGTCCTGTCCAACCCAAACCATTCTGTGATTCTCTGATTTAGGGACTGCATGATAATGCCCATGATGCAGTCTGTAGTCTGCAGTATGAGAGTAGCCTCATCAGGTAAGAGAGATGTGAGAGCAGTTTTTTCAGTAAAATAATTTCTTGAATCTCTAATCTTCTTTCATGTCTCCTTTCCTGTTTGTTTGCATGTCTTACAGTGCAGAAAGGTGTGATATTTCAAAGCAAGTCAGTTGCTCCCTGATTCTCTAGATGCTTTCGTTCATCAACTGTCTTCATTTTTTTGTAGAAACTATTGCTACTTTAGCATTATCATCAATTCAAAAAAATACCGAGTAATTTGAAAAAGTTATCTGAGTAGGGGTGAAGGTTAGGTTATAAGCGTCTACAGAGTCACCCCACATATTTATTTCCTGAATCCTGAATTTCCTCCTCTCCTGAGAGAGTTAAGGAAATAGTAGTACCATTCATGCCTAGTTTATGCTGCTAGGATTGGGGTTAGTGGCAGAGTAAATGTTTGGGAAGCAAGTTTCTTTCTGTATTCTCCTTCAGGCTAGCAGATAGCAATGTCAGTGGGCCAAAAGCTGATGTCTTCAGTGCAGTGACTGGCCCCGTGATTGCAACTTGACGTTTGAAATAATTTTGCAAATTCAAAACAGTCCAGTTTATGTCTGCATTCTATAACGTTCTAAGTTTGAGAGGCAATAAATGGCAGTATTGATTAATTGTTTCTGAGTTTTAGCATGGGGATTGATGAGCTGATTATATTTTGGGTTGCATTTAAGAATAAGTCTTGGCAGGCTAAAATTGATACCCAGATAAGTTGTTGGTTGCCACAAAGCTACCAGATTTTGGAAAGGGGTAGTTCCTAAGGGTCTGAGCCTCAGATTTTGAAATAGCATTATTAGTTAACAGGTGGCTTTTTTGTTTCTGTTTTCTGTAAGGATCGATTCTCTACAGATGTTCTAAGTAAATTGTAGATTTGCAATTGGGATAAGAGTCTGAGAAATTAAATCTGAAGAGCTCATTTTATTTTTTTGTTTTGAAGGTTCATAAGAGGATTGGTGTCCAAAGGAGTATGGTGTTTTTGCTCTTTTTCTGCAATGCCTGATCACTGGGCTGCTGCTTTGAGGTTAACGTCATGTTTCTTTTCAGAGTTTGGGCCTCTGAAATCTCTGTATGTATTTTACTGTTGGGTCTGCCCTCTCAGCCAACATGCTGATTTTGGTCAAGGCAGATTTTTTTGCTTCCTTTATTATGGAGGTTGTTGTGGAAAAAGTTACGCTGTTAGAGCTAGGACAAGCATTAGAATTGGAGTTTATGGAAGAGTATTTGAATACATGAAGGTAGTGATGGACACAGGCATGAATTA
Source organism: Serilophus lunatus (assembly GCA_013399895.1). Taxonomy (NCBI): domain Eukaryota; kingdom Metazoa; phylum Chordata; class Aves; order Passeriformes; family Eurylaimidae; genus Serilophus; species Serilophus lunatus. The sequence continues at coordinate 110,948 of VXBA01004376.1, read as the reverse complement.
ATAACACTCAAATTTATCATTGGTTTGGATAGAGAGTGGTGCCTAGACATCTGATTATGGCTAGAGTAATGATTATGGTTACATTTCTGCATAAGGAATAGGAAGCTTTGAAAAACTTTGATTATTGAGAATAATGCCAGTATTGATACCTAATGCATATTTTCTCTTCAGTGTTGAGATTTTTCCTGTCCATTGTTGAATTTAGTGTTAAGTGTGGAGTTGGAAGTCTTATTGAGATGAGTTGATATTTTTGATTTTATTCAGTGCCTGGCTTCAGTCTCTGGCTTGTTCACACTTCTTGCTTCTGGTGCAATTTGAAACTTCCTTTCTAAGCATATGAATTTGTTTTCTTCAAAGGAGGCCCCTGTGCACAGCTGAAAGGGCTGCTCAGTTAGTCACAGATGGTTGTGAACAATATCACCTCTTCATAAGACAGCCCTCTCCTGTTCTCTGAACCACTCTTACACCACTGAACACCTTTATATGTGTCCATGGGTATGCAATCCACATCTTTGACCATTCTAAAAAAGACCTTCCAGCTATCTGTGCTCATTAATTTAGCACTTCACTCTCAAAAAACTCTGCCTCAGCAGTGCAGAGGCAATAATACACAGGGCTTTGTGATGACCAGGGCCAAGTTCTTTGCAGTCTGTTCATTGTGCATGGTTTAGCCCAGAATAATGCAAAGGGGAACTAGTGCATACCACTTAGCCAGACATTTCCAGGTGTCAGCAGAAAAGGGTTTTTTGAATTATTGCCAGAAATCAGAAGACTCTTCCTGAGAGATTCTGAAAAGCTGTTTAATACCTCTTCTATCCTGCTCAGGTAGCCACACTGGTAAAACATTCAGGTTCTGTATATAGGGTGTACTAGACACTCATTGGACTTAATATTTTTAAAATGTATATAAAAAACCAGTTTCTGTCCCTGAAGGCTTTTTGAAATTTACCCTGCCTGAAACCTTGTGCAACATTAATGAAATACATAGTGTTGGATTATCTGCAAGGAGGAATTGGGTCCAGGTGCTTTCTCTTCAAAATTTTCACTGCAACATATTTTTAATTTTGCATATTTCCTTGCTCAACTACAGGGAGTTTTTTTCAAACAAAAGAAAGTAATCACACCATCTTTTTCTCATGTGAAATTTGCTTGATTTCTTTTTCTTTCTGTTTATTTTAGCTGCAGAATTCTCTGAAAAGTGATTTGTGCCTTGATCAAGGGCCAGACACAGAGAATATCCCAATCATGTACATCTGCCATGGAATGACACCACAGGTTAGTTTGTCTAATGATCTCTGATATTGTTGCTGCTCTTAGCAGATTGTGTAAGAGAAACCATCCTGTACCTGTCATTGTTTTCCTGTCACAATACCTTGGTAAGCTGTTTGGTAGCTCTTTTTTAGAAAGACGGAATATCATTGCTGCTGTAAATTGAGAATCACTGGTATAGTAATGCTTTATTGATGCTTACTAATTTTGAAAGAATTTAAGCAATACAAGAGGCAGCACTGCCCAAGATTTGTTGAGAAAAGCTTTTGTTTGTGATCTTTAACTTTGCGTGTCATATGAATGCGTTTTAAAGTATTTTACATAGTTATACACGCAGTTTATTTATACATTATCTGAAGCAACATCTTTTTTTACCTTATATGTTTACTGTCTCATTTCCACAAATCTGAAATGTACAGCCACCTTCTTTGCACCATACAGCTGTGTCAAATTCCAAACTCTGTTCTTGTGAAAACCCCTCTCCTAAAACTCCTTTTTTAATTCTCTGCTGTTGTCCTGTTACTCTAATATGTGCCAAAGACTCAAATTATCTAAACTTTTCAATTTTCTTACACACAGCTGTATTTTTTAACTTGGCCAACAAGAGGGTTAAGACATGTGTCTCCCCAACTAAGTATATGGGTATTAGTGAAAGTGTTTCTAGGTAAATATTGACAGGAAAAATAACATTTTATGGCCATGAACATGCTTGTCAAATTCAGATGTGCAGATTATTTATCTTTAAATTTAACATATGCAAAAATGATGTGAAGGAAATGGGTATACTTGTGGGAGTGACTGGAGAAAGTGAAAAATCCCCCTAAGTATGAGTAATTTTTTTTATCTGACTACCTTTTATATTTACCTTCTCAAAAGGACCTATTATGCTCCACCTATAAAGTTATGGAATGTGGTTTTTTCACAGGAATTGTCAGTTACCTGATTTGTCAGAAATAAACCCAGAGCAACAGGGTAGTCTTGTTCCTGTACCTGGGTCTTATAGTGAGCTGGAAACATGAGTTTGTTGTACTCCAGATGTGATTCTGTACTTCCTTGCCAAGTTACACACACTACAACTGTGTTCTGCGCTGGCTTCCTTTACTGAGGGCCTTTAATATTGATCACTAGTGGCATCATGCTTGAGTAAATTATGAATGATGAAGACAGAAATATCTGAGAATCCCATCCATCAGACTCATTCACTGTGTGGGCTGTGGCTTATTTGTCACATAATTATGTGGGAACCACTGTTTGCCTCCAGGAGGTTTTTAAGATAGTCCTCAGTGTGAAGGAACTGTGCGTTTCAGCCATTATTCTTCATCCTCTGGGCGGGCACCGTAACTCTCACGGCATATCATCTGTGAGAACAACACACTGCAGGCACGGTTGTAAATTCCAATTAGAAATTTTAATTAGAGTTGAGAGACAAACAACAACAACAAAAGTCACTTCAATTAGCACAGTTCAGTATTTACCAGATAAAGAACTACCTTTGAATGTCAGCTCAAGTTCTGTACAAATGAGATAGCAGCAAATAAATGACAGAGGGAAAAGAGGCAAGGGAAACTTTTCTCGACAAGATTCTGCTCTTTCATAATTACAGCGTTTTGTTTCCTTCCCACTACTATTAAAAACAACATCCGAAAAGGCCTATATATGGTTAAGATCCTAGTAACGTGTGAGAACTTTTTTAAAAGAGAATTAGACTTTCTCTGTGTTAGGGATTATGGTATTAAGAGGGATTCAGCATGCTTCTACAAGATTTCCATTGCACATCTTGCATCTCTTGCTCAGGCAGAGCTGCAGCCATTTATGTTGTCTCTAGCATGTTGGAAATATTTGTCTTCCTTTTAATCTTAGTGAACTTGTCAGCAATGAAAAAACATACTGGTGAAATGTTAATTTTATTCTAGTAGTGGTGAAGTGCTATATAAAAGGGGATACTTTGCCCACCTTGTAGTCCTTATCAAAATAGATTATTGAGTGTTTGGGTGATGCCATTCTTAGCCCTGGTGCACAGTTTTAGCGTTTAGTTTTAGTGTTGTAGTTTTCCTGTTTACAGTGTTATTGCTGACACCTTGTAGGATTTTGCACACTTGCATCTAGATGTGCAGTAATATATTTGATTGTCAGGAGCCATTCCCCCAATACACAGTCTAAGTTGCTGATCTTAGTTACTGCTGTAGCCCCTCTTCTAAATTGGGGAACTTCATTTTTCCCCACAAACCTCTTTCACATGTTTTTGGGTTTTGATCTCTTTGCATGGGAAATGGCTTAGATGAGGTATTTGACATCAAGGAATAGTTTTAGAATCATAGGCACAGCTACTGTTGCCTTTTAATATTTATTATGCAGGAAAGAAATCTTTGAAGTCAACAGAAAAGCATCTGCGCATCTGACATTAAAATTCCATGCTCCATTTTTTGCAGAGTATCAAAAACATCATCTGTAACTTCATAATTAAAAGCAATAGAAAATGACAATGAAACACCCTCAAATATTACAATGAAATGATCAGAAATAATTTTCCCTGTGACATTTGTTTCATTTTAAATTGCATCAATTAGTGATGGTAAGAATTCTGTGATTCAGTTTTTCCAACCTAACAATAACATGTTCGTAGTTCATTCCTTCAATCTTTTACCTTGGAGTGTTTTATAACTCTGTTTATTTTGTACTTCTGTTCGACAAATAGAGAAACTGATGCAAATTTTACATGTGGTTATATAGTAGGATGGAATGGAAAATCAGAACATAATTTCCTTACTACTATGAGAAAGAATTTCTCCCAGCAACATATTTGGCTTGGACTGAAAAGACAAAGGGCACTTGAAAAACTAGATTTAAGTATGTTTGCTACCCTCCTTCTCTCTTCAGAGAGTGTTTTCCAGGATAGCTGTATTTTGTCCCGGTCCCCAGGAGCCTGAACACTTCAGGAGTTAGGATAGGATACCATCCACTGTAGAGCACCTTGCTTGTTCAACAAAATGGGTGATGATCCTGAAATGCATTCACATGAACTTAAGGGAAGAATTACTTTTCCTTTATCTTCAGTAAGAATTATTTTGTTACAAAATGTTGCTCAGAAAATTATAGATTCTGTTGAGAGCTTCCTTGGTAGCATCTGAACAGCACAACTGTCTAGTTGCTCATCCTCTCCCATTTCTGCTGCGGGAGGGTTTTGCTCCGTGAGTGTCACATCCTTCCATTTATGTCTTTAGTTCCATTTCTGCCCCAAACAATGCTGTCATTACTACTCCCATCTGTACAGCAGCATACAGTGCGTTGGCATAACTCCCCAGACTCATCACCTATAAAATCACCTGAGCATCTGCTGTTGCTTCTTGCAGCCACCGCAGGTAGCAGGCAGCTTTGATGTGCACAAAACAAGGCTGTGAAGTGGGTTTGGTACCTTTGGTGTGCTGATGGTCAACTGTTCATAAGGAACATGTGTGAGCCTGTCATCTCAAACCTCTCCTGCTGTGCATTGCTGCTTCTGCTTAGCACAGCTGAACAAAACCGGCTTCTGCAACAATTAAAACAGCTAAACATAGTAAATGCAACTCAGTAAAATAATTAACAAAAGTAGTTCAAACAGGTTTCTACTACACTCTTTAGTGTTGATAGAAATCCTGTTGCTTTAATCACGAGAACAGCTCAGAGGCAAAGCACTGCTGCCCCCCATCAGTGTGATGATAGAAGGAATTAGGAAAAACTGGGAGATGAGGTGAAATGGTGGTAAGGGAGACAGTGAAAGGAGATAACCACAAAGGAAAGAAAGGAAGACACCAGAGTGATAGTGGTAAAACAGTACAGAACATAAAGTTTGTGTGAGATTGTAGGGATTTTGCTGTTTGTTTTCTTACAGTGGTTCATGAAGAAAAGGAAAAAGGTACTGCTTCATTTCTTCACCATGTTGAAGTAAAGCAACAATTCAGTCATAAGTTTAGGCCTTAAAAGATCTATTTCCAGCACTGCTCCTATTTTGCACAGAAATGATGGTTTCTTGTAGTTGCAGTAAGTACTTCCCCCAGGCCTGACTGCATTCTCTTACTAATTCTGGGAATGGCCTGAGCCTGGATGTTTGTTGTTAAGACTGCTGTTTAAATAGGCCTGTAATCTTGAAGGCAGACTGATGACAGTGTGTCACTACTTCTGAGTGATAATTCAGCAGATTCTGTGATGAAAATGAAACATCACATTATCAGAGACTTTATTATACAATAAACGAACACCATCAATCAATGAAGCGATATTTTAAGTACAGACTTACCTTGAAAAGTGCATGTGATTGAAGGGATAATGGGCAGTTCTGTTCCCTTGTTCAGTAGCTTCTGGCTCATTTAATTCTCAGTTTATAAGCAGTTAAACTCCAAAGTTCATCAGTGATATGAAAGCCAATACAAATCAGTCAGATTTTTAGGAATTCAGGTTAAGGAACAGGGTCAGAAGACTAGATTGGGAGGATCACTAGAAAAGAAATGCAGGTGAGGAAGGGACACCCATTTACATAATTTCATATTCTTACAAGAGATTGCAGAACTGACACTTGGACACCTCTAACTACAGCTCTGTCTGGTATGAATTATTGCATCTCCACTGAAGGCAGTGAAAGGAAGTCATGCTAACACATAGAGCTGTGCCACTTCACACTGTACAAGACTCTGACCTGAAAAAATGACGTTGTATTCTAAGCATGATGTGCGAAGTACTTGAAACAGCTGTTACAAAAATTCCCAGTAACGTCTAAATTTCTAAAATCTTTTTCTATGATTCATGACTATGTTTTGTCAGAATGAGTGTTAAGGGAATTTGGAAGCAGAAACAGTAGCCCTCTTAAGGATGGCTTTCTGTGTATGTGAAGTATGATGACCAACAAGCATTAAATACCATTTTATAAGGAGAACTTAATAGATATAATGTGATTATATAATTTACTACAGGTAGACTTTCCATAACACCTTAAAAAAAAGATCAGTTTTAATGCTGCTGCCAGTAGCATCCTACAATACTGCTGTCCTGAAAAGTTTTAGATAAAGGAGTTCCTGAAGTTTAAGAATAGCATATAGCTGCGATGATTCTGATTCTGAGCTGCCTTATGTATGAATATGTATTCTTTTGCACCTACAGCTGAAAATTAAAATTATGGCAATATTGCAATCTAGACGAGCGTTCTAAGAAACTATTGTGAAATACATACATTTCAGAAAATACACACATTTCTTATGTCATTTAGAATTATTGTTCTGAAATGTCTGTGTAAAACATATAAGCAATGCAACCTGAGAACTGTGAGCAAGAAAATAGTATAGCAGAAGGCCCCATGTGTAGCACCTGCTGATTCTAGCACCTTTCCACGGTTGTCAGGGAATAAGGGAGAGCAGAAGAAAACCTGCTGATAAATCAATGATTGACCCTTCAGAGCTGAAAAATCACTGCCCTGATGATGAGATGTCTACAATAAACATTTTCAGGCAGTCTTTCTTAAGCAATAAAAGGAAGCACAGCAGCTGTTTAACATCTCTCAGTTACATGAAAACTGAGAGTTGGTGTTCACGTTTGTCTTTGAGGTAAACGTTAGACACATTCAGCACCTGTGTATGAGGCAGCCTGATCTGGCATCAGCTCTATTTCTTTCTAGAAGCAGAACTAGAATAACTTTTTTTTTTTTTCATTTAGGTACTCAGTTAAGTAGAGGCCCAAGTAATATAAAATAATTTAGAGAGTCAGTGAAACTGCCTATCAAGGATAGTTATAAGCATTAATAAATTATGATTTTTATTTTAAACATATTCTGTATATTGGTATGGCAATTAATGTCTTATATAAGACATTCCTGCTGAGTAGTTTATTGAGGCTATTTATATTTATGCTAATTTCTTGCAGTGTATAAATCCTGATTTTGATCATAGTAAAGTTAATAGAAATTGTGACCTTGTTTGCAAGGGAAGCAAAACCTGGTGGTGGTTTTCCGGTTTGCAATTTTTTTAAATTCAGTTTTTCTATGTATGCCTGAGAAGCTATATCCAGCAATACTTTTTCAAAGCTGCAACCTCTTTAGAATATATGACAGGTTCATCAAGGAGCTGCACGGGTATTTCAAAGGCTTCCAAAACCAGCCAGTCCTTCTTGGCCTAGCACAGGCAGTACAACACTTTCTTCTTGAGGATGTGTTGTGGTTGAAGACATTTCACATTGTACATTATTTTCTTTTTTAATCTTTTTCCTTTAATTTGATTCTAGCCAAATTCTCATTATTTACTTCAGTGGAAAGTTCCAGAGAAAGAATATTTTAATCTGATTTCTGGTTTTGGAGGAGGATTTGTACTGAGCCATCTGCCATGAGTGAATTATTTCTGTAAATGCTCTGACAGTGTTAGGTTTTCAGTGATGCTCAATGGTCCTAACAGTCTTTTCCAGACTAAGTAATTCTGAGATTCTAAGAGGCTTTCTGTTGATAGAAATAGGAGCATTACTCAGTGTTCTGTGTTGCTTACCTCATTCAAATCCAATGTCCATTGCCCAGTGGGAGAGATTCCCTCAAGTGAAGAGACTTTTTCATTGGCAAGTGAAGATCAGCGGTGTTGAATTTTTAACTTGTGAGTATGGATCTGATCCCTAGGCCCACTGGTGAATGTTTTGTAGACTGTGTTTTGCAAATGACCACAGGTTTTATAATAGTAGGACAGAGACTAACCTGTCTCTTCATTTTTGAAAGTATCAAACACACTGAATATCCTTCTCTATTCAGAGGGTAAAAGACACTTGAATTCAATAGAATAAGCACAAAAGGTCCTTCTTCAGATTTTGAACCTGGGATAGGTCCTTTGTATGTTTTACTTCACTAGTTATAAACAAAAGCAAAGAAAAATCGGTAGAACTGCATTGTTCTGGATCAGAGGAAATAACTTTTACATCTCTCAGTTTGGAAATAATGGAATGGATATTTCTGCTTATTTATTTTTTTATTTGAAACCATGTAGTGTAAGAACATTGTGTATGCCTGTGAGAATTGAGAGAACTGATCACTCGAAATTGAAACGCCAACTATGGTGAAATGAAAGAGTTGAAAAATAATCTTTTCTTTTTCCTAACAGTAACATTGATTTTCTCATTTAGAAGCATATAGGATTTTTTTTTAGTCTTGTAGAAATGGTTTTGTTTTGAAGAAATTTTTTCTGTGTTTTGATAAAATGGTTTAGAAGGAAAAAAATTTAAAAATATCTTGGATGCTTCTGAAGTCTGTTTTATTCCCTAGTGTATAAGATCACTGCTGAAGGTAAACATGAATAATGAAAAAAAAGAAAATACTACTATAAGCTGAAACTAGTGATCTGGCTAAAGTAGTAATCTTGACATTCAGGTTTCAGGACCTGAGTTGAAGTTAAACAGCAAGAACTCAAAAAGTAGTTCGATTATTTGAGTACTCTGAGGAGGACTGTAAAGAACTTTAATTACTCAAAAACTTATAGCCAAGAGACTCTAAGAAAACAAAGGTGTTTTTTAATTAATATTGGCTGATTGCTATGCATTTTTCTGACTGAGAAAGGACTGCTTATTTATGCAAGTAGATGCAGTAGAGGGATCAAAGGCAACTTAGCCAGTGCCATAGAAGACAAGTGTTTGAAAAAGCAACTAAAACTCTAACCACAACATTTAACAGGAATAAAATCAGTTGTCTGTAATATGCTGTGTCTGTTCAGTCATCCATTCCTCTAAATAAAAGAGAAATGCTCATTCACAGAATGGATATGAACACTTTTATGACAGCAGTACTATTTAACATTTAATAGTAGAGGTACTGGTGCAATTTTACATATATTAGAAGATGTGCTGAAAGGATAGAGAAGCATAAGTTAACCTTCAATGGGAGGAAAGATTGCAAATGTCAGAAAGGTACTCAGAAAGTGCTATCAAAGATATTCAGTTTCTCAGCTTTTGCCTAATAAAGCAGGATTTTCATAGAGATAATAGAAACTTCAAATGGCAACAAAATCTGATGTAATTTACCTAGATTGGATAAACTCAGCTTTCATCACATCACTGCAGAAAAAATAATGCATCATGTCAGCACAAAAATAGTGGTAAACGAGCTTGTGGAGTGCTCAGAGCAGCACACTGCTCATGTGTGGACAATGAGATTAATCCATTACACCTCTGTTCTTCTCTGTTGGATCACACACCTGACAGACTGGGGCCTTTCTCAGTTTATGATTTTTTTGGTGGGGTTTTCTTTGTTGTTTTTAAGAAAAACTGGTTAATTGATGTTGTTGTACAGTATAGAAGGTTCTTCACAGATTTTTTTTTTAATAATTGGTCAGGTATTTTCATTTCATGTTTTGTGTGTCATGTTATCATTACCTTGCATGTTTTCTCTATTGCTCTAGGTGTTGCATTTGCTTCTCAAATTTTTGGATTGTTTTCATCATCTTAAATTGTGTTGGGTTCTATCTGACTGTATCCTACTTCAGCATCATTATCATCTTTTCTGGTTATCTTGTCCACTGTTGATATGTTTGTTATTTATATGGGAAGAGAGGGACATATATCTGCTGTCTCTGCATTTTGACTAGAAACTATCTATTCAGCATTTTGTTAAACAGGTGAGGCTAATGCAGGAAGAGAGCAAGAGGAGTATTAAAAGAATTGATTTTTAGCCTTCCTAATGTGTCCTTTTGATAGTTTTTTTGAATTTTTTTAAGATTCAAATCATGGTTACTGAGCTTTTCATGGACACTATAAGAACTTCCCTCCATTTTACATTTTAAGGCAATTTGCCCTGAATATCTTTAGTAAAAACACTGTATTGAAAATGTAATTGAAACAAACTGTTGAAAACAACTGCAGTGCATAGGAATTTAAAATTATCGAAGCATTTCAAGCTCTCATGTACTGTTTTAATTTAAAAGAGATTAGAGTTGTTAACCTGAATATTATCCAATAGTTCAGAACTGTTCTCATCTTGCAAATAAAAATGTACATACATTTCCAGGCAATTTTTTTTTTAGTTGTGTTGTAGTAAGTGATATTTTGTATGGATAGTTTTGGTCAAAAGGACTTCAGCAGGTTAAAATATCAAAATATTTGAAAACATGAAGGAGAAATATTGCTGGGCTTCTAGATGATAAGACTAGCACTAGGTTTTGGCTGTGGATTCTGTGTGTTTCCTGTTGAACACTGAGCTGATTAAAGGTAGCACTTCCTTTCATCTTTGATTCAGTTCAGGAGTACAGGCTTACAGTAGGCTTGGACGTACACCCAGTGAGCTGATGCCGAAGGGCCTTGGAGCAAACACCCCCAAAACACACTGACTGTTGTGGTTTTGAAGCTGCTGCTGCTGCTGCTTACTGCAGTGCTTGGCACATGCTCTGATCTTGGGGTCTAAAGTTGCACCCTCCTCAGAGCTCCCACTCAAGCTCTCACTTTGCAAATGAGCACCAGTTGTATGGGGTGATACAGGAGAATCATAAAAGAAGGGCAGTGATTTCATTTGCCAAGTTGGAAATGGTTGTATTTGATGCTATTGGAGAAATAGAACAATTGTGCTTGGTATCTGCAGTGTCTCATAATCTAATAATATTTGAGCATCTCACATTTTGTAGGTGCATTAATTTGAATTAGATCAGAGTTGCACATTATGTAGCTATTACTAGAGTTATCCATATTGTAAAGATGTCTCTTCTCACTGCAAATTGGCAGTTCAATCAGCAATTTTTAAAATCAATTGTCACTTACAATATAAATTCAGCATAAAATCAACATAGTTATTGGAGCACATGTACAGCACTCAGGGATTGATGATATAGTAATTGTGGGATGGTTGTCAACTTAAACATTTTTTTGATTGATATTATACTGTCTCTTTTGTTACTTCATCAAAATTGAAGTTCTGAAGGTCAGATTTTTGTTTCTCAGATTTTTAACAGTATGTGATTAACTGATAAGGTAGTTAATACTGTAGATGGGAGATTCACTTTGTAGTTTCTTTAGTTTTATTGATAATTTTATTATGTCATTCCATTAATTGAAGTCATCCACTGGCTCATTTAGAATTCATGGACCAAGTTCAGTCCCCATGAAAGCATATTTAACTCCCTCTGTAATTACATGAGCCATATTACTTCTCCAGCATTCATTCAAATTCTGATCAGCAATTCATCTTCGGCTTAGTTTCTCCCTGATATTGTTCACCACTTGCAGAGTGCAGTTATTTGCAGAAATGTTTAGGGAAGGATTGTTTCCACAGTGTGTTTCTGTGAGCAGGGGATTTTTTTTTTTCCTCCAGCTCATTAACAATCATTTGTCCAATCAGGAAGCAGAGAGAATGTCAGAAATTATTTGCTCACATAAAACGTTGATTGAATATTTATGAGCAACTGGAAAAAACCCTGCATTGATTTGCAAGCCAAGGAAAGAGCTATGTTTGTCAGATAATTTATTTGAAATCAGTAATCAAACTTACTCTTAGCAGGAGTTGAGTTCAATCCAAATTTGAATATATTTACAGAGTAGTGGTATTTTCCCCAACAGAAAATATGGGATACTAGACACTCCAATTTAGCATAGTTTCAAGAACTAATGGATAGAAATTAAAGCCAGTGGGAATTAAAACCATTAGGAATAAGGTGCATATTTCTGCCAGAGCAGATGAGTGGCCACCACAGGAAGCAGAGATAGCAACTGTTGAAGTCATCAAAGCTGACACAATTCTGGAAACTATAATTTAATGTGATACAAGTCATTAAAAGTAAGCAGGTGGAAGTATAGAGCCGGTGGCATATGGAGGAGTACAGTGAAAAAAATGATTGTCCTATTTGGCTCTTAAATCTATTCACAAGTCAAGTAAATGTCAATCATAGCTAGGACTTCTTTGAATTTGGATTCAATTTGGAGTATTCAGAAATAGCACTGATTGTTCCAATAGATGAATAATGATATGCCTCTAAAGAAAATGTGGAGTTTTTTTTAAAGTGCTTCTGCATAGCTTAAAAAAATAGTTAAATTTCTTGAATAATTTCCCCTTTTTTCTTTTCTCTTAAAATGTGATTATGCAAATTGTACAGGGATAGCTCTGTTATGCCAAGCCTTTCCACTCAGCTGGCTGTGCATAAAGGCTTAGAGCAATCAAGTGGAAAAGCTGAGGAATGCATTTAAGTCATTCTGATGTTACTACAGTATTAACTTTGTATTTGTTTAGCAGGGAACTGCACTGATTGTGAACATTGGAGCTTCGTTGCTCTTGCTGTGTTAAAGATGTAGTGATTTATTCAGCTTACATATTCCTTCTCAGCATTTATTTTTGATGCTTTCCAACTCTGAAATTAACCTTAAAACTGTGAGGTCTGCGTTGACTTACTCACTAATGGCATCAGTTTGAGAAGTTAAAAATAGCAACACAGTTTATGAACTCGTAANCCCCAAAGACCTCATGGAGAAAACTGAGACAGGTTACCACATTGAACCTGGAACTTTTATAGATTATGCTGGTTTGCATTTGTTATGGAGGTCTGCGACCAACGAGCGGAGACAGGACTTAGTATGTAAGAAGTAGATTATGGTAAATCAGAGCTGTGAATTTCGAGCTGTGTTTGAGTTTCAATTTGATCTTCTATTTTATATTAACACAGAACAAAAGCCTTAATGTTTTATTTGTTCTCAAATATATTCATATGAGGAAATCTTCTATTAGAAATTATCAAATACCATTGCATTAGTATAATACAGCGTAATAATGTTATAATTTGCCTGCATATTGTTTTCATGATATGGGGCATATAATGGGTACCAGCTGGCTGTAAAATTGTGTTTGATATCAGCATCATATAAGCATCAGATAATTACTTAGTATTGCTGGATTGAATTATGACAATGACTGACCAATCCCACTTTGATTATTCATGTCCAATGCATTCACAGGACTAAGTCCTTTTACCTATTGGATTGATTGACTTAAACATCTCATCAAATTTAACCTCTTACTTCTTAGCAACTACAAATTTGGGATTTTAAAGAATTTCTGGAGTAATCAGAATGCTTTTTTCCCCTCATTACGTTTCTTAATTCAACATGATAAGTAACAGGAGTAATTGTGAGTGTTTGCATAACGATAGGCCGTGAGAATTGGGACCTTCTTGAGCATTCAAGGCACATTTAAATATGAGCTGTCAAGTGAGATACATGTCATTCTGCCAGATGTGTGACATACATGGTTAATACTCTGAAGTATCTAATTTCCTACTTTCGAGAGGAGCCATGCTGAATAATTATGGATTAACCGTTTGCTGCAAAGTGCCCATTCTAGCTTCCAAATATGTATTTTAGTGCCCTACGTGGTGTGTTTTCAAATAAGTTAAATCTGCCCAGTGTAGACTGTATTCACTGCACAGAATTAATTTCAAGGAATACTCTAATTTGATAAATGATAATGCTGTAATTATAGTGACTAAGAAGAAACAAAAATGTCACCTACAAGAACTGTGGCAGGTTGGATGTTTATTTTTCTTCAACTTCTGTGGCATTGTTCAAACTTCTAAAAATCAATACTGATTAACTTTTTTTAAATACCTCTGAGGACTCTTCCTGTCCCTCCAACTTTGTTGTTCTCCCACTGTTTTCAACCTTGTGCTTATAGGAGACTATTTCCCACAATCACAGAATGGTTGAGGTGGGAAGGGCCCCTCTGGAGATCATCTAGTCCAACCCCCCCACTCAAGCAGTATCAGCTAGACCAAGCTGCCAAGGAAAGTATCTCACAATACTTTATTTTCCTTTTCTGTCCATACAAAACAGATGAAACCTAGTTCATCTTGATCAAGTGAAGAATCCACTGTATGGGCAAATAAGTGACATTGAAATAATTCTGCCCCTTTCCCAATTTGCTAACTCCAAGCCAAATATTGTGTCTGGACAGGAGTGAAGAAAACTTCTTATATGGAAAAAAATTCCATGACCTCAGGTAACCATTTCTTTCCCAAAAGGCTAACAAGATTCAAGATGGATATAAAAAAAACCAAACAACACACTAATATTTCTGATACCTCTTCTTTAGAGTGAGCAAGCCAAACATTAAGGATATAAGGTAAATAAAACCAAATAGAGTAACCAATGAAATTGTTTCATCTTCAGTAGCAGCTGTGATTCAATAGTGTATATAACAGTTGGGATGGAACCTCCCAGCTGACAGTGAAGGATAAACTCTGGGTACTTCAGGCTAACAGGACAGTGACTAAAGCTTTAATTTCAGTAAGGCTGGCCCAAGGATTTCAGTCAATTCCTGATGAAATGTTATCTGGCTAACATCCGTGAAAAGTGAATCCGGCTTTAAATGCAGAGCAGCTTCAAAAAGTCAGAGTGATACTCTGTGAAACAGAAGAATAAACCTGGTGCCCCATGTGCTGTAGAGAATGTAAATTAGTTTTATTAAGAGAGTGCTCAACACTATAACAGGATCAGGTACATTAGTGTGATTCAGCATCTCTATAGCCTGTCACCTCAGCTTTCCATTCATCTCACAAATTGTTCTGTGAACATTGCAAGAACAAAATTTTCAGGTACCTGCTTTCAGGCCTGATACAACTTAGTTCACAAGCAAAAGGCTTTACTGGCTTGAAGCAGATCATGAGATTTCATCTGGAATTATCCAGACTCTGGATAGTGTGATTTTAATTCTCCCTATTTCTTCTTGCTGTGAATCTGACAAGTGTAATTTACAGAGTGAGTTCTGCTGGTGACCGACAAATTGCTTCTGCTTATGAGGAAAACAACAGTGTTGTGAAAGAAGCATGCCAAAAGTAGTAACTTGTAGTTGACTGTAGTTCCCTGTGTCCCAGGGAGGGATCTGGACCAGCAGTTTGTGACTGAAAATCTGATGCTTTACTCCTGTCTTTAGTTTTGGGGGAAAACCTAAGCATAATTAATGTGGCTTTGAGTTGGACTTACCTCTCCCCTTTTTTGGTTTTCCTACACTTAATTCATGTCACAAACCAACATTATAACTAGAATAAAGGGAAAACCACTCAGAGAAATAGATATTCTGATGTAGTAATCTTATTGTAAGCAGAGGTTCAGTGTAGAAGAAATCTCCCTTTGGTGGAGAAATCCCAGAGCCCTGAGGCAATGTGAGGACAGCATGTGTCCACCACAGAAAGGTAAGGTTCCCAAAACCCACAGCAGGAGGCTGTAGACCACATGGTCTGCAGTCACCTGCTCCATTGGGCTACCAAAATCCCCCAGGATGTAGCTGTGGTTCAGTGGATTGCACCAGCTTTGTGGTCATGACAGCCCAGTTGTGACAAGGATTGGGTGTGATTTGTCTCTTTCCTGAGTTTCTACATAAGCTGTCTGGGCCTTGGAGCTGAGTCTCTACGAATTGAGAGGGTCATTCCCCTCCCTCCTTCCAGTTTGGTGTGGATACATGGGTCAGGTCTGCGGTGGTGTGACCCCCCTTGGCAGTGCCCTAGCACAGCATTTCCTCTGTTGTAGACATGGGCCAGTGTCCCCTGGGAAGCAGAGGAGGAGCAGGATGGAAGTGGTTAATTCCCAAACCATAATTTCTCTGGTACACACCCCTGCCACCTCTGCAATTCTAGGGAGGAGCTGGCCCTAGAGGGCCCATGTAGGGACACGGATTTCTGCTTTAGTGGCAGTCAGCTGCACAAAATAGTTTATTGTACAATAGACAATTGGAATAATCCTTAATAGTGTTTTACACATATGCAAATTAAGAAGCAGCTAACAGTAGTGATTATTGTTGGTTTAGAACAATCAAAAGGATATTGTAAAATTAATTTACATAAGAGAGTCCTAAATGAACTATTGTTAATATTGCAAATATTCAGTCACTTTTAATTATAAGTGACTGATGTGCCTAGTTTTTGTATTAATTCGAAACAGCAAGACAGTAGGCTTTTTCTTTAGGTCTGTGTCCTACAGATTAATCTACTTCAAATATTAAAATAAAGCCTCCTAAACCAGACAGAAAATGCAGAGGAAAATCTGTGACATAATCTGCCTTTGGTGATGAAATCAGCTTAGTGTTACAGCCCAGTGGTACCTCGGCAGCCTGGAGCTTAGCAGAGCTATTTTAGCTATTGTCTGTTGTACTTGAAGGTCATTTAAACAACTTGTGTTTAGAGCTGATTTGACTTTGCTGCCTCATCCATCTGATAAGCTGTTACTCAGAAATCTAAGCCTCTTCTGCTTGGCCTGTGGGTACCTGTAAGGCCTGAGTTTAAATGTGAGCCTTCACAATGATTGAAGGCTCACAAATTAAATGAAATTAAATTAAATGAATGAAAATGGAGGGTGGGGAGACACTGTACTATTTCCACAATTAAGCAACATGCCTTTCATATTGTGGTATCTGCAGTTTCATTTCTTGCCAAGGCTTACAGCCTGATTTGTGCAAGGGGCACAAGAAAAAGTTGGCAGTGTTCTCAGGCTTGAGAAAAGTGATGCTCAGTAAGGCTCTCCTCAACAGCTAGGGCAGTTGAATTGGCATTGATGTCCTGCTTGACATCAAAGAAATTTTCTGCTTTTTAAACTTTATTTATTTATTTGTTCCTAGTCTTGAAGCCTTTTAAGACCTAAGTACTCCTGGTAAGAAATCTTGGTGTATGGTTACATATAATGTCATTCTTCATTTCCATCTTTCCTTTAAAAGATGTCATTAGCACTAAAATTACATTCAGTGATAGAAGTATATCACGTGATGCTTTTCTTTGTCCTTCTTTTGGGGACAAGAAAAGCAGAAGAAAAGGGGAGTCTCTGGGATGTGAGCACAGTATCCCAGACAGAGACACATTTTGATTTTACTTGCAGAGCTTTGTGAACTTTGCAATACATTCATGAACACAGGCAGGATCAAAGCTACAGTTTCTGCCTGAGAGTATCATATATAGGCTTTTCGTTTAAATTCAAGATGCTGACTTCTTTCTGTGAGTGTCATTTGCTGTCACCCTGCAAACAGTGGAGACACTACATGTTTGGTGGACAGGGAAAGTGCCCATTATAGTAAGGTCCATATATTTCTCCACTTGCTTTGGAAGGCTTAGACATGTTTCAGGGAAGAAATTTTCTTTTGAGATACAATTGGGATGGATAAAACTTCATGAGCTTCTGTCAGTCTTTACAGATAGAGAGACCAACAATAAAGATTGAAATAAGTCAGTTAAAGTAATAGACTTTGTCGCTGGAAATACAGCCTTTACAGCTAAAGAATGATATTTTTACATTTTGTAAGCTACAGTAATTAAGGATTTGCTTTGATTTTGGTGCTGTCCATTTAAAATACCATAAACTCTTTTAAGCGTAATGGGATTAACTTGGATTAGGCAAAATATACTACCTGAGATTTTACTCATATTACAACTGAGTATACCAAATCAGGCTGCTAAACCTGGCAGAGATTTAATTCATTATAGTTTATTAAAAATAATGCTACTGAGCATGAAACAAGACTATATATATAGTATTTGCCTTTTTTGTAATTATAGACTGTATATGACATAAAAACCTGAGGCAAATAGTGTCAGGGTTTTACTCTGAAAAATTACTAATTCTAACCTGGGAAAAGACTACGGAAGTATCCACTGAGTAACTCAAGTGGCAGAGCTTGCTACGAGAACTGCTGCTTATCACTGAAACTGCAGCACTGAATGTTCTGTATATGGAAATGCACGATGTACCTGCAAGTAATAAGCCCTTAAGATGGTGTTCCCAGATGGCAGTATCTCAGCCATAAGACAGTTCCTGAAGCCATGTGAGAGACAAAACAATGAAGAAAATTGTCTGTGTGACTGCTGTGCGTCTGTGCTGAGTTTCGCTCCCACTTCTGTGTTTAAAAAAAGCAAAATTCCTTTCCTTGTTTTGGTGTTTGAGGCCCTCTGCTGCACTGCAGAGGGTTTTGCCCCCCTTGCTGTGTTAGAATGTTGCTAGTACTCCAGACAGCTGGTGCTGCTCATCTCACGGGCTGCTGCATGTATTGTGTTCCTAACTAATTCATGAGTTTAATAATACCCACAAAAAGACTTTCAGAGTATAATTATTTAACAGGAATTGCAGAGAGGTCAGGAGGTCAAGCAGGAGGTTAAAACTGCTGCTGAAGGAAACACTGCTAATAGGACTAGGTGAAACCTTCAAAGCTTCCCTTTCATCAGAGTACCATGCCACTCCGGGATGTCCTAAGCTATTACTTCGACTTTAATTTGCACATTAATTTTGGCGCATTTCAGTCCATTGTAACTTAAGTCTCTAAACGGGTTCATTAGTTGCAGTTGGTTTGACATTTTAATTTGCTCTTCTCTCAAAAGTGCTTGCAATAAGGTCACTTGATAAACTTAACTTTGA
Source organism: Serilophus lunatus (assembly GCA_013399895.1). Taxonomy (NCBI): domain Eukaryota; kingdom Metazoa; phylum Chordata; class Aves; order Passeriformes; family Eurylaimidae; genus Serilophus; species Serilophus lunatus. The sequence goes on along the minus strand of VXBA01004376.1, from coordinate 92,333 downwards.
CTGATGAACTTTTCTGGGTATTTTGGTATATATTTGGTATATTGGGTATTTCTGTTTTGAGGGGAAAAACGATTATGTCCTTGCTATTGATCTAAATAAACAAACAAAAGGCAATCAGACTGTCACTAGCCACCTTAGGTTGAAATGTGTTGCCTATCTTTTTGTTTTCTGTACATAATGACTGACTTCCATGCAGATGTTTTGAGTATCTTACCTGGTATTATTATCTGGTTGTAATTTGCCTGACTTGACTTATTCCTTGTAGACAACAAATTTTATCAAATTCAGTTTAGAAAAGATAATAACACTAGGAATGACACAATTTATTTTAGCAAACATTTAGAAGATTATACCACTAGAAGAACCACTTTCTGAGAAGTAGTGAGCTACCTGACTCATCCCTGGCACTACAGTTTTCTATTGTTATGCTTATTATTGCAGGTCTAGGCATTCCAATAATGACCCAGATGACTATTATACTAAGTGCTCTACAACTTCAGAATAAATTGTATGCCCTTGACTTGAAGAGCCAACAAATAGAACCAAATAGAACATTTGAGACAGGAGATTGTGGGAGAGAGGAAGGGAATACTAGGTGATATTGACACAGCAAGTTTGGGTTTTTTTGACATTTGGCTAAAAGGGAAATTCTGTGGAACAGGCAGAGGAAGGTAAGTTCCTTGGAAAAGTCCAGCATTACTTCTCTTAGCTTCCAGGAATATTTACTTGAAAAATGTGACCAATGAAGTCTAGCAATAAAGAGGATAGCTTATTGATAGATGCTAGACTGATAAGGAACAAAAGAAGATGTTGGAAAGGGCTTTGAAAATGAAGACAAGCAGTTTATGCGATGTGGAAAACAGAACAGGAGGAAGGGTATTGTCTTCCTGAAAGGCAGCCTGAAAAAAAATCCCTGAAAAAAGTTTCCAGAGGCATTCAAGGTGGATTCGAAGAGGACATGAGTGTTGACATCAGTGATGAAGCCAGCAAGAGTCAAATTTAAGTAGAAAAGCTGTATTTTATTGCAGGAAAAAAAGGCTGTATAGCAAGACTTGATGACTTCAGGAGAGGTTAAAGGTGAAAATGTGCATTATATAAACACAATTACCCAAATGTGATTATGCCCTTAGTAATGTTCCCATTACTATTGCTTGGATTTAGCTATGAAAAGGTAAAAAAAATCTGCTTTTGAAGTTATAAATGTTGAGCTACGAAATGCTTAAAAATAGATGGCAGTAAAATAGTTCAGATTTTAATTTAGCCAGAAGGAGTCAGCTCTGGTGCAAAGGATGGACCAGTGCATCAGCTTATGGGAATGAAGGCTGCTTGTTTCCTGATGAATATGTGTTGAAGGAGAAGAAAACCGGGTAAGAAAGATATGGGGTCCTGTAGGAATCCACGAATGTTACTAAAGGGTGAAGAAGGATTGGTCAGAATGGATAAAGGAATATGTGGATAGGACCAACTGGCAAGAGCCATAAGACAGCATGCTTTTAAAAAAACAGGACACAGTTGTCTATGCCAAAAGGTTCTGATTTTTTTATTGCCTTTTTTTTTTTTCCTGTGGAAGAATTGTAGAGATCTTGTGCGGAGATAAAAAGAAAAAGAATCTTTAGGATGTGAATCAAGTAAAATTTTAATTTATCCAGATCTTGTTAATTCTGTAGTTACCAGCATTAAGAAAACTACAGTAGTAAATATTGAAAGCATATATAAAACCAATGATTGACAGTTCTATTCAATTTAAAAAGTGGAGCTTAAGTAATAAGATTTTTGTTTGCTTGTTTTAAATAAAACCAAACCAGAATACTAAAGTGGGCAACACCAGAATTAGGTATTCCACTGCAGTACAGGTTCATGTATTTAAATTAAAAAGAAAAGGTCTGGCATTTAGTACCTGTCTATTTTATAATAAAATGTTAACTTTTTTTGTCTTTAAGCCTGTATTTATAGCACCACACTGTATTAATTAATGTTTCTGAGCACCTTGGTTTTATTACTATCAAGTATTGTTGCTCAGAGTTCAGGTCTTAATTAGTGCACAGGCATGAAAAAGAGCAAGTAGGTCAGATAATCGTTATGCTGGTACCTTAATTCAGTAGATACAAATCTGAACACTGAAATAGTAAGTCTTACTTACACACTTTACAATTAAAGTCTAAATTATGGTGTTGCTACACTTGGTAACCAGCTGTTTGTCAGCTCTTCCCCAAAGTGAGTTTCATAGTGAATAGATTCTCAAGATGGATAAAATATCGTTATAATGGTTTCGAACTTGCTAAAAACCTATCTCAGAAAAATAACACTAATCTAAGGGTTGACCTATGGCTTAGGGGTAACTTTCTGTAATTCTCAGCCTGTGTTCTTGCATGTTTACTTTTTCAGCAGTAGATGTTTTAGAGCACAGAGAGGCTGTTGCCTGTGGCTACGGGGCAGCATAGGCTCTTTCTTCTGTCACTTCCTACATGAATAGTAAATGTAAAAACACTTGATTTTTATCTTAGTGATGTGTATGTTTGTGTGGATCACAATGAAATTGGATTCTGTTGAGCATTTTCTTATCAGGGTTGGAAAGTTCTTTCTTTTGAGTATGTTTATGTAACAAGAAATGCCAGTATAAAAGTCAGGAACAACATAAACTGTGAAGTAACAGCAATGTTAGCTAAGTCTGTATTTACTGGAATCCACCAGACTGCTCTTTAGCTGGAGCTGTAGTCAAGTATGAATCTGCCATGAGACTTTGGACCTAATATGTTAGTATATTACTCCTGACAATAAATGACTTCATGGATTCATTTAGAGAAATATATGGTTGGAAGATGGAATAAAGCAGTGGTGAATCAGGCTTTTTATCCCTTGTAGTTATTATGCCAAAAGCAGGGTAGCAAATAAATACTTCTGGTGGTGAGCATTAAGTTTCCTCATTATAAATGCAGAGTCATGTACCAGTCTCCAGTGTGATTTCATCTGGGAACATTGCCATAAGGATTACAAATGTCTTTCAGCCTGAAAATTGGTATGTATTGCTTTAAACTTCCAGTGGGGAGTTGGCAATTTATCCTTCAGATAATCATCTTGTGTTAAGTTGAACATCTTAGTGTAACTTTTTGCTACATGATAAACCAGCTCCTATGAATAATTTACTGCAACTGGCAACCCACTTCAGCTTGGAAAGCTTTATCAAGTCCGGTGGCTTTTCAAACTTTAATAATAAACCTGGAGACAAAAATCTCACTGCACTTAGTGGAATTTCAGTGTTAATTGCAATGGGAATCACAGTCTGACCTTTTAGGGCAAACTTCTCTTGAATAGAAATTCTGTATCACATCACGGAGAGGTTTTATTGCCTTATTTTCGTCCAAATAAGCACAGCTCATTTACCTTCCTGTGTATTCTACAGCATCATGGGGGTTTGTGCAGCTTTTACATTTTCACTGGGCAAAAAAGTTGGCAGAATTACCTTGACTTTCATTACTCTCATGGCAATTTAGGATGTGTTCTGTACTGCACCACTTCAAAGCAGCATGAAAGATGTGACTATTGCACTGAAATTATTGTTCTAGCCCTAGAGGAAACCTGCCATGGCAATCAAATTGGTATTTTTTAGAAAGAACAGCAGTATGTTTCAGTTTGACTGAATGATCTGTACCAGCGAGGTCTGGCCCAGCGTTTTGGGTTGCTCTATCTGGCTAAGCTGGGCCTTGCTGCTGGCATGGAGGAACTGAGGTACTGCAAGGGATTTTGAGAATTGTGCTTAGCATCATCCCTCCTATGTAAAACAAAGGCAATTGAAGCTTGTCAGATGATCTCTACCATCAGCAAAGAACTATTTGCTATTTGATTCCATATGCATTATCTCACCTCTAACCTTTCATAAATCACGTACTCTTTTGCTGTTTTGAGCCTTCTTGCATAGCTCTGCTCTGTGCTGTGTTCACTCGACACCCTCAACATGTGTATTTGCTGTGCAATGTTTTTCCCAGGGATCTCTAGCTGAAGAGAGGATGAAGCCTTTGGCAGTGAGATGGCTGTGCAAGTGGTATTTCAAGATTACAGCTGAAAGCAGGATTTTTCTCAGGGGAGACAGATGGAATAGAAGGGCAAAAAGACTCTTTGTTCTGAATGTATCAACTGAGATTTAGGGTAGTCTGACTCCAGGCATAAACTCTCCTTTTTTTCTTCCATGTTGACTTGTTACATGAGATTACATCAAGAGGAAGGGGATTCCCAGCATTCCCAAAAAATGAGCAAGGGTATGGCTTGGTCCAATGGCAAATAAAGGGTGAGGTTGCTTCTCCTTTATTCTGGAGCTGGTCTGAGTAGCAGTACTGTATACATCTTTGTTTTCATTGCAATATTGTAAATTTTCCTAATATTCAAGCAATTCCTCAAAAAAAGTGTGAAAAAATAGCATTCAGCAAATTAGTTCACCTGAAAGGCGGGTGGGGAGAACATTTCAAACACCAAATTTTCTCTAACAGTTCCTAGTCCTTATGATGACTGAGAATCTGAAAAAAAGCTTTAAAAAAAGGAAAATTATGCCTTGGCTAAACCTCATGCCTTCACCTTATGAAGACTTTTGGAACCATTTTCTTAGTTGTAATTGCGTAATACTAATCTCAGTTTGCTTGTCTTGTATTTTGTTTTAATGTGAATAGTCAGAGAGATTATTAAGTGGAACAAATAGAAATGAAGCCATAGCCTTAAATAGGACACTTCTAGGAAAATAAAATCAAGAAAGCTATGAAATAATTGGTCCCTTATTTGGGAGATTCCGGTTTACAGTCACAAGGCAATTTGCAGGCCAAGTTTCTCCACGGATATGAAAAAAAAAAAAAGAAACAATTTACAAAAATCCCCACATTTCACAGTCTGGAGGAAGATTAGTTATAAAGAGATTAGTTATGAGGCTGGTCTTTAAGAACACAAGAGAGACTAAAACAGAACCTTGTGGCAGAGACCTATGTCATGCTTCTCTTCTGACCCAGCAAGGAAGTTTTTGTTACTTCAGTCATTTCCTTGCTGCAAATCTTTAGGTTAATAACACACTAAAACACACGGATGCTGTGAGCATTGGGCTTCCAGAGGAAGTTTTCTGAGGCCATTGAATGCAGCTGGACCCGCAGGCAGGGCAGGGCAGCACATGGCAGCCTCCAGGTCCAGCCTGTCGGTGTGTGGATGGCGCCCACCCTTGAAAAGCACCTGGTGGCAGTGTGGTTGAAGGAGATGTGACAATGCAGAAGGCTCAGGGCCCTGACACTTTGTGGATCACAAATCCTGCCCCATGTTTGAACAGTTTCTCACTGACAGTAATGCTGAATTTTTGTAACTTCATTTTGGGAGGAGGTAAGCACCTTCTGTCAAACCTAACTGATTTTCTGAACACATGCCCAGGAGACATAGTTGCACATGAATGCTGTTCCAGTGAAAGAAATAGAGGGTAAAATGCTGTGGGCTAGGACGGACTAATGAAATGTAAGGAGACTTACTTTGTTACAGAATGAGGGAGTTGTTACCACGTGCTTTGGTACCAATATTCTGGCAAGATTTTTCCTGTGCAAATTCAGTAGCTCCTCGGGGAGTATGTGTGTGATGGTGATGTGAAAATGTGTGCTTGTTTTGCTAAGGCAGCACCCTCGGAGTGCAAAGGAACTTGGAGTGAATGCTGTAAGTCAGCATACAACAAGTGTCTTGACTGCAGTGGAACTAAGCAAATTTTTTGTTTATCACCTCACTGGTCCCTTGAACAAGGACTGCTGCAGAAGTGAAAGGTTCAAGTTCTGCAAAAAATTGTCAAAGTTACCTTATTCAATATTCAGGCATTTGGATGTCCAAGGCAGTACTGAATTGGTTGTTCAAAAATCACTTTCCTAAATTACTGCAGAATTTCTATCACAGTTGATGGTGGTGTCACAATATAGTAGCAACAAATGTGCTGGTAAAATGTTGTTTTGCCTGTATTTTTTGTTTTAAACAAAAGTGCCACAGTTGTACATTTTGTGCTGGACTGCAAAACAGCCAGTGGACTTGTTGATGCTTGTTAAAAGCGTCCTCTTGAGCAAATACCGCTGTGACCATTTATCTATTTAACAACTTATTTAAATTGTAAGTGCAAACTGGTTTTATAGGGCTACATGTAAGATGTTAAAACATAACCATATTTTACCTGAAGGTCAATTTGAAATATGCTCAATAAAAAGGCATATACATGCCTACCTAACAAGCACATTATGAGGTGATAATTCAGCTCATGCAACTCAGGTGCTTAATCTCCTACAGCCCACTCAAAAAAATAATTTATGTACCATCTTTAAACAAACAAACAAAAAATCAAACCCCAAGCCACAAAAAAACCCAAACCCACAAACTTCCAAAATTATTTTGGAAGATGCAAATGCAAGTAATCAAATAGAAACAGGAAGATATAGCATGTAAGCAAGTAAAATATTTTTAATATATGAAATTATTTAAAGGGGGGCTTTACCATGCTTCCATGTTTAATAGCTTTAGGTTTTAGACTAGAACATTAACCAGTAGTGTCAATAGTTAATTCGGTTTTACCAAATGGATGTCCTTCCTTCATCCTAACACAGTATTATTTTCTCTCAGTGCAGGGAGACTGCTTCATTCTCAGGGTGGCGGAAAGGAGACAGGGACTGTCTATAGGCTTTAAGAAAATTCTCATAAAAACAACATAACCCAGTACCTTGCTGTTTGCTGTCATGCTGCTCAAGTCAAATTTGTAGAGGGTATGTGTCCATTAGAAAAATACAGCAATGAATTTACCAGCATTGTAAGGCTGTGTAATGTTTTCAATTCTGAAATGAAATAAGATATGGTGTTATTGTATGGGATACTAAAACATTTATAATAACATATGGAATAATCAAATATTATCAATATTAGTGGATAAACAAAGCAACATCTTGAAAGGGCTGTATTGGACAGACTGACACCCTGTCTGTTTCAGTTTGATCTTATTTTTCCATGCCACCTATGAGCTGAAAGGCGCCTTTCTCAATACTAGGTGAGAATTCAAGATTCCACACCTCTTTTTCTAACTGATCCACGATGAAAAAAGAATTGATATTAGCAGGTAGGCTGAGGTCTCTGAAAATAAGTAGCAACCTCCTAATTAAATCTATTAAGCATAATTGCATTTGATGGATCTACTTCTTTACAGTTTTGCCAACAAACTGAATCCCCCCGGCCAGAGCCATGATTCTACTTCTGCCCAGAAAGATGCCCAGACTGAATCATTGCTGCTTTGACATAAACAAAAAAAAAATAATGCTGGTGGAGCTTTACTATGAATTGGGCTTGCTCTATCCAGAAGATGAAATGATTACCTGCAGCCTTCAGGCCACTCTGTGAAAGGGTGAGAGGACTGAGCTAATAAGAACAGCTCAGCCCTGAGGGTTTGCAGGTACACTCCTTTCTTTTTCGCTAGCAACCTTGAGCTATAGTGTGTGCTTCTCAGAGTTACAGCCAAGTCTGCTCATTTGTTTCCAGTGACTGATGTGTATCATTAAGAATAACAAAAAACTCTCTTTATTTTCTTCTACAATGTTTTCTGTGCTGACAGTGTGCTGAAGAAATAAATCCCTTCCTATCAGTAAAAAATGCAAATAATTGACATTTTCCCCTCTCTGTTTTCTAATAGTAATTTCAGGTAAGAGGTAAATGAGCTGCAACAAAATTCATCTGTAGAGTTAATGGGTCCTAACAATCCCCTTTAAAGATCATCTTGATCTTACAGCCTCACTATATCACTGCCTCAGCTTCTCTAAAAAAAAAAGCACATCTAAGTAGATCATAAATGTGTCTAAAGTAGTTGTTGTTGGTCTGTCTAGAAAGTGCATTCTAAATGTTTGTTGCTCTTCTAAGACGTAAGTTTTGTTTGCAAAATGTTAATAACCAGACTTATAGATGGAGTCTGTTGGGGTGTGACCTTGTTAGTCTTTCCATAGTTCTTACAGTTTATTTTAATCCATCATAACCAACCATTCTGGAAATGTGCTCTGCTAGGTCCTTTTATTACCCCGCTCTTCTCCTGTAAGGCATGACTGAAAAATTCAGCTTCTCTCTGTTCAACTTCTTAAAACTCACCTTGCTTCAGCCAGCTCAGACTTGTTATCATTTCTGTGGGGTGAAAAAAAATGAAATTTTATTAAGGGGGACAATACCTTGAATTAGTATAAGCCACTAATGGCAACTTCATTAACTTTTATGCAACTCTGTCAGGTTACATCTGCTGCAGATCTGCCCTGGCAGTGTTACAGGAGGATGAACAGGGGACTTAGTCTTGCCCAGAAACATCATCATTTGTTTTGATTGTAACCAATCACAGCATCGACTGGTTTCAGCATTTAAATATTTTTTTTTGTTTTTACATGAAGCTTCTAGATCTCTCTTCAGTCCTGGTTTCTTCTGTTTTTCTGCTTTTTCTTCTATTAGCAATAAATATTTTATTAGAATTTTCACAAGCACATATAAAACAAGTTACAGTGTCAACAATGACCAAATACCAAATGATAGCAACTTCTGGGAACAGCAAAGATTCCCAAATGTTCACAGCATAATTTCCAGCTCCCCTTTTGTTATAGACAAATGAAATAGATACAGTAAACGATGAGAGCATTAATTTGGTGCTTCTGTACATCCTCCTCTGTTGTGACTCTGATACCACCGTGGTATCAAAGACTTACACCAAAAGCATGATGTTTCCATTTCATCTTTCTCATTGTCCTTCCAACAAAAAGATCTGACTTTGGCAAAATATATTCTATTTGTGATTAGCAAACGGAGTATTGTGGCATAGTCCTGTGTTACCTTCCTGGGCTTATGTGTAGCCTGTTAATCTTGAAGAGAACATATCACCTCCATCTGGCAAACTCACCTTCCTTCCCCCTTTTTTTTTCTTCTAGAGAAAACTCGCACATATCTTTGCAGTCAAACAGAGTAGAAAGAACTTGTGTAGTATTATAATCTCATGCCTTTAGTCTTAAATGTAATCCCTGAGGCCTATGAAGATGCTCCTTTCCTAGAAATACAGAGAAGCCAGTATGAGGTCCCCTTTTCCAGTCTCTTGTGTTTGTTTTATAGAAAAATAAATTAGAACAAATACAAAAAAAATGGTCATTCTGCTCCCTCTCCTGCTTGCATTTGTCTCTCACCAATTGCTAAATAACTTTTTATTGTATATGCTAGCTGCTTCAAATGTGGTTTTTAGCCCTTGTTTGTAGAAAACCTTCATTTATCTTTCTACCTGTCATATAAAAGATTGAGATCTTCCTGCTGAACTGCTGTGCCGCTGTTCTCTTAGCTCTCAAGTTAGGAATTATCCTCAGTTGAAATAATCTAATCAGAGTTGATGGCCATTTTCAAACCAATTCCACTCCGTGCTACAGGGTGTATATCCTGCTCTTTGAAGAACCACTGTACATGACCATAGGAAACAGAAGTAAATAAGCACATAAATGAGACAATAATCAGTTATGTTTGCATATTCCCTCTTAAACACTTAACTGATATTCACTTGTTGATAACAATGAACAATTAATTGTTAATTTAGAACAACTTTTAAAATGTTGTGTTGCTCTCTGCATGAAGGGAAATAATTTAAAAGTCGCTGTGGGATCAGGCTACTGCTGCTCAGCATATTTATCTTTGCCTTTAGCTTTTGAGTGAAAGTGCTGCTTCTTTGCAGAGGCCACAAATCTTGTTTGTTGCTTCCTGTTGCAGAATGTTTATTACACAAGCAGTCAGCAGCTCCACGTGGGTGTTCTGAGTCCCACTATCGACGATGATGACAACAGATGCCTGGTGGATGTGAACAGCAGGCCCAGGCTCATTGAATGCAATTATGCCAAAGCCAAGAGAATGAAGCTTTACTGGCAATTTACTCAGGTAATTCTTACTCAGCAGACATTTCAGAAAGTTTAAAAGCTCTGTTTCTGTATCTGAAGTGTGAGTTATCTGTTTACTAACCGAACAAGATTTATCCTTGCTTTCTTTGCACAGAGCCAGGAAGCTGTTGGTTAGATTTGATCTCAATATCAGTTTCTCAGGAGGGTACAGAACTTGTATTACATTTTGAGTTCACCATAAATAATTTGTTTTTAAGGCAGAGTACTGTTATGGAATTACCTAAATAAAAATAAAATTAAAAAAAACCCAACAAACAAACAAAGAACAAGGAACAGAAATATTTTTATTTAGAAATAGCAGCTCCGAAAAGGCATTGCAGGTCATTGGTGATAACAGCCTCAAAATGAGCTACTTTTTCAGCTGCTTTCTTAAAAAGGCTAATGCTTTTGTGTATGTGTTTGTGGGAGTGTGAGAGAGATACAGAAAGAGGTGCAAGTGATTTTGCAGTGATGACAGCACACTGAGTCCAGGCCTGGTGTCCTCATGTCATAACTGATTTAGAAACATGAGGAAGAACTATAAGGAAACCACAGAAGTTCTGCTCTGCAATGTAGTGCTTATGGAGATCACTGTTCAGTTTAGCTAAGAGGAAGCATCAAGGTCACTCAAAGCATATCAGTGTTTCTACAAAGGGTTTCCACAGAGAGATATAGGTTATCCTGAAGGCAAAACAAGTTCCAGTGGCTGGAAGCTAAACATAGTCAAACTTGGTCCTTCAAAGAAAAAAGGAAATTTCCCTAAGGTAAGTTTAAGGCCATGGAAGTTTACCATGCTGGTTACTGGCAGGCTGATTGCTTTGGATCGATAAAATGAAATTACATTACTTTCTAAAACAAGTGCATGATTTAGCTGCTGGGAAAAATGTCATAGCTAGTGTGAGTTTGCCTGGTCTCACAGTCACTCCTCTGCAGTTTTGAGTCTACAAATCTAGTTGTGTACTCCAGCCCACCAGCTGAGACATACCATTGAAATAATTTTATTTCTGCATTTAATGTCAACTCATTAATTTATTTTTCTATATCAGCCATTATTCATATATGTTAGGACCTTGTTAATTTAGCATCAATATTGGTGCAGAGAGCATCTGGACACTAATCAGTACAGCACACTATTAATATAATTTATACTTATACTTGAAAGTAATCCAGGTGATTGTCTTTCAAAGGTAACTCTCAAGCAGCAAACCTTAAATCCCTAAATTGGAAAGACATCCCAGTTTTCACTGTCAGTCACCTCAAGGGCAAAGTTTTAATTATGCCTTCTCACAAATTTTAACACTAGTTTTGTCATGAGGAGGACCTCACTGTATCCATCTCTGCAGTTGGTTTTTTTACCATTTCTACAAAGTATAATTAACCTATTTGCTTAAAGAGTATTTCAGTAACATTTTAGTATTGCCCACCTATTCAGCAATTGCTCTGTGTATAACCCCAGCCTTTGGTGAAAGTTAAAGGTTTCTACTCTAGGATACTGCTGCTATTTTACAATACTGATTATTTTTCGATCTCATTTGGGGACAGCAGTAGAATGCCTTGATAATTTAGCTATTAAAAACTTCAAAACCAATGTTCAACTACACTAGGTTTGTTTCAATTCCATGTTCCAAATAGTCTCTCAATGAAGTTGCAGTGCTGTTAAACTAGTCTCTATGGACTCTATGTTTCTTCTACAAAGGAACTTCTGCCCGGGAGAAGTGAAAGCTAATTAGTTGTGTTTTTTAGGCTAAATTAAGAGACAAATGAAATAATTAAAAGTCTTCTGTTCAAAAAGGATTTTGTTAATACCCAATGCAATTGAAATGTCATTATTGCTCAACCTACAGCTTGGTACACAGCCCTGGGTACGTTCTGTAAGTTGGAAGAAAGCTAATGAATGTAATCAAGGCTTGCCAAGTTCAACTGATCAACTCTGTTCGACATGCTCCAATTTAGTTTGGTGAAAAGATGTGTTTACGTGAATATGCTGGAAGCTGTTGCCCTGAAAAGAGTCCTTTTTAATTACTTTTTTAAAGCTGTGGTATTTCTTTTCCATATTATGCAGTGACCAGAACTACTGTGAGTAAGCAGGATTGTAAGTATTGGTGCTTATGCAGTCTTGAAATTTGTGAGCCATTAATTAGTGTGTAGTTGCTGGATGTAGCTTTTTATAGCACCTTCCTTTCGCTGCAATATGCTTGGATATCTCTGGATTCTTGAGCCATTCAGCAATATCTGATGCTATAGATAATTAAAAATACAGCAGTGCAAGTACTGAAATGTCTGAGAAAGGAAATGGCAAACAGACTGATCATCTAAAGCAGGATAAACCAACTGAACTAGACTTCCCTGACCAACACAGAAATCAGTATTGTTCTCTGCATTCCAGATCTTTATATTGAATTAATCTGAATGAAGAAACACTCTCACTGTATCACACTGTAATCAGAGAGGAGCCACAATAGTCTGTGGCGGGACATGGACAGCAGTCTGGTTAATAGAAGACTGGACACCATTTTGAAAAAAGTATTCTTCAAATAACATTTTCTTCCTTCTTTGCACTGTTGAAGTGTAATGATGAATGAATGCCCTTATGGCAAAAGTAGAAAATGGGGTCATCCTCAGCTAGGGGACTCCTTGCTTCTGTAGTTATGTTACGGAATTATATAATTATTAATTCACATTTTTATATGGTTAGGAGCACATGTGTGCACACATATATATATAGTATGTGTGTGGAAATATATATCTATATCTATCAAACATCATTTATTTTTTAAAAATTTCGCTTTGGCTGCAGGCTGCTTTGAGTCAGGTATCCAGATGTCCACTGCTACCTTGAGGATAAAATGGTGGTTTGATGGGCACTCACATGAAGGGAACCACTACCTCTGGTATATTTCTGTACAGAACAAACTAGGATTGAGCATTCAAAACTTGTCTTATGTGTTTGTATAATCTGAGCACATTTCCATGCTCCACAGTTTTGTATGGCTGCCAAATGCAACAAGACCCAATAAAATGTAGGCTTCAGTGACATTCTTGCTTCCAAAGCTTCTTCAAGTGTTTATAACTGTAATTATGTCAAATCATGTAAATTAGCCCTGAAAAGGCTCACAGCAACTGGGTAGTGTTCAAGAATTTTATTGTTCAGGCTGTTTGTCAAGTCTTCTCTTAGGGAACTGTTTATTTTGGAAGTACTTTTGTACTGTAAAGTCGTTTTGGTGTTTGACAGTTCACCTAGTTCGGTCTGTCTTACCACTTTTCTTTCATTTAATCAGAACAAAATTAGACCTTATAGCAAAAAGAAATAAAATTGTAAGTGATCAGAAATTAGACAAGGCAGAGAGGATAGAGACAAGAAGTATATGGTAGTAAAATGATAGGAATGTTACCAAAATACTACTTTAAATGTGAAAACAAGGAATCTGCTCTGGCATCATGAACCATGAGAAAAAGCACAAACTAACCTCAACTGTCCATTTTCCAGCAGAAAACAACTAGTCCTGTTGACACCCTGTGAGCTGTTTCCAGCAAGGAGCAAGTGCAGACACACTGTGCTGGCAGCAGCAGTTTGCTCCTGTGTAAGCCAGCGTTGGAATGAAGTGTCAGGTCAGCAGCACTTGTGCACAACAGCCACTGTCCCCCTGCTCAGTAAAGTTGCTGGCACTGCTGCAGTGACTGTGTTACATGGTCTGTTGGGTGATAGAGTAGGGCCTACAAGATATAGGAGATGGAGGCCAGCACACCTGGACATTTAATGCCTTGGGACATCTCTCAGCAGAAAGTGCTTGTGGCCAAAACCTCGCTCTTCTGAACTGACTCTCTGATACAATTAAGTTTGTGCATGAGCTAAAGGAATAGCACATTCTCAATGCTGCAGGCAGGTTTTTGGAGCGCATGTATTGCTCTGGGGTTCTAAGACATCTCTCAGACTCCAGTCTGATTTCTCAGGTTTATTGCTGATGGAAAAGTCAGCTGCCTGCCTTACAAGTGAAATTTGTCTCTGCATATCACCTGGATGGCAGTAGATCAGCTGGAAAGTACACTTACAGCATGTTAGGAGGCCTCCAGCTGCATAAAAAAGGCAAAAGCACAAGTTTTGCTGCAATTACTCTTTTTCTTGAAGTATTTATATTTAGTTGGTTGGGGTCGAACTCTTTCTTATGCTAACAGACTATCAATACTGTCATTATTTACTGTCATGAGAAACAACAGGTGAGGGCTCTGTGTTAAAAGTGTTCTAAGAAAAGACACAAGGCTGACCTAAACCCCTGAGATAATCCTTTTAAGGCTGCTCCACTGAATTCTTTTCAGTACAGCATACTTAGTCAATTTAAGTAATTCAGCTTCCAGTGTGGTTGCCATAGAAAAGTAAGTACAGTCTGCATCTGTAGGGATGGACACTCAGCACAGCCCTCCTGGGAGGGAGAAGATGTGCAGGGCCTATGCTCAGCGTTGTAATGTTCCTATATCCACTCATACATAGGTTTGCATGTTGTGAAGAATCGATTACAGTCAATGCTGGAGGTTTCCCCAGGAGATACAGCAGTTTAGAAATGTTTGGAGGGGGTGGTTTTGTGCCATCCAGAGAAACTAAATGAAATTTGTGGCTGACAGCTGTAGTTACAATGTGTATCATTTCCTAAGTATGATAGTAGGAATTGCTTTGGAAGGAAAAGGGAAGATAGACAAGCAAATGAACTACTAAGTTGTTACAGTATTCAGCAGATAAATATGATGATTTAGATCTTATTTAAATAGCTGTTCGATAACAGATAGGTTAAAGAGATATTCTGTTTAGCTATGTAAAGAAAGAATAGACCTTAAAATTACTGAAAGCATTTACATCTTGTTCCTCCTACAGACTGTGGCCTTTTGAATTATTCTTACCCATCTTTATCTTAGGAAAATATAGGATGTGCAATACTACTGCCAGCTAGCACCATTACCCACAACCACATCCCAGAAAAGTATGGGAATGGAGGATGCAGACTGCATGGCAGGATTAAACTGGTGGCCTGTGAAGCAAGCAGAGAATCTCTCTACCAATTTCATGTGCCCCCTTGCTGAGCACACAGAATGCAGAAGTAGAGCCCAACACCATTAAACAGCAGCCAGTTCCTTCTAATTTCCACTCCAGTTTTCAACACATTCATTAGCCAAGGACGTCAGCGTACGAGAGGGATTCATTTCAGTGGAGCTGTGTGTGTCTAAGGAACAGTGGTCCCCATCAACTTCATAAGATTCTTCCATTATGAGAGCCACAGGACAGAAAACCAGCATCATTAATTTATCAAGAATTTGGATTCATGCTGTATTTCTAACCACAAAGGTTGCAAATAGTCTCAATATGTGTTTGTAGTATAAGACATGCTGTACTGCTATACAGCTACATAATTAGGCAGTGCTGTTTGCCTGGCAGCTCAGAAGAGAAAGAGGTTGTGATCCTGTTAAAAGAAATACAGACTTGGATCCTGCAGGAGAAATACAAAGAAAAACAGAACCTAATTATTCAACTAAATGAATCAACAGACTAGGTTAAGCCCTGTATTTTTGGTGAAGCTAGCTGACTTTTAAATAACCAGTGTTGCCAAGTGTGAAGTTTTGAACCTCAGACACAAAAGAGCATTTCCACAAGCCCCAGGGGCCGCAGTGCAATGTTGGTGTAGGGTTCCAAGACATCAGCAGCAGTTTCTCTTATATTTAGATACTCTTTGCCCATTTTTGATCAAATATTGCCCAATCTTACCTGTACTTAATATTTTAACTAACTGGATAACTGCATGAGGTATCATGTTATAGCTGGAGGTCAAGGAACCATTGTTCTGCTCAGACATGAGAAAGTGATAGTTAATGTTTTAATTTTCATTTTCCTCTAAATTTCTCCCTAATTCATATGCAATTTAATATCCTTGTCATATTTTACTACAACAATACGAATTTAAAGAAACAAGTGTATTAAAGTATTTCTTTTTTATTCTCCCTGAACTATGTCTTACTGTAAGTCTATAAACTCTTTAGTCCCATTTATGCAGAATGCAATTGTTGAGAAGTACAAAAATTTGAAAGGATTCAGCGTTTCTCCATTTTGGGTATTTGACTTCAACTTAAATATGAAAATGTATAAGCAAAAAACATACACCAAAATATGAAATACAAATATTACTATATAGTATTGTGTTTTAAAAACTGTTGTTAAATTTGCTTGGTAATTATTGCTGTAGCTAGTGATAACTAAAAGTTCATTGTAGCAGTTTAGTCTTCTACTTGGAGTAATTTTCTAGTAGCAATTTTTAATCTTCTTAAATTAGGTGTGGAACTTGCCAGCTAGAAAGTTTGTGTGTGAATACAGCAGCCAAATGAGCTTTTAGTGGGTGCATTTCAAGTCTTTTCTAGCATATCACATTATGCAGTATTTACTCTCCTGAGGACTACATTTAAGCTCCAAAGACACTTGTGCTGAATTAATTTAGAAGAAAGTTAACACATATCGATGTTTTTCCTTCAAAACAGATACCATATTTGCATATTTTAGCATATAATTTTAAATGCCACATTTATTTACAAAGAAATTATTTGTTCTAGTTCCGCATGATTTTTCCTAATTTCAGATGGCCAGATAGGCTCCATCCAAAAAATTGCAGGTGACAGCTTCTGATGACAAGGTACTGCATGGCATTGTTATAGCAGGCACACGAAAGTATGGCCAAATCCAGAATGTCTCCTACAACGTGGCTGATAACCAGCACTTATCAAATGAAGTGGCTGAGTTTCAGGAGACCTGAGCTCTATCCTTGGTCTAAACTCCCTTAGCATTACTGCATCAATCACTTTTTTGGGCTCTGCATTCCTCAGCTGTGAGATGGATGGAAGGACTTTTACCGACTTGGTCAGGACAGAGTTTTGTTTACATCTGGGAAGTTAGAAATGATAAAAGATGTAAAAAGACAAAATTACATCTTAATTCCAGTGTAGACAAAAACAACCCACTGCAGTCCAAGATGCAAAGATGAGAAAAATGGTCCCTTTGAAGTCAAATAGATAAGGCTGAAATAATGATGTTTAGGACAAGAAAAGAGGATTTGTTATTCTGTGAAACGATTAGGCCCTCAAGTCTGGTATCCTGAATCCAACAGACATGGTATTCAATATAACAAACAAAAAAAATAGATTATTTCCACTATTGCCTGAGTAAATTGCAAAAGGTTTGTGCTGCAGCAGCAAGGACATTCCGTTCCCAATATCAATTATAATCAGATTTGTGTGGTTAGAAGGGAAAAAGCCATTTTCAATAACTATACACTGTGATGAGAGTCCCAGAGAGACCAACTTAAATTCCCATGTTAGAATATGCAGATCAATTGAAATACTAGTGCAAATTCATTTCCTAATGTTCTTCACTTGGCACTCAATTTATTTCTTGGTCTTTAGGGACTGGTTTAATCATAAGCACATAATGACAATCCAAATAGTTCAGGTTCGGTGTTCAAATGAATTAAGCCTCCTTCATATTGAGTATTCAGATTAAAAAACCTAGATTATTTGAACATAATAGACACACACAAAAGAAATAAAATTGTCATTCAGTATTTTTGTTTTCCAAAGGAGTTACATCTTACAAACATATAGACACTGGTCTCTTTTCTCAGTGACAGGATGAGAGGAAATGGCCTCCAGTTGTGCAAAGGGAGGTTGAGATTGCATATCAGGAGAAATTTCTCCTCAGAAAGGGTTATCAAGCTCTGGAACAGGCTGCCCACAGAAGTGGTGGAGTCACTATCCCTGGAGGTCTTTAAGAGATATGTAGGTGTGGCACTTGGGGACACGGTTTGCTTGAGGACTTGACAGTCCTGGATTCATGATGGGATTTGATAATCCCTGGAGGTCTTTAAGAGATAAACAATTTTGTGATTCCATACACCAAACTGATGGTTACTTTAAAATCAAACAAAAAGGCAAAGCTAGGAATACACAATTTGCCACATCACAGATCAGAAAAGTAATTAAGCAGATTAATTACCTCATCTAGAAGACTACCTCAGGCAATGGTCAGTGCTTGCTGTTTCAGGGAACAGAGCTCTGGTCTGAGCCAGCAGTTCACGGTAAGACCAGGAGGAGGATTCCCTTCTTGACCTCTAATGCACTTTCTTTGAGAATATTGAGACTTAATTTGTCTGAATGATCTTCTCAGCATGCCTACAGTTGTTTTATCAGCACTCTTAAAATTAACTCAGCACATCAAAAACATCTAGTCTGTCACTGAACAGTGATGCCTGTGACAATGAATTCAATGGGTTTTTTATATTCTCATAAATCTAAGGAGTTGTTGCAATTTTCTAATCTAACAATCCATTTTTCCTAAGCAAACATCAGATTCTCAGGGTGTTCATACTTTTGATCACTGAAGTGAGATCCAACTAATTTTCATTTGCATCCTAAGCAAAATCCTGTTTTTTTTCATGTTAGTGTATTTTGTAACTTCAAATCTATTTGTTGCCTTTCTCTGTCTTCCAATTTAGACATCTGGAAGCAAGCCTAGATCAAGGCAGATAAATCAAGCCTGAGTTTTGCAGAAATCATTTATATATGTAACCTCAGAATAATAGAAAAAAAGGTAACTTTTCCAAGCTTTATTTATAAAAAATGCAAATACAGGCAATGTTTCCAGCAGTTCTGTCTTTTTCCTAGTTGTATCAAAATATTGTTTCATTATGGAGGCAGCTACTGCATGGCATTATCTATGAAAATAAACTACATAAGGAAAAAAAAATTTAATTAGAGCAAAATTATCCTGCATGAAACAAAGCATTAACCTGGGATACTTTCCTGTAGGCCAGGTCTCACTCAAGACTCCAGAAACATTTAGAAACACAGGCTTTACTTATATCAAACACTCCTGTTAGTGAAAGGGATGCAAAGTTCTTATTGTTGTAAACTTATATAGTTTAGAGCACTAAGTAGCCAGTGACTATTTAGTATAGCAGGTTCTGCATTTACAGTTCTCTGATTACCACCAGATAGGACAGCAGGCAGTATATGGCACAGGAGGATGCAGGAGAGACACTTAGTCAGGAACAGCATCCCCTTTACTAGTGAGGAAAAAAAGCAGAAATATCATCTTTTGAATCATCTCCCACTAACATGCATTGCTGGAATCTACTCTTTTACGACTGTCAGTTCTCAAAAAAGGCACGGAATTTATTTCTAAATGTATTCTCCTGTGCACTGGTAACTCAAGACATCAACTGTGGTCAGAAAAACCACTCACATCAACAGCACAACACAAAGCCAGTTTTTACTTTTCTACGTCAGACTTACTAGGCAATCCTAGCTCTCAGAAGATCAACATAATACACCATCATCTGGATTTGCTGCTAAAACAAAACCAAAAATATGTTCAGATGCAAATTCTACATTTAGCCATAATTACCAGGGCTATGTACTGCTTCCCACTCTACCACACTCATCCCTCTGAGAATAGTGTCCAATAATTATTTTTTAAAATCATACTTTGAATCTAAAATATTTGTTTCTGCAGATGTTTCTCTAGTACGTCAAGAAGATTTCTTGGCCACTGCTAATACAGCAGCATTTATTTTCTGAATCATACGTAATGGTCTTTCTAGTCTGGCTAATGTGTTCTACTCCAAAACCTCCTTCCATCTGCTTAATTTCATCCCCATTTTCTGTAGTAAAATGCATTTTCAGTTATCATATCCTGAAGAGCTCCTTTGTGTTTCAGTGAGGGCTTGAATTTATTTCTTTTCGAGGTATTATTCTCTTAATCTTGCTATTTGCAGTGGACCTTTGTAGTCTGTTACAAATCTTTGATAAAATTTTAAATATATATAGAGAGAAATATTAGTATTAGTTATAAATCCATACATTCTCTCTGATTTTTATGCTGTGTCTCTGTAGTTTATTTTCTGTTCCAGTTACATTCTCTGTATGAAACTGCATTTCCTTTTTCCAAGTTTAATTGCTTTTATTTAAATACTTTAATTAACAGTATTGTGTATTTCTACATCCTGAAGAGTTAACTATTACATCTTTAGAGGGCTGTGCTCAGAACCTGGCCTGTTCTATGTTCATGTAGCCAACCTAGATTAAACAAAACACAGAATGATTGCACACAGAGCACTATTCTTAAAACTCGGTCTGGTCATACAGATGAGGCTGCATCATTTGATTTGCCACAGCTGCAGTATTAAAAATTTGTTGCAGCAATATAAAAATTCAGCATTTATGTCTATCTAAAACTTGAAGACTCACTTAGATATCTCGGTAATGGAATGAGATGCAGCATTTTAACACCTGCATCACATTGTAACTGTTCTATTATGTTTCTAATTCCACTGTCAGAGGATATTTCATAGTATTTGTGCAAGTAGATGTAGGACCTATGCTTGGGTGGCTTGACAACAGATTCTGAGTGCAGAAAGAGGAACAAAATTACTTTTTCCTTATGGAATGGTTTGGCGGATCCCTATTACAATGCCACTTAAGTTTACATTGTACAGAGCAAACAGTTTTGGTAAGTATTGAAAAAGTTCACATTGTAAGTGTGTCTAGTAAAGATTCTCATTTGTCTATCTACCTATAAATAGGGATCTAAAAGGCTGACAAACAACATCTTTTTAAAATATAAGCCTGCTCTATATAATACTTCATAGACATAATAGCAGTTAAATGCACCTTATTTTTAGAGTAGTCATCAAACATATTAGGAACTAAGTGCCTTTGAAGAGAAGCAACAGCTAACAATATACTTTACTGAGAAATATTTCAATTTAAATTGTTAAAATTAATTATGAAAGGTTTGAACAAGGGGTTTATTATAGAGTCTGCTTACTCACGCAACATCCAGTTGACAAAGAGATACTGCTTTAGATTTGAGGAGGAATTAATCAGTTACCTAGGTATTATATATACCTATACCCATTTTACAACCATGAAGCAGAAAATCTAAAGCAAATAACACCATCCAGTATTTCCAAGCAGTGGGCAATACTGATGATGCATTAATTACTGTATGGGATAAATTATTCACCTTTTTCTTACGAACATTTCCTTGCTGCATCAACATCTATACAGAAGTGATCACATAGAGGAAAAACTGAGTTGTAAAATTCAAGTAATTTTCTTTAGGATTAAATTTGGTTTACCAACAGCCACTGAAAATTTACCCCAATATTCCTGGCAAATGCATGAGGAGATCAAGTGTTCTGTTTGGAGTGCAGATTATCTATGTCTCATATATCTCACCATAATTCTTTGATTCAAATGTATCAAAGCAACAGCAAAGATTAGACTTTCTGCCTCAAAGGCAGAGTGAACATGTAAATATTTGAGGTCACTGATTGAGGTCCAAATAGAAAATTAATAGACTAGTGAATGCAATGATCTATACAGTATATATGATATGAGACTGGATATACTCATTAACCTTGTAAGACCTCTTTCTGAAATATCCATAGTCAGGGAAGCTGGTAAGAGCACTTTTCAATTTTCTTTTTTAGGTAGAATAACATGAGCTTGGATGAGTGGAAAAAAGTAGGTTTAGACTCTGTAAAGAAAAGTGTACACTTTAGACCAACTCATTAAAAATAGCTATCAGTCTGATTTTCAGTAGCATTCATTTAATATCCTTCACTTTTACAAGTGATTGAACACTGTTTTGTTTCATGCCCAAGAGCTTTTACTAACTTATGAAGCCCTGGTGCAGTCTAAAGCCCTGTTTTCCCTTTCTTCATTATTTTTTGTGAGAAATTGGAAACCCCAGTACAACAACTTGCATCTTACAGGCCCCATCACATCTACCTAAATGACTGGAGTGTCACAGTTGACACCTAGCAAATGTGCCAAGTGAAAACAATGATTAAATTGACCAAGTTAGGTAGATTTTGAGGATTATTTATTCAGTTTTAATGGTGTCACATATCCACATTCAAATCCTTCCTTTAAAATACTTTTTGTAGTAGCATCTCTGTCATTTTCCTGCTGAGTGCTTTTCAGTTCATATATCAAAACACAACCTTGGCAATCTAACTTCAGAGTAACAGAGAGCAGAAAACTACCTGGTTCTTGCTGAAGAGAATTCTTACTGAAGAAAATTAGAGAGTAAATATAACAGGAAATTTCTATTAAAAAGAAAGAAAACAGTATTTTACACTGCAACCAGTAAATGTCACCAGATTAAAATGCCTGTCATTCAGCACAAAGGGATAAGTAATGGCACAGTGAGACTTTTGGCAAGTAAACCAAGCTGTTCAGATCTTTTTGGCTTGATATATGTTTACAGAAATTTCTTTTTGTCATGAAGTCAGAACATGGTTGTTTTCAAAGGAAGTTTATCTGAGGAGTGTAACGTGGTGTGTAAACCCAGGTGTGCAGTAGCAATGGTGTGGAGGGGCAGGAGTTCTTGGTTACATGGTGTGTATACGCTGTACCTACTTCTTTTTAAAAAAAATTGTATTTATCTCTGGTATTTACAAAGAAAGTTGTACCAATGCTTGTCCCATGTGTAGCTCTCTGGATAGGAGGTGGTCTTGAGTCTAGAGAAACTCGATGGCAGTTTTCAACTAAGCCTGATTCTGCAAGGACCAGTATCTCAGAGAGGTTCCATTCCACTTTACCACCCCACAAAACAGATACAGGAAGGGAGACGTTTGGGAACTATGCATTCACCAACTCCCAATAAAACAAAACAAAAACCATACAACATTTCTGCAAAGACTGTAAAATTACTTTGCACAGCTTATTAACTCTAACCTAGAACATATAAATGTATACTTACATATTATATTATGCTTTCTAAAAGCAAGTTGTTTTTTACATATGACAGAGTTCCATGGGACTGCCTACCTATAAGTTGGACCATTCTGGTACTGCAAGGGTTTGCAAGCACATCAAATGATGGTCTTAAAAGTTACAGCATTGGATCAATTCCAGTGAAAGGCTGGAAAGGAAACCTCCTACATACAGTAGATATGCAGGAAGGACAATAACTCTAAAGGAAGTCAAAGTATTGCTTTCCACTCTGTATAACAGGATGTGTGATTTGAGATAGGGTTAACGTTAAAAATACACTTATGAAGCACTTGATCAGTTTTCTTTGTGTCAGAGGCCACCAGCAGGAGGTGAGATCATTTGTGCTTCTCACACAAATTGATGGGTTTTACGAAACAAATTGAAGCAAGTTTTCAGCCAAACTTAGTGCTGACACATTCAATCTATCTTCTGGAAAATA
Source organism: Serilophus lunatus (assembly GCA_013399895.1). NCBI lineage: Eukaryota > Metazoa > Chordata > Aves > Passeriformes > Eurylaimidae > Serilophus > Serilophus lunatus. Next base: position 69,176 of record VXBA01004376.1, on the reverse strand, counting down.
GTTGACCTGGATATTTGTTTCTTCTCTTGAAACTTCTGTTGCCACTGGACTGCCTTTCATCATCAATGATCTTAATCCTAATTCTGTTCAACAGGGCAGAATTCCTCTTGAACTTGTTTCAGCCTACAGAATTATATTTTATGTCTCATGATGAAAGGGTATCAATTTTTTTGTCTTTACATTCAAAAGTAGAGGTCTTGCCTAAAAGGGGAAAGGAAACCAACTAGAAAACTCACCTTTCACTTAGCCTCAAGTGTAATAATACAAAAAACCATTTTGCCAAGCATGCAATAAACCTGACTATGACAATTTTATTCAAGTTTTGCTAAATTCTTGTTTAAAAAAAACAACCTAAAGAATACCTTTACCTGCATTTGGCTTTAGGGTTTTGAATGCTGTTGATGCTGACAGACTGCTGGAAACTGTTCAGGAATACTGTAATTTAGAGGCCAAGCCAGTCAGAGGACCAAACACAGTGTTAACTTTCAGGACATTAGTCCTGCTTGTTTCTCTTCTTTCAGTGGAATTATTCAGTTCACCTGCTTTAGTCCTTGCAGAGCTCACTAATTCAGGATTTGCAACATGTAGTAGGTGCACTGTCATCAATCCAGAGGCAACAGACCAATACCACTCTCCCAGGTTTACATTAGGAGGGGAAAAAACCAAACACAGTAAAGTAGACTAAACCCAGGAAATTTTAAGTACTATAATAACTTTCCTCCCTGTACTTCAGAGTAATTCTTTCATTTACACACCCACTGAAAGGAACCAAAGCAGTGTAGACTGCATCCTCTCCAAGGAATAAAGCCATGATTCTACACAGGCCTCACATTTCTAAGGAGCGGAGTTGTTCTGTTTCTAACAGGACTTGAGCCTTTACGTTTGTCTTTTGTGGGGAAAAAGGCACATCCTGCTAAAAGCATCTGTGCTTTCTACAACACTTAATTCGCACATATTAGCTGCTACTTAACTCTGATGTCTCTTTTATATTCCATTCAGCAGTTCCAAAGTACTCAGCAGGGTGATTTTCAGTAGCCACTACAGAATGCTTTCCAGATAATCAAAAAGAGTTTCCTCTGCTTTTTTATCTCCTGACTCACTTGTTTCTGTTAAATAGAAGCCAGGTTTCACAAGGGGGCACATCAGGAAAAGAGAATAGGTGTAAAGGGAGCTTTTTGCGGGGGTTTTTTGTTTGCTCACTTGTTTTGTTTTACCTTAGGAGTGGTTTACTCTTTGTTTATGTAGCTGCCTGTATTTAAAGCGTCTCACATGAATATATTTAGTGTGACACCTAGGTCTGTTCTACAATATTTAGAATAAAGGAAAAACATCGTCTCTACTGTGACATCCTCCTTTCTCTATCCTCAAATCCATAATGCATTTGGGCCCGTTCAAGTGAAAGAAACCCTTGACCACTGAAACAAATGGGAGTTAGGCAGAAAAATGCCCACTCAGCATGCCACTATTTATGCCTTAGTGCTGCACCTTCCTCTACCTAACAAACTGGCCTAAGCCCTATTCACAGTCCTTGTGGAAAAGGAAAAAAAGAGGCACCAAATAATGGCATTCACAATGAGCAGCCAAAAAAGGTGGTGTTTGCCCCACCCCTGCTGCTGAAGCTAGACCTGAGTATCCTAGCTCATTCCTTTCATAAGCATAAAAACTGTTCTGAAGATGGATATCACAGAATTCTGACAAGAATTGTACCAAGGAAATGCATGTTTTTTAGCTGTCATGCTTTTTAAAAAAATGGAGAGAATTAGTTCTGCACCTCCCCTTATGCCAATAAGTTAGAAATGACAGGAGAGTTCTAAAAGTACCATATCCATATTCATATCCCAAGTCCAAAATTAGGGATGGACCTGAAGTAGTATGCTGTAATGGGTTAGTTTTCTGACAGGAAAGAAAGTAGGACCTTTCTCCAGTTCCTTTAGTGTATGATCCGAACTAAGTATCTGCGCCTCAGACACTGAAAGTGGAATGAGGAACAGCAAATAAAGGAAAGATACAGAACCAGTTAACTGATAGCAACACAAGCACCCCCAGCATCACCTGAAAACACCAGGAATCTTGGGTTTGAGTTTAGGCAGAAACACTTGTAAACTGTAATCCCCAATTTCTAGTTTAAACCCAGGGAATTGACCCTGGATGCCATACAACTGAGTCTAATATGGTGAAAAAAATCATGTTCAACAACTGTCATTAAGAATAGAAAAGGGTATGTTTTGCTAGAAGAAAAAAACCCAACTCTCTATCTTTGCAATGAGAGAATTTCTATTATCTTAGATTTTTATATGTGAAGAACCTAGTTCAGAGCTCATTACATTAACTTGGAAAAAAAAAAAAAAAAAAAAAAGATTGAGTTCACTATGGTGAGCTTTAGAAAGCCAAGGTAACCAGGTGAGTCAGGGGGCTGAGGAGGAGGGTACAGGGTGCAAGTCCAGGGTAAGAGAACAAATAGCATATAATAATGCTTTGTCTGATTTTTCATCCTAGTTTCTTCACATTTCTTGCATGTCATGCATCTTTATTGCTTTTGGATAGCTTAGAGTTTATGTTCCCAGCAGACATCCAAATTTAACTACTGTTATTAATACGAATGTCAATAATAGTTATACAACAATGGGAAAATACAGTTCACTCAGCATTTCATTAGGGAGGTATATTAAAATACCTCTGTATGCCTGTCTGACTAGTAATCAGTGAATATTGTATCAAGACTGCACATAGGCCTACTGTCAGGATTTATGAGATCCTCGTGTTTTGAATTTGTGTAGATTATTCTAGAAATGGTCTCTTTTTTACCCAAAGCTATGTTTAAAATGTGAAGCTTTCAAACCTAATTCTATTAGCCTATTTCATTAGCCAGGCCCAAAGAATTATTTTACAAGTTACTTGTTAGAGAAAGTACTTACTAAGCATTACTGGTAGGATAGCAGCCACCTTTCTAAATGAAGCAGAACCTGTAGTGACTGGCATGAGATATCCTTCTCTGAGGAACAACCTGTTCTAAAACAGCACACAGCCTTTCTGTGGGATTTATACCAATATCCTTGTGATTCTAATGGAAATCTCTCCCAGTTATGACTTTATAATGCAAGGTATAACACAGACTTGAACAAAACTACGAGGTGGTGGGTTTTTTTATATGAGGTTGAGTTTTTTGTTGCAACTACTTTTTTTCCCTGTTGTACAAATAACTAATTTAAATGCAGGCGCTCTTTCTATGTACACTTTTCAAATGTACTAACCTCTACTGGCTTACATTGCATTCTTTGATTTGCAGATTAAGCCAGTAATTCTCTACTACACAAGTCCCAGACACTCTAGAGAAATCTGCTTTCAGACTTCTATGAAATTACTCTGCTCTGTATCTTGGAAGGAACTTCTGAGGCACTAGTGTGTACAAGTTATCTGTTAACTTTATTAGACAAGAGAGAGGGTGAAAGAACCAATTGAAAACAGATTTAAAGGGGGAAATATGTAACTTATATCACCTGCATGACTATTTAATTGTAATTGAGGTCTGTAGTTAACTGGGTGATAGCACCAGTGATTTAAGACTTGCTGCAACTCAGTAGTGAAGGCAGGGCTTTAATACAGGAGTACGAAGATGAGAATTGAATACTGAGGACTAACAACATAAGACTAAAGACATTTCAGTATTCAAAGAAGAAACAGTTTTTTGCATTTTGTCCTTTATACGGGATGCCCCTGGCCAAGGCACTGGCCTTTATTTGCCCTTTTTTGGTGTTCAGAAGTGTAGCAGAGCCACAAAGTTAGGGAACTGCAGTAAATATGAAAGCTTTGGCTCATGGTTAGAATGCATGGCTAGAAACAGAGCTCAATTCCAGAAATCCCATTTGCTGAAATGAAAACTGAGCAATTGAGGGTATTCTAAACTGCATTAGAGATTAAATTAGCCTGTGACAAAGAAACCTTCGTTCCAAATCGAACCTAGTGCTTACCTTGTCTCCAACTGAAACGTTTTTCACAGTAGCAGTGGACTTCTTTAGATGGACACTGGAATGCTCTATAGTTTCTATTACCACACAGTAGCAATGCACCAATTTCAAAATGTTTAATCCAAACGCTTCTTTTCCCCTTTTTTTCCCCGCTTCCATGTTTAAAGGGAGGTCCTATCCAGAACCGAAAATCCAAGCGCTGCCTGGAATTGCAGGAAAACAACGAAAATGAATTTGGATTTCAACTCGTCCTTCAGAAATGCACTGGACAGCGCTGGTCTATAACAAATGTCCTGAGAAGCTTGTCATCGTAGCAGACTAAATTTTGTACCCATTCCTTTTGCTACTGTGTAGCAAATATCGCATTGTCGCCTGCTGTACTGTATTCCTCTTGCTCCCCATCACCCCGGTTCCTTCTCCCCTCTTTTTTGTCTCTTTGATTTTATTTTGTGAGTGTGTGGGAATTGGGTTTGTGGGCTGGAAATAAGACGTTTTTATTTCACAATGATGTTTTCATGGCATTTATAGAGACGTTGAATGACAGGTGATGGGTAGGCTATCCTAAAATATTTTACAACTGTAAATAGGAAACAAATGGAGAATATTTATAACTCGAACTTTTATTGAATAAAAAAGTCCAAACACTCGTACTGTCTTGCTGTCTCCATGGAAATCCGTTTGGGAGTTAAGCGCTGGTTTCATCGTTTTCATTAACCCAAGCCTGATCTCGGCAAGTTGTTGCAGAGCAACAGCATTCTCCAGGTTTGTGATAACAAGTGCTACCTACATACTATTATCTACAGGGAGGGAGGATTTTCTGCATTCTCCCTCTGTGGAGATCTGTCTAGCCCATTGTAGCTCCTAGTATGCAAATAGGGACTGGAGGTGTGGTGCATGGAGGTGCATAATATGCACCCACATACATTTCCTGTCCTGTATCACTAAATAAAATCCCAGGCAGAACTTTAAGACTCAAGTCCTGAATTCATGGAAGAGAAATCATTGAAAAGAAGAGAGGAAAAAAGCTACAAGAGAAAAGCAGCAGCTACTGAAAGAGAAATAAAAAATAAACTGACATTTCTCATTGGCCTTTGTTTCAATGAGTGCATTTTCCTCTCAATTCTTCATTGTTCTTACAACTTGTTCCTTGGCTTCCACAGACTTGGATAAAGATGACTCCAAGAGCAAAAGGTATGAATTCACTCTGCCTTTCTATTTGCCTTGAAGGAGGTGTGAATGCAATTCTATATCCCTTCATCTTAGCTAAGACTGGGGTGAGAAGAGAAAGAAACAGTTTAATGAGGTAAACCAGAACACTCAGATTACTGCTATCTATTTCCAGCATGCCTGTAAATTCCTTCTCTTTTATTACTCAGTTTCTTCTATTTATTCTGTTGTTTGTTACCTTAAGTAACAGTCCTAACCTCTTTTGGAGGTGGTGATGTGCCAAGACTGTTTCTAGTGGCTATGTGCAGACTGGTTTCATGTCCAGGATCAGCACTATTGTTTCTTATGACTGTTTAATAATCACGTGGCATATTAATTTTAGGTGTTCAAGCTTCTGCTATATATAGTTACCATACATCTGCTTCTTGGAAGAGAAAACATTGAGCCAACAACAAAACAGACGCAGCCAATGGAGACAGGCTGAACACCTGCATTTTGACCAATTTCAAAGTAAAAAATCTCCCGTTAAAATGAGAACCCCGAGAGAGCAACTATAACCTGCATGTCAGGGTGCTGCAACAAGACAAGGTAAAGCAGCTTTAATCTCACTCTGTAGAGAAGAGACTGCTACACAAGCAAACCAAGCTTCCTGCATGCAGGTGAATGTGCAGTGCCCTCATGGGAGAGGGCTCAGACCACGGCATGTAGAGCAGTCCCAAGTGCAATTGTCCAGTGGTGGAATTTATTTTATTTTTCGAAGCCATTCCAAATGAACGAGGAGGAAAATACAGATTCAGCCAGAGAAAAAATAAAGAACACAAACAGAGTAGCATGAGATAAACTATGTTTCCTTTCAGCAAAGATACCAAGGCTTCGATGCATGGAGATGCAGCCAAAAGGAAAAAACAAGTAATAGGGTTCAACCAGTCTGCTCTTGATTGCTACAGGCTCAATGAGCCCTCACTTTCTCGGTTGTGGATGATTTTATTTATGAGCACTAGAGGGAGATACCAAGCAAAGACTTGTCAAAAGTGAAAGGAAGGAGCTGAGATCTCAACTGTTTTATTTTATAACAAAATGAATACTCTGTATCTAGCATTTGCCCAGAGAAGATTGCAGCTATTCCCAATCACATTGCAGCAGCATGCTGATGTTCACTGCTAACTGGAAAAAAATAACCAAAACAAAAAACCCCACTCCATTTAAGTGAGCCACATCACCTTGCCAAATCATAGAATTGTAGAATGGTTTGAGTTGGAAGATTATCTAGTTTCAACCCACTGCCATGGGCAGGAGCACCTTCTGCTGGATCAATTCACTTCCAGCCTGGCCTTGAACACTGCCAGGGCTGGGGCAGCCACAACCTCTCTGGGCAACCTGTTCCAGTGACTCACCACCCTGACAGGACAGAATTTCTTTGGTATGTCTCACCTAATTTTTCCCTTTTTCAGTTTGAACCTATTGCTCCTTGCTCTAGCACTCATGTCCAGTGCTATCCAGCCATATCTCCTTGCTATACACCAGCTCCAAGGCTGCTGCTTCCCTTCATTTCCAAGGGGCCTGCACTGAGCAACACTTTTTTTACATTACAGTGGTAACTGTGGGTTTAAATTTGATTGCACTGCAATTCCAGTAACTAGAGAGTAATTGCCAAAATAAACATTGTGGAGAGAGGGTGGGAAAACCCATAAATCTGGACTTGAAACATATATACTACAGTAATTCAGCTAGATGTAAAATACATGCAATATAATATGCTTTTCCCTATGTTTTATATCATAGAGCAAACATTTTTATGTGATAACTTACCAAAAAAGGAAAAGGGCTTTAAATCTGTAGATAAGCCTACTAAAATGGTACAGTAGAAATTATGAGTGTATATAAGCCTCACCATTATTGTGCACTTTGAGACCTAAGATCTCTGAACAGACTTTCCTTCATAGGCCTCTTAGAGAGGAAAAAAAAAAACAACCAGAACAACACATGCAGAACTAAAGGACATGACTACATTTTAACTGGACAGTCTTCGTCATGAACTGCCTCATCACCACTTTCTTTTTCAGTTCCACAACAATTACATAGGTCTAGGAGCACTGTAAAATAAACAAAAATGTCAAGTGAAAAAAACCCCACATCTTCACTTTCTGGAAAACTATAGAATCTTAATCATCAGTTGTCTCAAATGATCAAAAACATATCCTAATATTCCTTAACAATAATTGCTTTCAGGCAAAAAAACACACTGATCCAGAAGTCATATACCTCCTCAGCTAATTATGGTCAGAGGTGAAGACGACCATAAGGATCCAATCAGCTCCCTCTTCCTTCTGTTGCCTGAGAACTATTGCCAATATATTTTGATCAGATTTTCTTGACAAGAAACAGCAGTGCATCTACTAGCTAACAAGGATATCCTGACAATAAAACAAAAAGTAAAATTTTGAGAGGCCCTAATTCTTCCTCCTACTGTACTGCTTTGAATACTTATGGACCACATACACTTATTTTGCTCTATCTCCTTAAGCATCATTTAGGCAAATTTCTCATACCAGTGGTTTCTGAAGGCTGTAAAAATTCCACTGTGTGGGGCACAGGGCACATGAGGTGAGGAGGCATTAGCAACAAGGAGGGAAGGAGCTGTGCTGCTGACATGAGCACAGTGGAAAACAGCATTTCCACATCCTTGAGGAAATGATGTTAGGGTTTGGCTTATACCAGGGACCCCTAAGTAATACTTCTGGAGATGAGCTTTACAGTCTCCAGGAGAGGTCCAGGTTCTAGGAATTTATTCCTTTATTTGTTCACATATTTATTTTTAAAAAGCCGCAGGTATTCAGAGGTGTGGTTTACCAAGACCATACCTGCTCATTCCCAGCTAGAACACTGACAGGAGAATTTAGGGCTGCCCAGTATTTCCAGGTTTACTAACATGTATTGGGAGTGACCATCCAGAGTAGGGCTTAGCATTGTCCTCTTGCTATGGAAGAGGGGAGGGAGCTTTTCTTAGTTTTTCTTAGTTTCAGACCAAAATTTAATCCTCCAACAGCAAGCTTCAGTTCTATTACATTCTGTGTCTATTCTAAAAGGAAGTTAATCATAAAGCCATCACTGAGCCTTTTTATATATATTGAGAGGCCGTTGCAAAAGTTATAATTAAGCAAGTAGCTGTCATGTGTCACTCTATACTGGGTAGCACTGAATACTCAGCTGGAGATAGAGAGAAAGAGAAACATTGAGATTTCAAGGTCATACATCAATAGAATGTAAGACAGTTTTGCTTACAGACCTATATTATGCATATTTATGTGTATATATACCTCTACACCAGCAAATATATATACATTCATATGTGAAACAAGTATGCATGTACACACTCAAAGCTTTTACTGGCCAACAACAACAAAAAAAGGAAAGTCACATTAAAGTGCACTTCATCCAACCACAGTCTTAAAGACATGCAAAGAAGACACTAAAATGAAAGATTTAGATCACAATTATATCACTGTGCTGCCCACATCTTCAGCACTACCTCTGCTTTTAACATTGACAAAAAAGCAGAACAGAACATCATCCTATTTCAACATTTGCTGAAGTAAATGTTAAAAGTTTTCCACAATAACCTCTCAAAACCAGAATACAAAATTATTTTGCTAATACAGAGGCTCAGGAGGCAACTAGTGAGGCTTTTATCTAGCACTGTTCTCTACTGATTTTTGGTAGAATATCTCAATTTTTCCCCCTGCTACACACCTTGTTTTGAATATACTTAGAAGTGCAGAATGTAATTCTCAGGACTGTCATCCACAGCTATATTCTAAAACAGAAAAGCAATGTATTTTTGTTTCCTGACTAACATTAGCTTTGCACTGTCAGGTGGAAGTGACTATTTTACCTGAATTCAGTCTTGTTAAGCGTAGTCTCAGAAGGGAATCTTTGTGATAAACCATCTTAAAACTTTTAACACCACTGAAATACACTTTCCATCATAATTTTCAGCAAAGTAACCTCATTTGAAGTGCACATGGTAGAAAACTCTGTCCTAATTGCAAGAATATATTTTCAAAAGCCCAAACATATATTAGTTGCAAAAGGCCAGTGGTAAATGCAATTTTAAAAGGAAGGAAACTGAACCATAGCTTAGAAGGTTATGACTGCTCAGAACTATAAGATAGTATTAAGAGTTTAAGTTCATCCTTTAAACTCTGGTGACATCCTTGGTCAATAGTCTGTGTGAGTGGTAAGTTTTTTATAACCAATAGCACATGAAACTTAAAATACTGAGTCTTTCTTAGTCCTAGAAAACTATAAAATTGTACCTTTCCTGACAGCTAAACTTCAGAGTGCAATAAACATGGTCCACAGTCATCCAGCAATCTCTTGCTCGTGCCTTATCCACAACAGGGGAGTCACATTGTCCTGCTAAATCCAGGAGCTATGCACACATCTGCTTTTGGGGTCATAAAAATTCATCTCCTTGGCAAAAGACAACATTTAGTAAATCTGTAGCAGAGTGAATCTACTTCCCAAACTCCAAGCACTACCGAGGTTTTCTACCTCTCAGCTAGGTCAGAGAATTCAAAACAAAACAGAAAAGGTTACATTATTACCTTCAGCCTCTGCCAATAAGGGTTTTCTGTGCATTGTATTTTTTTTATTTATCATTTTTTAATAATTTTCTACATTCTCCTAGACTTTGTTCAATTATGTAGCAAAAAGCATGTATTTTATTACCAGATTTCCAAATGCTCTGGAAATGCTCACAATTCAAGAAGAGATACTAAAAATACATCCAAAACACATTTAGAGATCAAATTGAATAACCAGTGACGAATTACAAATCGAAATCCTGCTAAATCCCACAGTCTGAAAATCGCCAAGCAGTTCTTACTCAAATCCAGAGCCAAATATTAGCGTGAAAACACTGAAATCCTGTGCAACCTGCTGTGCCCACACCTGCTAGTAACAAGCATGAGTCCTCATCCAGTGTAAGTTAGCACACACACATTGACTTTGAGAAACAGCGTCAATTCTGTATTATGAGGAATTGGCCTGGATCCCCAAGATATGCCTCAAGCAAAACTCATACTTAATTCCACAAAAAACCCTGTTTTATTTACAGGTGCAAGTGATTTTCAGAACTCACACATGCACTGTAAACCTACATAAACTGGATACTGCCAGACAAATTGGATGCTGAGAATACCTTTCTAAACAGCAGAAAATGTACAACACAAGCACTGCAAAGACAGCAACTTTCCAAAACATGCTTTATTTACACTGGACCTATCTAGTGAGATTCAGCAGCCATTTAGAGATCTTATTATTTCGAGAGATGAAGAAAGATCATCATCAAGCTAGAGAAGTGAATAACCTGGATTTTTACTGTTCCTCACATGCTTTGCTATTGAGCACAGTCTGCCTGGGTACACATCACACAAGAAAAAAATCCAGCACCAAACCACAAAGCCAGTATCAACAGCAACTTTAAATTTCTGGCTGGTAATCTGTCTTACTTTCCTATTCTTACAAAGTAGATTCCAAACCTCAACAGAATTACTTTGAAGCCACATTGTCTAACTATGTATTAGATATCTAATCCTTTTTCCTGTAGCTGAATGTAATGTGTGCCACCTCCATTTTTCCAATTTGTGTATATTGTGCCTAGACATCTTAATGCTAGATTTCCGTGCATTTAGCAGCCAACAGAATTAAAGAAAAAGCATCTCTTACTCCCAAATTTGATAGGAGTGAGAGAAAAATATTCAAAACATCACTTCAAATTTAAACCATTTCAAGAAGACCAAGTACTGGGTCTTGCACTTTGGCTACAACAACCTCATGTAACGCTGCAAGCTGGGGACAGAGTGGCCGGAGAGCAGCCAGGCAGCAAGGGACCTGTGGGTTCTGATTCGCAGGAAACTGAACATGAGCCAGCAGCGTGCCCAGGTGGCCAACAAGGCCAATGGTACCCTGGCCTGTATCAGGAATAGTGTGGCAGCAGGACCAGGGAAGTGATTCTTCCCGTGTATTTGGCACTGGTTGGGCTGCACCTGGAGTGCTGTGTCCAGTTCTGGGCCCCTCAATTTAGGAAGGATGTCAAGGTGCTGGAGCACATCCAAAGAAGGGCAATGGGGATGGTGAAGAGATTGGAACACAAGTCCTATGAGGAGCAGCTGAGGGAGCTGGGGGTGTTTAGCCTGGAGAAGAGGAGGCTCAGGGGAGACCTTATCATTCTCTACAACTACCAGAAAGGAGGTTGTGGCCAGGTGAGGATTGGCCTCTTCTCCCAGCAAACTAGCAGTAGGACAAGAGGGCACAGTTTTAAGCTGTACCAGGGGACGTTTAGGTTAGGCATTAGAAGGAAACTCTTTACAGTGGGAGTGATTAGGCATTATAATGGGCTGCCCAGGGAGGTGGTGGAATCACCATCCCTGGAAGTATTTAAGAAGAGACTGGATGTGCCACGGTCTAGTTGACAAGATGGTGTTCAGTCAAAGGTTGGACTTGATGACCTCAGAGGCCTTTTCCAACCTAAATGATTCTGCCATTCTGTGATATTTAAAACACTTTGTTTTTCCATATCATGACTTCATCTATTGTTCTTACAATCAATAGCTTCTGTCAAGAAGGGCCAATTTAAATAATTCTTCTTAAAAGAGATGTTTTCAGGTATTAAATTCTTGACTGGGAAGGATTGACTCATATAGAGATTTCATCATCTGAGAGGACATGAAAAGAACATCGTCTATCTAAACTCAGATCAGTCAAATTTTACTGGTGTAGTTTCAGAAGCCTGTCTATTCCCTTAGACTTTAGATTGCCTGCAGAACTGATCATTTACTTTATGGAAAACATTTTCATGTCCTTTCTTGAGCAATGAATGTTAGCTGATAATCAAATTAGCCTGAGAGCAATCATCTTATTTTGTGTATCAGTTTCTGTGGGACCACGTGCAGAATGACGCACTTTCCAGGAGGAACATGGTTATTAAAACCTGACTCTTGAATATTAATGGAATTATGGCCTATTGATCCATCCCATTCTTTTACCTCAATATAATGCCTGGCACTGTTAAGGCTATTAAAGATCACTACATGAGTCAGAGGTACAGGAAAATTGTTTTCCAACAGATTTTGCTGAGAAGCTCATTATCCCTCAGTGCACTCCCTGATGTGTATATATCACAGAAGATTTTAAAAATTATCACCTAGGTCAGAGTTCAATAGTCTCAAAGTCATATGGCTGCTAATTTGCCCTTTTGATACTGAGACTGCTGGGAGGAAGCTGCAGCAGTGTAAACTGCCAGCAATTTCCTCTGTATCCAGGCATGGCTTCAACTAAATGAAGTGGGAATAGGACAGGGTAGACTCAGATTGCATCATGGTGCAACTACTAGGATACTGTTCTTGGATACATCTGCAGTTTCCACCTTAAGTGATTTCATAGTGCTACTCATTTTGGTCTCCAATTTTCTTTATCAATTGATCGCTCCAGATGAAAGTAGAAGCATGCCAGCCTTGATTAATTATGTCCCACCTCTTGTGCTATAAGAACATCAGTTATTTTCATTAAAACACTGAAGAACAAGATTATACTCCATTAAAACTTAGAGCCTACTCAAAGCCAAACTTTATAGTTCAGAATGCATTTCGGTTTCTTTCTCACTATGCCCAAGAAGCCATCGCGTACGTGAGTCCAAAGTTCTCTAGCTTGTTCACTACATAATTTTTGAGTTCTGAACAACTGGACATAGCTTCTCTCCTTCTCATTCAAGAGATGCTGTTACCATGGAATGAACAAGGAGTTCTGCTTGCAGTTCAGAGCTCACTTTTGCCTTCTACAAATTCAAGAAAATGGATTTCATGAGTGTATATTTGTGAGAAACTCTGCATTTGGCTCCTAAACTCATAAAGATAACACACCACCAATCTTTTACCATCTTTATAAAAGCAGTACTAACGTTATGAATGCCTATTCAAAGTGGTCAAGAACTTCTCATCTAGGTTAAGACAGATGTTAGACTTGGAAGTCAGAGAGCAAACCAGAACTCTCTTCTGCTGTCATAGATGGCCCTTGGAGCTAATGCCTAAAGAAATAAAGCACAGACCTTGATGACTTAATAGTTATCCTAGCAGAGAAGCAGTTGTTCTGTTAGAATGAAGAAATGCATAAAAACAATACAAAAGAGGAAGAACAGGCTGATCAGACAGCCTAGAGTGCCCTAAAGTCAGCTGTTTTCATGACATAAGACAGCACAAAGCCATGTATAACGAGACAGGCATGCACTGTTATTCATAAAGCTGTTGAATCTCTGCAACTTGTGTATCTTCCATCTTTCCTCCATTCACCAAGTGGTGAACGCCTGCTGTTAAACCTAGAAATCCTTCACAATGCAGATGCTGACCCTAGTTCATTTTCTGCCTTGTACCTTACAGGTGTCAAGGGTTTAACTCAAAAATAGCACCTGTATTACCCTTGCTTTTAAAAGCTGAACAGAAATCCCTCTGGCATGATACATCCAACAATTTCCCGTGAAACAACAATAGTTTATACATTTTTCTGACCTCTCCAGGTGTTACACTGTTAGAGCAATAACCACTGCAAAAATAGTGTAAAACAAAGCTGAAAACTATAAAAGGAAACAACCATCTGAAACAAAACAAAAAAAACTGAGGAAAAAAAATCGTCCAAGTTTGGCTTGAAGCCCACACAAGATTGCAGGAGAACTGCATAAAAACCTAGTTTCACAACTGGAAGATATTGCACTTGAGGGACTACCCACAAGGGCAATATAAACTTTGTTGCAGAGTATTCTTATATTATCCATGGAGCACATGGGCACAGTTTCTGTCTGACTCCTCAGGTATTTGGATAGGATCCCTAAGCCCCCAATAAATGACACACATCACACTTCCCTGGGAGCAGCACATGGAGATTTGGCTACCAAGACTGACATGCAAAAGCAGCTGGCTGTACTTGCAGCCAGGCTTTCTGGGTAGCAAGAGCTTTGGAAAGACTGTTCTCATCACTTGTTCGTCTTTGCAATGTCTGCATTTATGGGCAGACCTTATCCTTCCCTAGGGAATAGGGAAGTAATGTTAACTTAAAGCACATTACCACAATCCTCATCTTACTGCTTGGCAATAGGGCACCTCAGTCTCCCACTCTGTTAGTCACGTGCAGCCAAACAAAAGGGATTTTTGCCTCTCCCAAACAGTACGGTAGAAATACCAATAAAGACACTGCAATAGTTGCCATAACAACTACTTTTAACTGGAATAGTAGCAAGGAATACAATTGCCTTTTTGTCCACAGACTAATAATATGTTCATTATAGTTAAGTACATCTTAGTAAAAAGCTGAATTCTTTTAAAGCTGTTTCCCTTGAGCATGAATTTTAGATCTGCAAGAATAAAAGACAGTGTCTTTTATTGTTCAGAAAAATAACAATTCTAATTAATACCTTGGGTCCTAGTATATGCTTCTACAACTTCCAGCCAACATGTATACATAAAACTCGAGAATTTTTCAACAAAATTACTGAAACAGAGAAAACATCCATCAGCTTGTTGGTAGGAAAACATAATTTGTACTTCACAGGTAGTTTGAGTCCATGTTTGTGTTCTACATAAGGTCTAGTGATCAGTAACAGCGCAAGACAACACCAACTACAGAGATCAAAATAGTTTTCTTTATCTCTTTACTCTCCACACAATTCATCCACAGGGGATGAATTTTCCTTCATGCTGCATAATTGAAGACTGCACTTTTCAGAGATTCAGCTGTTCCCAACCTACTCTCCACAAACAGGGAATGCTACCACAGCAGCCGGCTTGCCTGAAACACCCGCTACAGACCAGCAAGGGAGAACCATGTACAATTATAGCTGCAGACACTCCCTCCTTCTATTTGGAAAAGGTCAGAGAGAGACCAAAAAGAAGAAAGTTTGTTGGCAAAGAGTGCAAGACACACAGGGGTAACAAATCTGTATGTCGAAGTGCAGCATCTTGCAGGAGAAACATGGAGCAACAGATTCATGGGTCAGAAAACCTTTCACAGTTCCTAATGGTAGGGAGGATTCTCCAATTGCTCAACCTTACTCTTGCCTAGTAGAGCTGTGCCACAGGTAAGGCAGGGTGCTGAGAGTGTTTGGTGTAAGTAGTGGATACAAAGAGCATAAGATATGAACTCTACTTCAAGGTGACTGGAAAACCTCCAGTATGTGGATGTGTGTGGTGGAGAGAGGGATTGCACTCAAATTTTTGCCTTCTGGTTATTAATTATTTTGTTTAAAGTCCCAAGTGCAAATATCTGTAATTATCTTGCAGATATTTTTTAGTGCCATGCTCTGTCTCTTCATAGCACCTTAGAAAATGAGTAATTCCATGTCCCCTGGAAACAGCAAGCCCCATAGCCACTGGGTATCCTCAGTGGGGATCCAGTTGGTTTTCACAGCTGTTACTAGAAGTAGCAAGCATCACAGTTCTGCAAATATCCATTGTGACGGCTTGGTAATTCAGAGCCAGCCCTGCTCCCCCAACTCCTGCAGGTACTTGGACAACTTCTCATCAGTGCTGATATTTAATTAATAAAAGGTTACTCAGCTTGTCTGTATTCAGTCTGGATGTTGTCCAGGGTGCATTCAGAGGCCAGATTGCTTGTACTAGCGCCTTCTACATCAAGAGCATTTCATAAATGCTCTTCTGTGAGCTGTACCTGCTGATCATCCAAAATTATCTGCTTCTAAATACTCATCTATAGTGATGCATTCAGACCTTTGAAGGTAATATACTTATTTCCAGCCCTTTCCTGTTGAATCAGAACGCCACATTTTTACATATAAGCAGCACAAAAATAGTCATTCAGAGCTTTCCTAAATAACAGACTTGGCAAGAACTCAGGACGGACATGAGGATTCAGTATCTAATGATATTATATAATTATGTCTGTAATGATGTTATATAATTATAAGATTAGGCATTTTAGCTATTTGAACTTGGCAATCATTTACCTTTTCAGAACTGAGACCTTGTAATTGCTGACCATTTTGGTACAGCAGCAATTTCACAGAAATACTGAACTTAATTTTGTATTATTACAATGAACTGTTTACATTTACCACAGATTAAACAACAAAAAGGATGTTTCTACCTTAGAATCAGGAGAGTGGATGTAATCAGTCAGGGGGGAAAAAAAAAATAAAAAGAAAAGGTTTTTATCTCTCTTTTCCAAAAGTCAGAGTGTCCATAAGACAGCAGTATTATATGAAAATATATGGTTTAAAATATTTCTGGAGAAATATTTATTAGGTCTCACAGCTTAAAGGTACATCAGGATATTGAGCTTCATTGTTCTGAATTCCCTCCCAGACCTTGACAGGTGCTTAACCATGAGTGAAATATTGAGTTTTTAATCATCATTTTCTATTGGCCAACATTGCTTTGCAGGTTTTTTTGTGAAACTAAACTTAGTACACTTGCAGGTTTTGGTTTGTAGAAACTTTTAGTCTACAAGGACATTCAGGGAAATTTAAAAAGAAAAAGGCAGTAAAAATTTTGTTTATACAGTAGGAAAAGGAAACTTTGGACTAATTTAAAGGAAATGAAGTGGTTTGTGATTATTTGATGAACCACTGAATCCTTCCATGACCCATGTTTTGCTTAGCACATGCTCACCTTTGTAAAAAATAAAATGCTTTTGCTGCACCTGCCTCCTTATCCAAGCTTCAGCTTCACCAAAAAAATGATTAGGTACAGAACTATGGGATCCAATTCCTGAAGGTGGGACCAGTTATAGCCTCTGAACCCTCATATAGCTATAGTCACTATTCAAATACAACTGGAGGAGAAGGTGTGCCTGTTTTCCTCTTTGCCAGCAGTAAACATCATTCACACTTAAGTGGCAGCTACATTAAATAGCCTTCTTTCCAGAGGAATAAAAGCCCATTTTTCCCAACTTTGAGGGGAGTGACTTTTCTAGCAACACCTTTCTAAAGTAGTCTGGCAAGAGCTTTTCTCTCTTAAGTGTATTTTATCACAGTGTTTCTAAGTTATTGCAGTGGAACCATACTTCATGAGGAAAAATTGGAGCTATTGCTGCCACCATCTCTGCTAACCCACAAAAGCTTGGTGCAGCACTTTATCAGAAGTCAAAGGTTTTCAGGGGACCTAGTTTAAGTGTATGAACAGCATGTTCTTATTGTTACCATGCCAAAATATCTGTTCACCAACATTACTGATATTCTGTGAATAACACAGCTAAATAATGGATGCTGTGGAGCTAGCAGGTGGAGTGCTGTGCTAGAGATGTGGAAAGTTCTCTGATTTTCTTTTTACAAAGTCTCATTTTGCCCAGAAAAACAAAAATCCATGCTGAGGCAAATTCTCCTTTTACTTACAGTGTGGCTAATTTAGCCACTTTCTATTGACTCTGAGTGTTTTCATTTCTGATCATCTGGACATCTAAGGCATTTTGAACAACTGACCTTTCAATCATTGTATTTAACTTTCCTCATGGTTGGCAGTCAGTCAATATTTGAGTGGTCACTATGCCGTAGGACGCCTGTTAAACGAGACTTTAATAAATTCTTTTCCCCTCCCATTCCACTA
This sequence comes from Serilophus lunatus, assembly GCA_013399895.1. NCBI lineage: Eukaryota > Metazoa > Chordata > Aves > Passeriformes > Eurylaimidae > Serilophus > Serilophus lunatus. The sequence goes on along the minus strand of VXBA01004376.1, from coordinate 51,436 downwards.
AGATATTTGGCTTGGCTTTCTATCTGAATAGCTTGAAACAATAGTACCAAAATTATTGACTTTGTTGTTTCTTTACCATATAGAGGGTAGTTGTCACACTAAAAAAAACTGTGAAGAATAAATCAGTGTCATTTCTAAGGCAAGCATGGATCATATCCTTAGCACATATCCAGTTCTCTGCCAAGTAACTTCAGAGTATAAGAAAGGATATGTTGATGAGTTAATACAATTGCTATTTAGAATGAAAGCATTCAGCATCTTTAGCAGGCAACAAGAAGCACAGGTGGAAACATTTTCAAAAAATGTCAGATCATTTACAGCAACTCAAATAAGCTCGCTGATAGTGCCCCTCTTTTCGGAGAGTTTCAAAGCTCTTTGCAGATTAAATGCCTTTGACCTATGTCATTAGTCTTCCCATTTCATAGGGAAGGTAAGGAGCTTCCCCCCAGGTCGCAAATGACTACCACTAACAGCCAGGGAAAAATTTTCAGAGGCAAAAATGGTTGTTAAATGTCCAAATGCCATTTGTGCATCTGAGTATCTGCACCATTACTACTCATCACCTACTCATACCAATGCTTTAAACTGCTGCCTGAATAATTTATTAGTCTTTATAACATCCTCATGAAACAGGTAACTAATTCATCTCTACTGTACAAGTTAAAATGAGGCCTAGAGGAATTAAGTACTTTGTCCAGACCATTCAGCAATCTATGAACTAATTCGGTGTAAGAAATGAGTAGACCATGATTTTTGAAGTATATGTTCATTTTACATCACCAGAAAGACCATACTCTAATATTTTAATATTCCCTCCATACATATAGGAGCTGAATTTCATCTACAAGCAGTGAACCACAATTTTATGAAAAAAGTAGTCAGATAATCTGACTCCTGAAATACATGCATACTGTATTATGCAGCTAGAATAAGAAGGTAAGAGACAGAGAAGCTAATTCAAATAAATTTCATTGGGAAAAAGTGAGGCAGTACAATATCATTTTATAGTTCACTATTAGTGGGAAAAAGAATCAGACAAAAGTATAGCACTAAAATATGGCAAGTTCCTCTGTGAGAACATAAAAATATGTACCCTAAACTTGTAAATGTCCCTGAAAATAAACCAGGGGAACAAATAAATAGTTTCTCATCCCTGCCCCAACAGGATAAGTTGCAATGAAAATGAAGAAAACCAAAAAGTTACATGCTTATATGGTGGGGGGTTTTACACATAGCCCTTTCATTTTATCTCTCCTAGAGCCAACACCATAGATGAAAGCTTTTACAATTAGATAAGAAGAGCATAAAAGCTTGTATTAGATTTTCATTGCAGACAGGTGAAGTTGGGAAGCTCTCAGTCACCCAGGGCACTCTAGCACTGTAAAGCCAGTGCTGCTTTGTTACAGGGTAACTGGATATAACTCACTGCAGAGCCCTGTTGGGAAAGTGGTATTTACATAGGAAATCCAGAACTGGAGAGTTCTTGTGCTTTCCAGGGATGACAACATGGCATTATTCTTTGAATTGTGTCCTCTCAGGGCATTCAATCTAAGGAGAAATGCTTCTAATTATTGCAATAGCTCTTACACAATGCCTACTGCCCTACAAATACATAGGGATTCATAATCTTTGCTCTGAGGAATTCACAATTTGAAAGACAAATAAAAGCAGAGGGAAAGAATACCACATGCACAAAGAATGAAGGGCGCTGGCTGGTCTCAGATGTTCTTTGCATGCAAGCAGGCATGTGCTCACACAGGCACATGTCATCCCTGCACTTACATTTCTAAATAAGTTTTATCACTTGGAAAATAAAAAAACAAACAAACAAACAAAACAGAAGAGTGTATCTAATCAAAATGGTAACAAAAAAATGAACCTTTGGGAAGACATTTCAGGTCCAAAAGAAAGCAAATTATAAATGTAGTAGCCGGCCAAGATCTGCATCAAAAAGAAAACCATAGTGGTTCTACTACATGCAAACAGTTCTAGCAGAGACAGAGCTGGCCTGGCAGAGTCTAGAGGCATTTGTAATGCACAAGTCTTTATTCTGAGAAACCTAGGCTGAAATAGAAAAACACTACCCAGCATTAAACCAGCATAAGCAATTCAGACACCAGCATAATCAAGAGGAAACTATTTCTCAGAGCAGGTCTTTTGAAGAAAATGTTTGTATCTGCTGAAATGGGATGACAGGATGAAGTGAAAGAGAACGTAGATTGAAGTTCTGTGGTTTCTAGGGGTACAGGACATCAGAGGAGAGAAAGATGAAAGGGAGGGAGAGAAAATTTTTTTAATTGCTTTTGTTGTGTTAGTTTGTTTTAAACATTCACAACTGCCAAGATGCCACTGCTTCTTAAAACAAAAGATTCTGAATTCCCTCATGTTAAGTCGTGCCTTCAACTTCATTTATGTTTAAACATTCCAAACTTGCCCCAAGACTACTCCAATTCTGTGTTCCAGGCCTCAGTTCATGGACTTGCACTTGTACTGGGCTCATGAATCAGCTGAAAAACAGAACACCTAATGTGAAGAATGCTGGACAAAACTGCATAAAATTCATGTCAAAAACGTAAAGAAAATGGAGAGGAAGTGGCAGTGAGTAAAGACAAAGTAAAGCATGAAGCAGCTACAGGAATAAACACATTGCTTGTCCCAAAGAAGGTAGGCAGAAGGACCAGGTGGGGGATTGGACAGAGAAAGCTGTGTAAGAAGAGTTGAGGGTGTTGATCTGTGAGAAAAGGACAAGGTTCTGAGGGAGACAACAGCTGTCTTGGATGCAGGGAACATTCAAAACACGATTTTAAAGCGTTTATAAGAAAACAGTTAACCAAAAGTTGTAGTTTAAAATCTGCTTTATACCACTTTGTACAGTTCTAAGAGCTAAAATAGACAACTTTGTGCTTCCCAAGCAAATGAAATATCTGACTGACTTTTTGCCTGTACACAATCACTAACATGCAAATATATGATAGGACTGAAGGCAAAAAACCTCACAAAACGTAAATAAAAAAGGTAACCAGAGTGCCATGGTCCACCCAAAAGTCATTTTCCCATATGTAGTTTCTTAATAAGTCACTATTAAAAAAAAACCCAAGCATACAGAATTTGAAAGCCTACAGTCTTAAACATTCTACTTTACTGTGACATAAAAGCAGTTGCTTTTTATTTTGAATAATAAAACATGCAGTTAAAACTAAACAACAGTATGTTCTGACATGTAAATGCAGCACAGCTTAATACAGTGTCTGCTCCATCAAATGTCTGCTGACACAAAAACATACAATTTTCCTTAAATCAGACAATATCAATAGGAGTCCAATGAGAATTGGTATAAACACAGGGATTTTTTTTTCTGATGGATTTTGTTTCCCTAAGGTGTTCCAAATAACACTGAGGGGGTGCATAATCTGAACTCTGTTATAAAAAGCAGTTTTCTCGCAGTTTAATTCCCATAAGCTAAATGTCGAATCCCAGCACTAATAATTAGAAAATACAAAGCTAAAATGGGTTTCAATATTCTTTTTCGTGTTTGCTGTTGTTGCCTACCCCAGGAAGCCAGAGAAGCAGAGCTAACAAGTACCGCCCATTCTCATTGGCTATGCTGTTCTGCACAGGCACAAAACAGCTGCAAGATAGGAATTCCACACTAAAATTATACTGTCAGAAAATGGCCTTTGCCTTTCCTTTTGGAAAGGTTTGTGAAAACCTCCGGGATTGGAAATGGATACCATTAGAAAATGGATGCAGAGCATGGGGAAGCAAGCAGAAAATGCAGGCATTTCCCAGTCTGGTTTAATATAGGCAAGAACAGTAATAAACTTTTGCCAAAATATTTTATTACCCCATAACCAAACCCTAGAATGTGCCTGGTGTGCCTTATTGCTACAGTAGGGTGGAGATGCTGTGTTAAGCCACGAGCAAATACCTCACCAAAATTTCTGCCAAATACTATGTGACCTCAGTCATGGCACTGGCTTATCTTACACACAGTTCCCACATCTTAAAGAGATATTTAAAAGACTTCATGCATGGTGTTTGAAAACCAATACACTATAATTGACATAGGGTTAGTGGATGACGGACCATGACATTTTGAACATCTCCAGAGATTAAAGAGGGGACCTTCAAAACAGAATGTAGTTTTACTGACTGAACTCGGGAATATTTTCTATTACTACAATCTTTAATAGATCCATAATCCATGACCAAATTCCATATTTCAGTACAAACTGCAGTATTTATGCTCTATTCCAGCTAGTAACTGCAGAAGAACATAAGACAGAAAAATTCATAGTGAATGTACACTGTCTGATTTTCCTTTTTTTTTATTCATTGTTATGGGATGATGAAAATCCCCTTGTGGAATTAATTCTTTCTTCTGCTGTGCATGCCATCTCTTAAACACCATAATCCTCCAGTTACCACCAGTATTGGCTTCTTCAAAGTGTTCTTTTTATGTGTAGAAATACACATTCCCCTTTATCTATAAAATCTGAAGTCTTCAAAGAATCATTGTTATCAGCACTTGTCAGTCTGACTCAGTCTATTCAAACCCGACTTGGTCTGTCTGGATTTACAAGGAACTTTTCCAAGAGAAATTATTTACTCTCGTTGGGGGAAATGGGGCTCTCATTCATAATTATATCTATTGATCTCCAAACTGAAGCTTTTCACGGCTCCCTGGACTCAGAAGATAAGTCAAATGTTTTTTTCTACCCTGAAGACCTCTAGTTTTGTCACTCAATGCAATCCTAACTAGGACAAGTATCATCAACACAGACTTAACACAAACCTGTAAAGCATTACAGACTTCCAAGAAAACAGTATGTATGACTTACAGATGTGACATACAGCAATTGTCTTGTTTTTATCCGAGGCTGTTCATAAACAGCTCCCTGGAGTTCCTTAGCAGGTATCCATGGGTGATGCCAGAACAGAAGCTCACTCAGCAAGCTCAGTGTGTTTGTTGGACCATGTTCACTTTACAGAATGGCCCCTCTAACAAAATTTGCCCAAAAGAAATTCCAGATTAAGCAAACCATGGTGAGAGAACAAGCTTCCTCTCTCAACTTTTGCATAGTGAACAATTTGACACTAGATAGCTATTGTTTTCCTTAGGAAAAGTAATTGCAGGGATGAAGGGAGACAGAATAGAAACTAAAGAAACATAGTGGAATTATAACTGAATGAAAAGCCCAGTGTATTTAGGCCAACACACTCTTGAAAGTGGAATGCAAGTTTTACTTAAATATTATCTCCTGTATATCTACTAGTCAGAGATACTACACTAGCCATCAAACTCCCTGATTAAAAGGAATCAAAGACAAACATCTCTGAAACACAGTGTATTACACGGACAATGCATACGCCTGTACCTGACAAACTGCAAATTTTTTTGAAAATAAAAACCCCAAAACACATATATTAAAAAAAAAAATCTTAAAAGTGAATTTCATCTATTGGTATCTCAGAAAGTTTCATCTTTGTAGTCGGATATTTCGAGGATATAAACCAAAGTCACACGATTTAATGTTACCTTCCTTAAAAACCACTGAAATCCATAGAAATACTTCTGCTTTAGACAACCAGTTACAAGTGGCATGTTAATGAATGTTGTGTTTTATTTCACTTCCCTGAAATGCTACCTGCAATACTAAGCATTTGAAAGGCTGTCTGTCCTAACAAGCCTGCACCAGCTAAGGGTTCCAGCAAGATATTTCCTCTGAGAAGTAATCAAGAACAGAAGGAGAGCTGGATTCATCTGACTGATGTCCACAGGATTATCCATCTCCACCCAAAAACTTGGGATGTACATGCTGCATCTGTATTGGCTCTCTGCCAGCCTTGCCTACATTACCAGCTAGGGATAAATCTTTAAAAATTAAGGTTTTCATAACTTTTTTCCCCCAAGGAGTCATCTTATTCGGGCCCTCTGGAGAAAGACACTTTCTTCACACAGCATATTTAAGTGTTGGAGATAGAAACCCTGTAGAATTCCACATGCAATTTCAGAGTTCACAAGCATCATTTGAATATTCTAGAGCTGAAAAAGCTGAGGTAGAGGATGAAAGGTAAGTGCTAGTTCTGGGCTTTTCATTGTAAGCAGTTCATAAAACTTTATTTGAAGAATGATGCTCTGTACTTCAAAGATAGTTTCTCCATTTATAGTTGTGCACTTGGAGTATAATCTCCAGCAGCACTTTTATCTGCTTTTTAAACACAAATACCAGTGACTGATTTCTTTTCTTTAAGGGAAGTTTCAAAGGGGAATTGTTTGATGATTTGAGCATGATAAATGCTTGATGAACTCATCAGTGTTAACAGTTCTTTGAAAGCTATTACATTCGTGGAGGAAAATAATCAAATTTCTTTTCCCTTTGAGATGCACTGATGGTAGTACAGCCCCGTAGCACAAAAGAAAGAACTTCCCAATTCTAGTTCAGAAACAGCTTTCATGTTAATATGTACTATTTGGGTAATTCTACTAATAAGAAAAATCATAAAAAGTGGGACAATTCCAATCTAATCAAGGGGAAATGCCTGAATGAAAAACAAACCTCATTATAAACCAATAGTAACTTGTTTTGAGGAGAAAATATTCTAGATTACCTTAGCTGCCTTGTGCTAAGGAAATTGTTGGCAACATGACACACTGATGCAGATGAGCTACTGGTTGTCATCAATTTTTTAAGTGCAAACTCGGTGTGGGCATAGCCAGATAATGTGAAAGTTGAGGCTGCTGTCTGACCATCTGATGTTATCAGTCCTTTTAAAATCCCAGTCTAACAACACTAACCTTGTGGCTACAAGGAGAATCCATATATTGTAAGCCATGCTACTGAAAAATTGCCAAATTGCTGAAGAATTTGATGTAAGTCCTCTTAGCTTTAAGTTTTTTAAATACTTAAGCTTTTGTGCTTAAGAAATTAGGAGCATGATGAGAATCAACTGTGTATTCTCCTGGTTGTCACCAAAGAAATGGTCAAATTAAGTTTGTCAAATTAGAAGCTCAGATATGCAACCTGGAAATTGGTCTTGAGGACCCAACTTTGAATGCTTAGTCGATCAATAGAAGCAACAAAAATTAAGAATTAATATAAATTAATAAGTATTTTTCTAATAATTTCCTCTTAATTTCATTATAATAACCGATGGCAAAATGCACTGATAAAATGTTTACATGTAAACTGGCTAAAGAATTGCTGGAATGCTTTGATCTGAAAATTTCCAGATGTTTGTTTGAATGATTTATGTGCACAAACATCTCTGCTAAACACAGTCCTGTCCTCTACAGTCTTCTTGAATGAAAATCAGAAAGGAGAAACCAGCTGGTTAATATAAGGCTTCCTGCCATTAGACAGGATTTCCTTCCCCAGAAATAACAGCCACTATTAATGAAGAATTGAGTTTTTACTGTACTGAGCTTATTCAAGACATAAATATTTTTCAATATCTTCAATTGGCTTGTATTCCATCCAGACGACATGAATGTGATAGGGAAGGTTTAAAAGTTAATTGCAACAATTTATTGTTTACATGTCTAAGAGCTAATTCTCAACAAAAAAACCAACAGAGTTCTTCAATTTACATTTAGAGTACAGGTGAAACTGAGGATAAAATAAAAAGCACACTCTCCTATTTTGGAGTCATTAGTCATCCACGTGTTGATAGTGAACCTGAAAAGGGAATTGTCAAAACTCCCTGGTCTTCATCCATGTGCTCCGAATATCCCAAATTTCCAGACTTAAAAATTGTTTTTAAAAAGGAGAAAACAAAACCAGGGCTGTTCTATCACACAAGGCTTTGTCCTTTTGTAGGTTCTAAATTAAAAACCAGAATCAGAAGTATCCTAAGTAACTGAGCAAGAAACAGAAGTGTAAAAAAACTCAAACAAATAAACACATGAAGAATTAAGAACATCATATAAGCTTTTACCTGACCCAAATATTGCCAGCCCTGTCATAGCCGAGCTGAAAAATCCTCTTACAAGCTAATCTTGAGCAGAATGGATGTTGATTTCATATGCATTTTACATGAAGAGGCCATGTATTCCTCCTTTCCACGAGGTTAGAAAGCCACTGCAATGACTTCCATAGCAGTCATCAACCCTGGAAGATCATGTCTGCCTGAACAGCAGGAAGTCCAGGCAGTTTTTCAAGTCCTGGTCATTGCCAGGCAAGAGGCAATAGGTACTTGGCAATTTCCAAAACAGGCCTCTAACTTAACCTTTCTCAAGTGAAAGGTAAATTGCTCTGATTTTTTGGCTCTCATTTCCTGATTGCTTTTGGGTTTGTTTTTCTGGGTAAAGATTACATGAGATATAGTTTTTCCTCTGAGTTTTATTTCAAGCAAGGTTATTAAGGAAAAGGTAACATTTTCTTTGCTAAAACATACCATACATAGGAGTGGATGAACTTTCAGACATGTAAGTTCCTAATCAGGTATATTTGAAAGTAGAGACAATAAGAAAGTGAAAAACATGAGAACAAAAATAAAAGGAAGATAGGAGTAAATAAAACAAATCATAGCCCTCGTAGATGTAGAAAAACCCGTTAGTAGCAGATTCGCCCTATCACACACTAAGCTGGGCTTATTCAGAGAGAACTGAAGTCTGACATTCCAAGCAGTGAAGAGCAACACTACTCACATCAGAAATAGACTTCTGGGCTCTGGTGGAGGAAGAGAGAAGAGTGACACATGACAGAGAAGTCGGCTCATTGCTGAGCTGCTTTCTGCAGCTGACAAAGGATCAGCCCATTTCTTGTCCTTTTCCAAATCATGGAACTCTGTATCTACACTTGCAGAGGATAACTCATGTCATGTGTCCTACTTTAGGCATTTCCCATCCCTCCCAAGAAAAAGAGAATATCGAGTGTGAACACATTTCCCCTGCCATTTAGCAGAGCTCTTGATCAAGGGCTCTGTAAGTTATCTTCTCATTTCCTAGGAATTCTAACATCACCGTTACTATTGCTTGCAAAATTCCTGTATCCTTTCTTTTCATTTAAGTCCACAATTCTATCTTGATTTGCCTATAAACCAGATACTTAAACCTGCCTTTTGTCCTTTGCAAAACATGGCTCAACTGTGAAGCTCTTTGAGGTCTTGGAATACAAAGATCCTGACTCACACCTTGGCATTCTGCGCCCTTGGTGCAGAAGTTGACCTCTCACACATCAGCATCATTTTCAGCCTTCTATTTTAACATGTTCAAAACCCTGCAGCTGGACTAATGACAGGTAAAAATCAATGGAATAATCGCAGGGAGATCTCACACCTGTCTTCTGCCATATCACACCAGCTTCTTAGCTCCACAGTGAGCATAAATATGGCACCAATCGGCCACTTTCATCCATGACAGAACTGATTTCAAATCCAAAGTAATTTTTTTGTATAGATATGTAAAAAAACAGAGTATCAATTGTTTTCTCTTTAGTTTTCAGATAAAGAATAGCAGGTACAATGTAATAAACTAATTTGACAGGATTAATCAATAACAGCACTATTTCATATAGGGCATAAATAGATTTTTAGGTATTTTTTTTCCCCTCCATGAATTCAAACAGAACATATTAAATAGGACAGCATCAGATTTCATTTAGATTTTGCTAGGGGAATCTTAAGGAGTAGTAATTTTACAGCACTGTATAGGCACTGCTGCTACATAGACAGAATACAGCTCTTCAACTTTGAAATCTCAGGACTTTCTTTCTGTGACTCTCTGTCAAAAATAGCCAATTTAGGTAGTGCTCATTTCTAATCAAGTAAAAAGTTGTGAATATATCAGTATGCATAGGACTTTAGCACACAGTCGGGTGCAACTCACTGCACATTATATGGTATATTTAAGCATCCATGTGGGTCTAAGAACCACCTAGTCTTAAACCTTTAGTCAATGATCTTTTTTGAGGCTAAAAGTCAGGGTTAGGACTTCACCCATGAAGCTACATATATCTTAAGGAGAAAAAAATGATGATTCAACTGAACTGGTTCCAGAACTTTTCATCCAATTAATGTCAGAATTGTAGGGTTTCAATTGTATGTGACTGTTCAATTGCACATATGTGGTAAATTAAGATAAATACCCTTTTCTGTCGATACCTCAAGACAATATTTGATTATGGCACAAGTTTTCCCAGAGTATCTAAGTTAACACAAACAAGTAAGAACCTCTTCCACTGATAGCTGGAAAATTCTGCCAAAAATCCTACTGGCTGTAGGAGAACTGGAATATCACCCTGCAATCCATAATACAGGCTTAGTACATGTTGACATATTGTAGATGCCTACAGTCATGCTTTGAAGATAAATGCCACTGAAGAGAAAGGTACTGAGCTTACCCATAAAAAAGCAGTGAGCAAAAATGAATATCATGAGATATACCACAGTTAGATGTGCTGTACTTCTGGGGCTTATGTTGCTCTGGAGACCATATCAGAGAAAAATAATGGGTGTACACACAGGGGAGAAACACAAAAAGACTAGACCCAATAAAGAAGAGACAAACAGATGATATTGCCATCCCCACTTGAAAGCCTTCTAAATCACAACAATACTTTTAAACATGATATGAAAAGCTATTTATTGGTATAACTTCTCTGGCTTCTATATATTTAGATGAGATTTTCTAAAGTACCTCATTTTTTTAAATTTAATAATAATATCAAAATAACAAATGAGATAATGCTCTCATGAAAGTTTGCTATTTCAGACTAAAACAAAATCTTTCTTACCAGAGGAAATTAAGGGACCCTACAGAGTGGGAAGCTTTCAGGGTTTCTGTTGTGCCCTCTCCATGCTTTAACAGTAACTACTTGCATTCAAAGGTAATAGAAGATAGCCTGAGAAAGAAATGGTGGACACATGGAAAGGTAGCAAAGGCAAAAGAACACTCACACAGACAAGTCTGAAAGAATAAATCAGTATTAACTTTCATGCTATGGTGAGAATGTATACATGTGTGTATATATAAATACAAATATATTTTCAGTGTGTAATTCTAAATTGGACTGGGAGAGAGAACATACATGAAATACACTTAATCCTAGAAGTTTGCCTATGTAAAGTGATAAGATGTCAAGGGCTTTTTATTGAAGTTTCCCTTTCTGACATTCTTAAATGTTTGATTTTGAAATTTTAAAATTATATGCCTTGTTTCTATTCACTCTGCAGCCTGACCTTCCTAAAATGACCAAGTTGATATTGTGATTAATGAGCCAATTATTTTCATCTGAGACGTGGAACAAAGCAAATAGCCTATTCTCCTCCAATTTACTCTTTTAATAAATAGAGCCCCCCCCACACACCTCGTTTTTTCACCACCGTGTTCATACCTGAAATTTTATAATGGATTTCCTATGCAACTCATTTCCTAAATTAATAGGATCTGAACAGAGCAGGCTAGAAATGTGAGCTATTAATTACCTTTAGTATTAGAGCAAGATGTAAATAAAACTTTACTATTCTTAAGGGAGAAACACTCAGATGGGAGGTTGACAGGAGCCCAAAAAGAAAGGAAAAAAATCACTTGAAGACAGTCACCCTCCACACAACGCTAAGTTATGAAGGTATCAACTTTCTTCTCTGGTGTTCTTTATTTTCACAATTTATTTCAAAAAGTATTCTTAAAGTATTTAAGAAAGGTTGAGTTCCAACAAAGGAATTTGATTTTTTTTTAATGTATTAATTCTAAGCCACATAGGTGGACTGTACATTTATAAAAGGAAGGAAAAAAAAGGGGAAAAAAGAAAAAAAAAAACTACTCCTGTGGGAAAACCTCTCGTTCAAGGAGCGCCAAAGTTAAATGAAGAAATACAGTAGAAAGTCATCAAGGGAAATGCATTATCTCATACCCAATAGATAATTTAACAGCAATAATGAGAACTGTACAAAGACTGTGACCTCCCAACTGCAGATCTTGAGAATCCCATGCCCCTCGAACAGCTGCAAAACGCCAGTTCCTCCTTCCTCATTCAGCTATGAAACCTTTGACAATTTGGTATGTGCCAGCGTTTGCTGCATAAGAACTTGACTTCTGATGGGTACAGACAGTTGCACAGACAGCACTGAGCCTACCTGTGATAAGAAACAGTCTGATGCGCAGAGTAAACACGTTGCTTTCCTTTAGCATTTCTGTTTCTTCAGGCTAGTAGTTTAATTTTCCTTTTGACAGCTTAGGAAAGACAGGGGAGAGAAGCACCTTCAAGGAAGTTGAAAAGATAACAATGCACAACTCACAGTTTGGAAAAATTATTTATTATACTCTGTGTACTGCTCTGAGTACCAGGTCCTCAGCAAAACACCCACACAAAATGAGGAAGATAACCCAGGAGCCCTGTCCTGCAGCATTTAATTTAAGGATCTAGCTCTGTGCTCCTGTGGTGCCTTCCATTGGAAGATTTCCCTTTCCTCTACAAGGACCTAATTTCCAACATACATGTCAGACTGATTATTTTCAGCTTGACAAATATCCCCCCAAAAAACAAACAAAAAAAAATCAACCCAACCCCAAAAAATTAACCCAACATAAATGCACAGACTGGACAAATAACTTGCCCGAGGTCGGTTGTCAAGTCTGTCAGAGATAATAAGACAATAATGAGACTCAGTCTAAATTCCAGACAGACACAAAACTTCCTTTCCTCCTGAATGTTGGTTAGTTCAGATGGCACATGACCTTATTTTGAAACTAATGCTGTTGTTGGCACTGTGGCACAGATGGGAGACCACTGTATTGAACAATTCCAGGTCACTCAATACAGTGGATGAAAATCACTTAAGGCACAAATTTCAGAGTACAGATTTAGAAATACCTTTATATACAAAGGAAAACCTATTGTTTTCCTCATCTGTTTCTAAATGCAACAAATAGTTTTTATCAGTTCAGTGCTGCAGATTGCTTGGATAGCAAATTAAAACATTCAACACCTTTCTGTGAGCTCCTAATCAGTTCCATAGCCATCTAAGTGGCAATACAAATGCATGGTACAGCAGTCTATCTCTTCCAGGTCTGAATAAGAAAAGAAAAATAAGGCCAAAAAAATCCCACATAAAAACCCCCAGAAATCTTTTTTTGTCCCACCTATCTACTAAAGACAGACTCGAAAAAGCATTTAGAGTTTAAGACTTCTGGTTGATAATTGCATTTGAATTGTGCATTAGCCTATTAAGTGTGAAGAACACAAAGTTACTGAAGCATGTTTTAGAAAACCTGTGCCTTACGGGAATATTTTTGTTACTGATACAAAACCAATTTTTGTGACAGAATTCTTATGCAACTCATTCCTCAAATTAATATATTAAAACACAGAACTCATGTTTCATGTATCCTTTTTTATCCTTACCACCTTCCTTAAGAGAGTCTGTTAGACTCTGACCTCATTCCCATGGCTATGTAATCCCTAAGCAAAGCTTCATAAAGGTACTCAAGGAATTCTGCTTATTAATGGTTTTCCTTGTCATTTAATGATCAAGACACTCTATATGTTACAAGCCAGCCTGTTGTATTAATGTTTACATTTGTTGGTGTGTTAATAGTCATACCTGTACATCGAAACTTGTAAAAATATATTAGACAGAAAAAATAAAGATTCTGCAAAGCACACACACAGATGAGAGCAGTACCAGGGCATTCAAATATCTCCAGTGCTGAATACAGAAGAAAAGAACTTGCTACAGAATGCTAAAATATAAAGGAAAAATCCTCATAATCTTTCAAGCAGATTTTTTTGTTTGATCTTCAGCTGAAAGGAATTCAACTGTTCTTTCCGATGAACTGCAAAATCCTATAGCTGAAGTCAGTCATGCATAGTCTTCAGGAAATGAGAAAAGAATAGTTTGAACTTTGGAACTTCATACAGAAATTAGAAGAAACTCATCTTAATGGAAAGTTACTATTCAGAATGATTCAATGCTCTAAATTAATGCTGACTTTTGAAGAGCCCTGGAGAAATCTGTGCCACTTCAGCAAGCACTAATTGATATTTGCAGAGTGCTGCTGGGTGGGGTTGTCACTATTTTAAACAGCTCCTAAAGTCAGACAAATAAACCAGAAGTTGAGGAAACCTTCTCTTCAGTGTTCTTTCTTTCAGTGAAGTTAAGTCTCTGAAACTGGTTCATTTTAAGAACTACAAAAATAAGAGAAATACTAGTAACTGTCTACATCAACACTAATGATGAAAAACTATCCTGGTTTTGAGAAAAACGCAAGACAGTGTGCACCAAGCTCTCACAGACCACCTTTTCCAGTTTCCTTCATTCTCAATCAAGTAGTACTTTGTCCCTAAAACTCCAGCATTTTTGACCTACCCCAAACCTGGAAACCAAAGGGATCCATTTTCAGAAGAAAATCTCAAGTCATTAGTGATCACTGAAAATTTTAACCATATCTTTTAAATAAATAAATGACCCATTTAGGACATTCAATTACAATCTGTTAAAATGTTAATGGAGTCAGCCTTTCTCTTCACCCTTCTCTCTCACCTTCTGAAATCCTTGAAACACAGTAGCTGAACTACTATTATGTCAAACCTCTTATTTTCTCTATTCAGCATCTTCGGTTTTTAGCACACTTCCAGTATTCGGAGAAGAGCAACCATTTTGTTCTGAGGCATTAGGTCTCTAAAAGTAGTAGCACCACTTGTATTTTATTTGAAAGAACAAAATGTAAGTCACCAATACCTAGAGAACAAATAAACACACACCCCTGCAACACAACACAAACCAAACCACCCCACTTCTGAATCTCCACACCCAATGACTAATAGAAAACCTATGAACATATTCTGTCACAGAGAGAATTTTAACACAGAATATGGCTTAAGAAAGAGGTAGGATCAAGGGCATGATGATTGATTCTGAGCTTAGTGAAAGAAACAGTGTACACCATAGCCATGCAGATTTAGTTCTGTAAGGACATAACAAACGAAGAGTTGTGACTTGTTTTTGTACCTGTGGCGTATTGTTCAAAACCAGCTTTGTTTCTATGTTGCATTGCAGCACTGAAATGCTTTGTATAAATGAAATAAATTACTGCTATACCCTAAAGCTTAAATAAGGCATTACATGTACAGAATAGTTAAGAGCTATGTCTCCATAACTGCTCACCACTGCTTTCTTTTCTGTTGTGCGTCTTAAACCAAATAGTAGGCTCCTCTGAATAAATGCTGAGAAGAATTTTTTTTAAATGCACATTTACTGAGATAATTTCTAACATTCTTGTTAAAAACCTTCCTTCTTTAATCCTATCAGACCACTCTAAAAAAAGAACCTCTGAGCATAGCAAATAAAAACAAGCTGGGATGATAGGTCTTGACAAACAACACAGGGACTTCAGAACAACAGTTTCATAACTATTGCTTTTTAATGCAGTCTCCCTGCTTCCACAATGAGGCAAAAGATTAAATGAGATGTGTACACAGTGAAAGACAGGAAAGCAAAATTTTCCAACACTCACTAGCTTTTAGGAAAAGTTATTAGTAGCTGCCCAAAAGATTCAACAGTTTGGCATAACATCACTGCCCTTGTAGTAAGAGGAACAAAAGATACATACACACATGAGCCTACAGCTATCACTGATGCAGTTCAGAATTTTGTTCCAAATCTGCCTTTCCATATTAGAAGAGGAGAAAACACCGAGAACTTGAATGTAAGGCAGAGGGCTGATAGGCAGAAACAGATGACAGCCAACGTATTTTTTGAAATTAAGTTCCCAAAACAGAGAACTTAATTCTCCTGCAAGGTAGTATAGACTATTTAATTGGTTGTAAAACAGGGCCTTTACCATGCCAGCTTATTATCTGAAATATGCCAGTCATTGCAGCACAAGCCTTCCCAGGGGCTTGAGCTACAAGCTCAGATCTTCAGAACCTGCTACATTCTTTATTTATGAATTGATACACTTTGATCAGCCATGTCAGTTACTCTTTCCTACTCCCCATTTTCATCTTTCATCAGACCCTTGACATAACTCTGTTTTAGAGAAGTGTACAGAGCAATGTTATACTCAGGGCTATTCAATGAAGATTATTTTCTATGTTAATTTTAGAGACAGATAAAAACCAAATAGACCTCATCACTGAATTTTCCTGACAGTCCCTCTCTTCTTGCAACAAGACATAGCCATACTCTGAAAATATTACAAAAACACATCCTCACACCCACTTAGGGAAAATATTCCAGATCTTTCAGTACACTAAAAGTATGTAGCAAATAGTATAAGCAAATTCAATACACGTTATAAATAGAGAAATTTAACTGCACATTAAGTTGCACTTAAGAAGAGTAATAAAAGGCTTTTGTAAGCACTTTGTAGATTTTCTATTTAATTTACTGTTTCAATGGTCGTGGGGTTGACTAACAGTGTAACTGAGGCTTTGATCAGATGGCAGTCAACACTGCAATCAAAACCAGAATATATAGAACACAGGAGTATGAAGTGTACAGCCAAACACACTCATTGCAACCTCACAGCATAACCCTCTGCGTTACACATGATGGAAACGGGGCACTCTGTAAGCCTCCCGGGATTTTTTTATTATAATACTGGATATTCCTTAAATGAAGAAAATGAGAAACTATGGATCTAAGTATATTTCAGAGGAAAGGGATTAAAATTTCTCTTTTCCTAAAACTTTCTCTGGTTAAAGCCTCATCTGAGGACATCCTTGTCTCAAAGATAAAAAATGAACTGTTTTTATAGTTGCCCTTTGCTGAATAACAGTAGAACAAAAAGTCCAGTTTTAACAAGAAACTGCTTAGTTATTCTACTGGTATTCAGAGACAAGGAAGTACTAAACAGACTTGAACTACACAGTTGCTCCTATCCATTTCTGCTGAGCTCTGTACAGCTTTTAGTGTCTGACAGAAATTATTAACAAAAAATTTATTAACAAAAAATCTTTCAATCTTGAGAAGCTTCCAGAATTTTGTCACTGTTTAAAGGGGGGAGGGCAGGAAGGGGAGTGTGCTTAAAAAAAACAGAGTTTCATTTTTCTCTGTTGAAATGGGAAGACCATTTCTTTCCCAGCTATACGTACATGGAGATAAGTAGGTTACAGATGTTTTGAGCATTTTACTTCAGTGTGGCTTTTGGGAGAGTAGGCACTGGCCCAAGAAAAATGAAAGTCCTCTACTTTTTACGTTCTGAAAGACCTTCTTACCTGCCTCATTTCCCATTTAAGTGTCAAAATAACAAAAACCCATAGCTCACTAAGAAAACTGTATCTAAAGTACCATAGCCAGTGATTTGACTGCCAGAGCATGAGTGCTATTACAATACTGACAAGGCATCATCCTCTTCATTAATTAACTTGGCAGTTTTATTATACTGTCAGAATTTAAAGTGTGTTTTCATGGTTTAGCCCCAGCTGGCAACCAAGCCCCGCACAGCTGCTTGCTCACTCCCCCACATTGGGATGGGAGAGAGAATCAAAAGTGAGAAAGAGAGTTTAATAGATGAAGCAAAACCAGTACACTCAAGCAAAGCAAAGCAAGGAGTTCATTCCCTACTTCCCATGGGCAGCCATCTCCAGGAAAGCAGGGCTCCATCACATGTAACAGTGCCTTGCTAAGACAAACACCTTCACTCTGAATGTGCCCCATTTCCTCCTTCTTCCCCCAGCTCTATATACTGAACGTCAGATGTGTTCCAGCTGTGTCTTCTCCCAACCTCTTGTGCACCCCTAGTCTCCTCACTGGTGGGCTGGGGTGAGAGGCAGAAAAAGCCTTGATGCTGGGTGAGCAGTGCACAGTGGTAAAGAAACCATCTCTGTGCCATCAATACTCTTTTTATGGTAAACCCAAAACACAGCCCTGATTCAACTACTGTGAAGAGAAGTAACTCTGTGCCAGCTGAAACCAGCAAGTGCCCATTTTCCTCTTACAGATTATGGGCTCATCGAAATCTTCAATCAAGGTTCAGTTGTTGCAGTCCTACTAGCCTCAACTGCCTGGAGATGTTCCAGCTACAGAAACTGAAATTCGTTACTGACGTGCTACAGGAGAGTAAGGCAGTGCACCACCTACGTCAGGATCTCACCTCCTTGATAGAGATGCTCCATAGAAAGTGAGCTTTCTTTCTGTCACACCCAAAGAATATACACTATATTGGAGGGATACCCATTGCACTAAAATGTAGCCTTTAGGCTGACTAGGTATAGTAATTCTGTTAAGTTATTAACATTATCTGCAAATACAACCTTAAGGAAAGGCTCCACAGTGGTGTTACTACATATCTACCCAAACTTCTTGCAAATGTTACTGGAGTTTCATGCCAGCAGTTAATTCTAAACTGTCTTAAAAAAGTAAAAAGTAATATTGGTACAATATTATCCCAGTTTGGTTAGGTGTTTTCTTTGAATTGTTCATTAAAATGAGGAGTTGCAGCTGTATAGCTTCCATGCATTAAACTACCTAAGCCTCTTGAGAAAGCAAGGCACAACTCTGATTTCTGAGAAATGAGAAATAAGAAGGTAATTCATAAGCCTAAATGGTTGAAAAAACAGAACAATCAATACAAAACTGAGCAGTTGATCCAGAGAAAAGAAGCAAAAGTCATTTCCTACTGCAACAAAGTGTGACACTTTCACAAGAGAAGTAAGTAAACATTAGAATGTTGAAAGAGCACATTAGACCCAGTACATAGATCAAGGCATGAATTTTGGCCTATATGGTGTCGTGATAAATACAAATAAAGAAAATTGGCAATGCCCAAACTTATGTACCATCTTAAGTCGGACTGCAGAATCGACAGACTGTAATCTGAAAATATCTGTGCCAAATTTGCACCTACCTCAAGTTTTTTTGTTGTTTCACCTCATTTTTAGCCTTGTTGGATATGAAATCTATTTCTCCATTAAAATTATTAAATAAAAATCCTTGAATATAAACCAAACTGCTCACTTGATTACAAATCTCTAGACTCAAACTCTAAGGTTGCTTAGTAGCAACCAGCTCGGTAGTCTCAACAGCACTCATAAAATAAAGTGTTTTACAATATGTTTAGGTAGTCACATAAAATGGAGCAGATTCATTGACAAAAATAGGCCATCGATGACTCCAGAAAGAGTGTTACTTCCCATTTGTCAGTTGTTGACCTCTTCCTTAGTAATACATTAAGCATCAAATGCAACCCCAGCAGATAATTAGATGCAGGAATAGCAATATGAACGTGCCAAGATCAAACACTCTCACTGGATAACACTGCATGTCTTTAGAGAATCTAAAAGATTTCCTACTCAGAAAGGATTTGAGATCTGGACACTTCATTTCATTGAGCTGATAATGCTTCCAGTGAAGAAGAAACAGAGGAAATCAGTTTAACAAGAAGAAAATGTTCACTGGCCAAGGTAAAAATAATGTGTATTTTTACAATTTATAAACAGGACATTAATAATTTCATTTAGCTTTCTACATGCACTTCTAGAGGGGAACCCATCTGCTGTATTTTATAAACACACTTTAGAGTGAAATGAATTACCCTTTCCAGTCAATAGAGGGAAGTAGATATAGCAAGAGATTCAAGTAAACTAGTTAAGTGACTACATGTGAACCAATGAACACCATTCATTGAGACCACTGTGATAGCCCATACCTAAAAAATAGATTTTCCTTTATTAACTGTGCATATCACAAGGAAAGACCAACAATATAATCTGCTAGGACTATACACAAACAAGTAATAGATCTCAATTTCATTGACACTTCAACTTTTCTGTTTCAGTATGAGGACATTGTAATTTCAACCTCTAAAATCACATCTGGGACAGATTTTTGACCTTGCAAGGATACTTGTCATCCTTTTGGAAATATAAAACAAAATTACTCTCCATCACATTCCAGACAGCTATTCAGATCAGTATAAGCTAAATTTGATGTGTCCCAAATAAGTAGCATCACCCCAAAAATCATAATAGCAATCTCCACCATATAAACTGAGGCTTCACAAATTCAGTTGGTTCCCAGGACATACTGAACACATGCACAGATGCCTCTTGTCAGTGCCTTATACAAGCCCTCAGTTCCACAGTGCTGATGAACCATTAATTAAACCAATTTCTCATATAAAGTGAACAGACAAGGGGGCTGAGAAATCAGTTCCACATACTCATCCATCATTCTGACAGCTGGACCTAACAACTTAACAGTCCAGGTAGGGGACCCTGGGGCAAAAGATACCACTGGAAAAGAAAATCTCAGTTATGTGCCAGTCTAAAGAAAGTATAACTCAACCTTCAATGCAGATATGTGTAGAACAGCCTGAAGTTTGCTGCCACAACTGAAAAATATATTTGAACTAATGCAACATTTCAGAAGCGTTTTTGTCAGTATTTTGTTCTATTGTTCTAGTTTGTGGGTTTGTTTGTTTGTTCATTTTAATTCTATTTCTTAAGTATAAAAATGCTGAGATCCTCCAAACTCGGGGCACTTAAAAATGAAAGGCTGTCTACATGGCAACAACATTTTCTTGGTCCCCTCAGCACTTGTGTCCATCTGATCCCACTTCCCTTTACTGAACTGCAGTTCTTGCACCCTGGAGTACCTTGGCCTAAATGCAAACCCTTATTCCTCAAGTCCCCCTGTCCAGCCAGCTGCTTCCCACTGGAGATTAAGGCCTCATCAACAAACAAACGTTCTCACTGCATGTAGGTATGTACTTCACCCTCTGTACAGAACAGAGAAGATCTCCACCAAGCCAATCACAAACTGAACTTAAATTATTTATACCTGCACACTTACATGTATGTAGTGGAACTATATTATTTCACCATCCTGACAACCTCCTTTAGCAGGACTGAATCTTAATAGAGACATATGCCACATACAACACACTCCAACAGTTTCTATAAAAACACTTTCCATTTAGAAGACATGTTCATGTTAAGCTACATACCATTTTCAACTGTTGCCTTCATTCATTTTAATTCCCACTATATTTGATTTTAAGTGCTTATTACTTCCAGTGAAACTTCTCACTATGGGTATCAAATGCTCTTGTAGAATATTCCAATATTCCAATATTACAACAGTAGTTGTTTATTTCCATTTGTTTAAGTGCAGTAAAGTCATTGCAGTATCTTTTGGTTGCTGTTAAATATGCAGAATAGTAACCTGTTTAGAAATGCTGTGCAAGGTAGTCAGAGAAAAGCTTGGGAAAAAGATACTAATCAGCTTGGGAAATACCATCCTACCCTCAGGGCACGACAACAAGAAAACTAAAATATAAATGATATTTAGCACTTACTTTAAGATTTTCCAAAAGCAATCTAAAAACACTTCACAATGGTAACAACCATGCATCTGCTAGAGGTTGAGAAAGCCATCACACAAATGATGTAACACACAGTAGATAAAACAGCACAGCTTCTAAGACAGCGTATCATTGCATAACCTCCTTAGCTTTACATCAAGGACCTGAAGATATGACATGTGCAGTATATTAACACCTAGCACCTATCAGACTGTCCATCAGATCAGTGAGCTCATATTCTTCCTTCTCTAGAACTGCTGTCTTCTTGTTCTAACTTTTACAGCTAATTGAACCACACCACATCCATGGGGTTTTTGTTTTGTATTTAAAAAAGACTCTAAACTCTTCCCATAGTATTTACAAATCTTTTTTTAGCTCAGATTGGTATCATAATGCATTTTTAATTATGTTTTCTTGCTAGACTTACAAAACATGAAATTAAGAAAGAATTAAGAAAGGTAGATGACATCTGTGCTTTTTAAATGCACCGAGCAACAATCTCTCTCTGTATAGTCATCAATAATTAACATCCAGCTAACATGTCCTTACTGATGCTATAACAGAGGTGGATCAGAAAAACCTTCATGTCACATCTGGGAGGAAGGGAAAGGACTTCAGCAAGCTCATAGATCCGTATGGTTTTGCCCACGTCTTTCTATATTTTGTTTCCTCATTCTGACCTACTGTCCAGTTGGTAACAGGTGCTACTTTTATTAAGTAGGGTATGGTTATACGATACAATCATGGCATTCTTTCAGAATTAAGAGGGAGGAAAAATGTTGCACTTCTCACATATTTTGAATGTCACGTTATTAAAAAAAGTGAAAAAAGAAACAACTCACAAAACAAGCCACCTTTTTTCTGTTTAACCTACAGGCTGAGCATGTGTTTTCTCAGGGCTCATTCCACATTAGCTTCTACTGTCTTTGACTGCATACACTGAATGGGATTAAAAATATTCTACCTGATAATTAAACACAACAAGCAAAAACACCACAATACTATTAAAGCAAGAAGAACATTCTAAATCAAGAATAAAAAGTTTAGGAGTGCTCCAGCCACAAGATGCTAATTCAGACTGTGTGTAAAGAAATTACAAAATACTCTTCCCCTTATCAGGGCAGGCCTTATGTTATTAAAAGGCCTTATGTTATTAGTCTGTTACAGCTTCACATCTTTTAGCTTTTTCATTCCTAGCTACAACTACATGTGTCAGCAAGTCTGTTGGACTGCATGCAGTGTTGAGAAGTGCATGAAAACTCCAAGTTAAATAGTAAACAGAAAACCTTGAGGTTAAAGTTGTGTGTGGGCTTCATTTTTAGTAGAAAAACTGGAGTCACGCTTCCTGTTCTTGAGAATCCACTTCCTTCTTCATTCTTCTAACACTTCAAATTGAATCCAAAGCACCAGCTCTATAAACAGCAGTGACTGATGCCTTCACATCTCTTGTTGGCCCCCCTGAAAGCTCATGGCTGAAGTCGATGTTATCTAAGTGCACGACACCGCAAAGGGAAGAGATGAAGTGAGAAGCATTTATGCAGTCTTTGCAAATACCAACATACACTTAACTCAAAAAATAACCAAAAAACTGACACCTACATTCTAAAAGATGTGCAGTTGAGAGGTGTCATAAGGTATTCACAATTATTGCTTTCCTGTTATGTCTTGACAACAGTAAAATAATAGTAATTCTTGTAAAATATTTATTTCCCTTTCTTTCTGTTTGTCAGGAGAACTGCACGTTCAACAGACCAGCCCATTGTACTCAGGGCATTAGGGCTCAGGGATAAGTAGTTTACAAGGGTCCATCTACAGCTTCTCAAAGGTGTTTTAGGACATTTTCTCCAGCCTCCTGCTCAAATAAAGTTACTTCAGAAGCTTAATATTTCTAGAAGCTTTCACTTAAAGAAAAAGCCCCCCCCCACTGCTGAGCCTTCATTAGTAATTTAGAACTGTTACGTAGTCTTAGAGCATTGCTGAAACAGGCTACAAGGAGGAAAGCCTCGAGTTTAACAGTTTAGACCAGGTTTTGGGTTTACTCGGTTAAAAAAAAACACCTGTGTAGCTGATGAAAGCAGGACCATCTTTTGCTCCACTGAAAATACTGTCAAACTCAGAACAGCAACACACCAGTAGAACTGGCTGTAGCCAACATAAAAATAAAAGGCCTGTGGCAACACTGAAATCTAAAGATTAAGTCAGTCATGATCTAAAGATTAAATCAGTGGGGAAAACAATGAGCTGGAGCTTTGGACCCATTCACTTGCAGAATAATTCAGGCTGCACCTTTAAGTAGCTACTTAAAAATTGGTGAAAAAGAGGATGGGGAGAGATGAAGCTACTTTTCCCCCCTCCCCATTCCTTTTTATGTTCTCACATCAAACAAAACCATCTCTGAGCTGCTTGGAGCAAAAATTCTCCTTTTGTTGCTCTTTTAGAGTTTTCTAATGATATTGCAATGGAAAACTGAGCAAAGTCAAGTCCCAGCACCTACTCTGTCAAGCAAATTGAAAAGAAAGGTAATTCCCTTAACATCCTTCTCTTTAACTACTCTGCACACTCTCACATGGGGTTAAACTTGGCTGGCTTTTACTAAAGGTCTCAGAATCCTCAGATCTTTGACACCAAAGTTGAGACACAGGTCTAGCAAAGCTCAGAAAAGCAGAGTATTCTTTTTAAAAATGAAGTATGAAAAACATGTTCTGCTCCTTAAGTCCCAGTCCTCAATGAAAGATGGCATTGGACAGCTGAAGGGACTGAGTGCATCTTTTTATTTAGTTAAGCCTGTCTCTGTCACAGGAGAGTGGTGTTTTCATTACATGTCTTGTGCAAAACTAACCCTCAGGTAGGAGCATCTAAAAACACCCAAAAATGCAGCATGTTTAAGAATTTTGATCTGTTTAAAGAAATTTGTGATGTATAGAATTCTAAACATATAACCTGAGCTGTAATTTTAAGATTACAAGTCCATCCTTTTACCAGCAATTGGGTTCACCAGTTGAAGTGCTTATTTCAGAATTTCCTGCCAGAGTGACCAACTTCTTTCATAGAACCCAAATATATTATTCCTTATTTCATTTTCTATTTTTATACCTTATCCCAAACAAAGTATTTCAAACCAAAAATATATTGCTTATCCTCTGCAAATTGAAAGTTTGAAGCACAGTGTTCTCTATACACGAAGAAGACACACTGATAAAATGAGTCAATGGTACTACTTCATATCCATCAGATGGAGAGATGCAAAGTTACCCGATTTCTCTCTGTTGAATTATCCATGTGGGGGGAAAAAAAGAAACCCAACACACTTATTTTGTGGTGAGTTCTACAGTCAGCAAGAAATTGTTCATTCTGATGCTGAAGAAAACTGAGATACGCTGTTTCTAAAAGGAGTGACAAACAGGACTGGAGCCAATGAATCTAAATCACCTGAGCAATGAGCTAGTTGGATAAAGAATATAATGTAATTCCTTCCAGGATTATTTTAGCTTCACTGTGTTTGCAACTAAACACAAGTATTGCTGTTGACTATTGAAGAGTCCATCTATCAGACTATCAACAGACTCACCAATAGTTAAGACTCAATTTGACAATCAAATTACCTGAGGAAGATCTATTTGTCTATTACTAAGTATATTTAAATTGTGAACGTTAGTATCTACAAAGGAGCAAACAGCAGCTCAGACTCTTGCCACCATTCCAGCTCTACAAGCTTTTAATATAAAATTAAATTTAAAGGAAAATACAAGTTCCTCAGTAGTCTCTAAAACAAGAATATGAGTACAAAATTAAAGCAGTATGTCTTGTCTGTATAAGGCTTTGGGTGGTATCTGCACAGAATAACTAAAACATTTTAAGCTGTGCTCTGAACAGTGGCCTACAAATGTTCTTTCAGAAATCATCTGAGATGCTGTTCTGCAGGATGAACAGCCTGACTCACTGAGTTAAAGGAGAGGGATATCACTGAGCCATGATAGCTGAGTCATTGGGTAGTTTCATATCTATCTAAAATTTTTTTATCACTTCAAAGAAAAGAACAAGAATTTCCATGGAAAAGGGATAACATTGCAGGTCCTTTCATATAGATCCTCCACTAATAAAAAACACGAGGGCATACCTGAGAAAAAAAGTTATATAGATGTCAGATTTTGTAAGCAGAATATTTATAGAAATAAAGTTCTTCACAAGTATTTCTACTAGATAACTCTTGTTTTTAAGAACAGGCCAGCTACTGTTTCTGACACTTTTCACTGTGTGTCATTAATTTTCCTGGCTGTACAGAGCTATAATTCTTTTCATCATTGCTGTAACCATGTCACTTCTGATACTCAATTGAGTTTTTAAGTGTTCTAAAGAAATGCATGCCACTTCGTGGACATATCTGATTTAGAGTCAGCACTATCTCAAAATTGGGAAAAAAGATGAGACGAGAGCAACCAGCCTGTTCTTCCTGACTCCAGCTGTGTTGATGTTACATGTGTCTGCCTTTGCTTGCACAGTAACAACTACCATTATTCTCATCTTTTAAAAGAAAATTACCTTAATAACCTGCAACAGTTCTGAATAGAATAAAAAAAATGCCAACAGTCATTCATTGATTTTAGCACTGAAAATATCCTACCTAAGATTTAAACTTCAAGTCCATGTTATAACCACATCTCCAAACAGTAGAAATATTCTAAATCTAAATTAATACTAGACAGAGCTGAACAACGAAGATGCAGAGAAGTCTGATTCACTTTTCTTCACTTTTTTTTATCATTTCTCTGATAAAACCAGAATATCTGTACTTAAGCTTAACTGTTTCCAGAGCACTTACCTTGTTCCTTCTGATATTCCAACAACCTTATTTTTTTCTGATACTTCTGCTCCTCACCTTTTTCATTCCTCAAAAGATCACAGCTTGCTCTCCCACTAATATTGTACCCCCACACACACACACACACACACACAACCCAAAAAAGGAGAGAGGAATATAGAGTTCTTAGTCCAAAGGTCAACAATAAGAACACTAGAAGAATTCTTGTCCTCCATGACCACTGAAATTACTGAAATGACTGAAATACAGTCCACTGGAGTTTTTTTAGTTGCTACTCAGAACATGGGAGAAAAAAAAATCGTGGAGTGCACAGGTTCTGCTTTGTTAAAACCAAGGAAATGAAGGTGACATTTGGCCACGTCTTCCACAACCACTGAAAGATCATTATAAGGATGCACAGTTGCAATTCTTCTTCTAAGGAGCACAATGGACATCAAATTCATTCACTGAAACAGAAATTCAGCCTAGAAGTTTATCAGACTGCAAGGAGAAGTAGTGGAAGAAATAGTTGATAAAGATATTTCAGTCTTTCCACTCTAAACTAAAAATTCACTAGCATTGACAGGAGAGGGGTTCTAGGGTTATGGTGGCATCTACATCACTGAAATGCAGCACCTTTGCAGTGCAAGCATTAGACAAGAGGAAGTACAAGAAAGTCACCCTCCCAAAATACCCAAGCTGGGACTGTTGTCTGAATCTCTTACAAAATGGATTAGGTAATTGGATTACTCACTTTTCCCTCAGCTATGTGAAAGTATAACACACACACAAATAAAAAGAATAATAAAAAATAATTACAAAATCCAAATCAAATCAACAAACAAATGCACCTCCACCAATCACTTCTGTGCCCAAACCCAGACTGTAGGTATTATCCTTCAGTTGTGTCAGTTTAATTTGAATTGCAGACTTTAAGAGGCAAGAATAATATATCATTCTTTTAAGCACCGTACTCCTATACTATCATCCTTTTTATTTTATTTCTCTTAAAGCTTTTCAGCTGCATAACAAAGAATAGAAAGATCTCAACTTCCCTGAAGTTGAAGGGAACTTGGCACCTAATGCTTGTTCCTCCATTGAAAGGACTAAGCCCATCTCCAAATTTAGATTCAGTTTAATTCAGGAAAAACATACACTTTTAACTTGTCATGGTTCTTAGGTGGCTTTTTCATTGCCACTTAATGGCATTAACAGGTGCATTTTATCCAGCTATTTTGTGGCTTCCAACTTGCATAAATGAAGATATTTCCTGTCAGAGCTCTACAAGAATGGAGGTACCTCAATTCTGTGAGTCAGAGGTATAACAAGTTATGTCAAAAGTACACTTCACTTGTTAAACAATTTCTCAAGAAGTACTACATAAGATGAAACACAGTACTTTTCCCATAGTCCTCTCATATTTTTGAATTAATCTATTTGTTTCTGCTTATTTTTCTAGGAGGACCAATCTCATTTCCTCATCCATATTAATTGCTATTACTTCTCTACTACTGTGCTACTGCAAAATTATTCCCATTTGCAGTTACACACCATTATTAATGCCATTCTTTATGCTCTGCTATATACAACTTCTAAAACAGTATCTAGAAGTTATGCTAAATTGATATATCAATATTTCTTCTTCTGAGATTTTGTTTTCCCCATCAAAAGATTTAATCCTCTTCACGGCAAAAGAAATTCAGACTTTGATGCTAAAAAGGGTTTAAATAGCTGTTCTGCTAAGCAGGATGTAGAGTTTCTTCACATGATTCTCATATCCAATCCATAAATTTTAGACCAATAAAAGCATGTCTTCCAGAAAACTGCATTTTTCTAATTCTTAGGACATAATCTAATCTGCAATGAGTTAATGACTTGCATGAGCCCACAGTCACTTTCTGAGTTCCTACTTTACTCACTTCACTTGAAAAACCAGTAAAAAAACAATTCCCTCAAGGGAAGCAGACATTGCATTCCAATTTTTCCAGGCACATAAAAGGATAAATCAAGAATTTAAAAGAAACAGAGTCAGCATATGTTTCCCAGCAGTTTGCTTGAACTCTGGTCCGTAGGTTTGAATAACTATTTGTTCTCAGACACAAGGATAATGATAAATTCCCTAAAGGAAGTCCCTTGCGAATATCCCAGATATCATTATTCAGGGAAGGAGAACTGAAGTTACATGAGATATAATAACTGAAGTTATCTCACAATTACATATGTAGCTGTAACTTATATTTAATACAGTGAGTTTTTACAATATCTTTTAAGTAGTACATAAACAATAATATTTCCAACAGCAAGAGCTACCCCAGTGATTAGCCATATTCTTTGTTTTAGAAAATGCATCCCAGTTTTGAATTCACAACGAAATTCAGCCCAGAAATTAATCTCGTTCTTTTAAACTTGAAGTGAGATCCCATATGGTGCTTATCTCAGGGAGGCTTTGTAAGGCTGAAGATAAATTAAAAAGGATCAGTATCATCTGACATTGAAAGAGTGGATTTTTTTTAAATTAACCAAGATTTGTCAATCTGGAAGAGTGCTCATTATTCTCACGTTGATTCATTTAAAGACTTTGCTCAGAGTTTGTTTTAAAATGTTATCATTTAACATGAATTAATATTTATTTTTTTAAACCAAACACATTCTCTGTCAGAACATAATATAGTTTCTGACTGAGAAAAAAGTACATGAAGTGACTAAGTAGTTTTCCCAAGAGCATGTGAGCCTTTCCTTGTTTCCCAGCTTTTAAAATGACAACTAGATTTAACAACTTTACATGCCAAAATGTGTAACCAAAGCAAGAGACAAAAGAAAAATTCAAGAAATTTAATTTTGTCCTTGAGGTTTACAAAATCTAAGAAAATAGTTTAAGACCACTGAGTGTGGAATTTTACATCTGTTCTTTGTGTCCCACACACTAACTGGGCAGCAATTCCAGGCCGAGTCCAGTATTATTTGGTCAGGCAAAACTTCCCCCCAGAATCTGGCAAACAACTGTGTCTTACAGCTATTTAGCATTATAAGAAATTATCAAGAAATGGAATTTTGCCCTGAATAACACAAGGACATCTCTCTCAGAATTTACATACTACTCAGTGTGGAATACTGCTGTCATCTCATGAGCCATTTCACATTACACAATTCGCGCGTCTTAAATTTTCCTTCGGAAAAAGAAGATATTTTCCTATTTCAAATGTATATAAAATTAAACTGTTCAAGGGTCAGAAATTAGAAAGATATCATCCCTTTTTCAACAGTAATGCTGTGTGCATGTGTTAGATGTAGTCTCATAAAGCCCTAAACGTGTTTCACAGATCAGACCATAGATAAGGCCATGGCAGTGCAGGTCAGTTCTCCTGGTCCATTACCACCTCCTGCCTCAGCTGATATCTGTAAAATAGCTCTCATATGAGAAGAGCAGAACACAAGAAGATATGTAAGGGACTAAATATTAATGAATTATTATATTTTTTAGTGTTCCTGAAATAATACCAGAATTGTTGAGTCTGGTCCTTGACTTCATTACTATGGTTTATTATTTGATGCATTGTCTTGGGAAAACCCAGATGTCCAGAAAAATGTTTTTACATTATTTAACTCTGATACACAAAAAAATTAAGAGACCCTATCTCAGCATCCAGGACGGTTTACTGTACCTTCATCTTCTAATAATTATAGCAAGTAACCTTTTAAGTTCATGTGAAAGAGGTACTCAAGAATAAAATTAAAATTCTCATACAATTCAATATTTTCCATCTCATCACACTTCCACATACTTTATACTACTCAGAAAATACAGAAACCATATCTAGTCTAGTGTAGAAAATACAAAGAAAGACCATGAAAGAGAAAAAAACGGATAGAAGGTATGTGCTGAAACCACTAATAAACAGTGAATCGCCCATCTTGTAAAACACCACACAGAGAAAGGCTGCTGAGTTCACAGCTCTGTCTCCAGATAGCAATGACTGCCTGGTTATAAAAAAAAAAATTACTACTGACACCTGCACCTTCATCCATAACCAAAGTCTGTGAGAAGCCAAGGAACAGCTTCATGAGCTATGACAACAGGAGACCAAAGCATTTCACTGGTATCCCTGTGTCAGACCCATTCCACGACACTAGAACACACATGGCTTTACTGTGACCAGCAGTTTTGAAAACTTTCTATGGTTGTTTTGTCTAGATGCTGGTGTGGATTATTTCAAAGAGGCACTATGTTCCTAATAATCTTGGCTTTCACAAAAGTATAAATTTCAAACAAGTAACTGAGCATAGTTCCCATACCCTAATTATCATGAACTAAAAAAAAGACTAATTTTTAAGGCTTCTCTCATTGAGTTACAAGTCAGACTAGTGAGTGTGGGAGGTTTTAACCTATTTCAGGAAAATCTGTTACTGTGATTTCTTAACCCATCTCCAGAGCAGCCTAAAAAGATCCATTTTTGGCTGGAGCAGATATCCACATGCAAGTTAGTAAATGGTTAATTTAACATGCAGCAGCATTATTAAGTTGCTATCTCCAAAATAGTTTCCTATCTTACTTATTCCCCCAGAATAACAGCTCTGATTTCACAATTTATGATATCATAAAAGCACCAATGCAGAAGCAGCAGTATAGAATTGTGACACAGCATTTTAAGCTGTATAAACTTTTAATATGTATATAAAACTATCTTGTACTGCAACAGTATTTCATTACTTCTAAATTAATTGTCCAACCAGGAAATCATAGATTCTAAACTAAGCTTTCAAGAGGAGAAGAAAATAACAGTATCAACACTACAACCCTACTACTAACAAGCAGCTCTACGTTTGCAAAGATGAGAGAATCTCAACTCTCCTTGAGCTTTTTCCTTGGAAGCAGTCATAATCACAGACAAGTACAATGACTTCAGAGAGTTTAAAAAAGAAAAAGAGAAAGAAAGCCTTCTGGGAGAGAAAAAAAATGCTGGAAAAGATAAGGTTCTCTTTCACAATAGAGTAGCAAATTGGATGTACGTACTTATCTTCAAGTACTTAAAGACTTAAATTCATCTTGTATTTCTGTACTCATCAGAAACTCAGAAAAAAGGTCCAAATGGCTGTAGGCCAACATCTATTTTTCTTTCTTAGGATGAGACAACTAGAAGCACAAATAAGGGGTCATGACCTTATCAGGATCAGCAGCACAGCTCCATATAGCTTGCTTTTAGGGTAGTAATTCAATAGATTAGGGTTTCAGAGGTTTACCTGCTGTAAATGAATGAGAATTGGGGGGAAAAAAAAAAAAAAAAGAAGAAGAAACTTGTGGTCACTTTTTTACTTTGGTGCACATAAAAACAAAGCTTTTTAAAACTTGATATAATGGCTACTTTATCCATTCCTCACATTACTCATTTTTAAATAACATCAGTTGTGACACAAGAAATGAACCTCAGTCACTTTGCACTCAGGAACTCCCACAATTTCAAAGACAACACCTGAAAAACACAGTCAAACATAGGGAAAAAACATTTTGATCAAAGTCACTAACCTTATCTGTCTCCAATTTCCTGACAAAGCGATGCCTTCTCAGTAACTTTGCAGTGTCTCAACTTGCAAAATGGAAAAAAACCCCAGTGCAACTAGCAGCTCCTAAAAACAAAGCAGTTATCACTTGGTTCTTAAATGAAAGCAGTGGATCAAAGAGAGCAGGAAACAAAATTGCTACAGGGAGAAGCAGAATACGCTTCAGAAAAGGACTCATATAATATTTAGCCCATCACCCTAATACCACCTTTCATACACACCTTCTAGGAGCAGAGCTGAACTGAACAGCCTGTTCTCCAGCCCTCGGGGCAGTGGTCTGGCTCCCACAGCTGTGCCTGCCGATGGCCTCACTCCAGGTGGTTGCTATCCCATCTGACTCCTTACACCTGGAGCACCCTCGGTTCTCCTCCTCCACTCCCCTCACACCTGTTTCTTACTTTTGGAGATCTCTGTAGTTTGCAATTTGTGTTGTTGGTCTGAAGTATTTCACCACAGTAGGGTGAGGCACCTTATAAAGTTCTTTTCTTGGGAGAGATAGAGAATTGACATTTTTTTATATTTAACAAAGAGCTTAGTGCTTTTAAGAATCTCACATTTTCTGAATTTGATTTGGTCAGTCATTACAAGAAACCCATTGGTGACTTTTTTTCACTCCTTCTAGGCTTTACTGAAAGGAAAAGGTAAAAGAATGAAGGAGAAGTTCATTAGAGTCTAAAGCCCCAAGGGCATGTAAAGCAACGATGCACCGTATGCAGATAGAATTATTTGGGCTCTTAAAGTGAATTACTATTGCTTTCCCTGAAACCCTTTAATAAGATCATTTAATATTGAAATATCTGGAGTTTTTTGAAAATAATTTAGATTCAGGTTTGCAGTCTGGAGATGATGGCAAAACCAACTACAAAACACTACTAAACAGTGTATTTTTTTTTCTCTGTTTATATATGATGATTTTCCTGGGAAAATACTTTTTAAAAGATTATTTAATGCTTTCAGAAATCTGCAGTTTAAAAAAATCAGGAGAAGGGACAAATTTATATGTGATATTTTAGCATGTATTGGGTTTACATGGCAAGGTTTTGGTAGTGGGTAGGGCTACAGGGCTGGCTTCTGTGAGATTCCAGAATTTTCTCCTATGTCCAGTATACCCAATGACAGCTGGCTCGGAGATGGACTTGCTGCAGGCCAAGGCTGAGACGATCAGGAGTGTTAGTAACACCTCTGGGATAACGTATTTTAGAAGAGTTGGGAGGGGGAAAATACTGTGCAACAGCAGTGGGAGAAAGAAGTGAGAGGATGCCATCCTGCAGATGCCAGGGTCAGTAGGAAAGGAGGGAGAGCAGGAGCAGAGCTTCTCCTGCAGCCTGTGGGGCAGGTCATGGGGGAACAGCTGTGCCTCTGCAGCCCAGGTTGGTCCACAGGGTGCAGAGATCCACCTGCTGCCCCTGGAGGAGCCCACACTGAAGGAGGATGTGACCCCATAGGAAGCCCGTGCTGGAGAGTTTTGCTGTCAGGACTTGTGACCCCATGGAAGGGGCCCACACTGGAGCAGCTTGTGAAAAACTGTCTTAGGAGAAAGACTTCATGCTACAGCCTGCCCTGCTGGAAGGAGGAGGGAGAGAAATTGGGAATGAACTTGAGTTCAGAAAAAGGGGCGGCAGAGAGGGGGAAGATGGCTTTAAGATTTGGTTTAACTTCTCATTATCCTACTCTGATTTGCCGGTGGTGGTGGTTGGTGAGGGATCTCTCCCTGTCCTTATCTCAACCCATGAGTTTTTCTTTGTGTGTTCTCTCCCCTGTGCAACTGAAGAGGGGAGTGATGGAGCAGCTTTGATGGGCACCTCATGTTGAGCCAGGGCCGGCCCACCACGGTGTTGTATTTGTTCAAGCTCCTGCACAAGTTACCAGTGTTACACACATCAGGACTCTCATAGAGCTAAATTGACTGCAGTGTGGTTAAACGTGTGAAGTCTTTCCTTTTCTTTGGAATGGAAACGGCTGCTTTGCTTTTGCCTCTAAATTTTTTGAGACTCAAATACAAAAAAATGTAGCAGCACACTGTGGTTGTGTAATTAACTCTCAGGCTGAAAAAGGAATGAGACAAAGCCCTGTTTGGCTGACAGAATGTACAAATGATGATCTATCGGTGTGAACACAGTGTGCAAGTCCACAAAGATGTAGTGGAATGGAAGTTTCAGGCAAGATTAATGTGTAACAGCATTTAGATGGACATATGCTGTTTGTCACCGTAAGTCTGAGAAATTATTGTCAAGATGAAAACATTCTAAATCTGTCATCTGCTTTTATCAGAGTCCCAAGAACTTCATAAGATGAATATGTATATTTTAATCTCACTTGAAGAGAAACATTGAAAAATAAAAATAAATAAAAATAAGGAAAGACAAAGATTAACTGTTAAAACTATTCATACAATATATTTGAGGGGATATATTCAGTATTAATAACATGCCTTCCTGAGTGAATAACATGTTCTCTTTGATGACATAATAGTAAATTGATGTGGAGGACAAAAGATTCTGTATGACCTCCTCAGTTGTGTTGGCACTAAGTTTACATGCATATATTTCTGAGCTCAACAGGTGCATGAACAGCAAGTCAAGAACGGAATGTGCATTCTAGAATGCACAAAATATTACCTGGAAAACCAATGTTAATAGAATACAAATGTTCACTGGGTAGATAATGAGTCAAGTATCACTGTTAAACTGTAAGACTTATGAGAAAGAGTGACAATACTGAATAGCAAAACCTATAGCTTAGTTTATTTTTTTTATATTCTACATTTTTGGTGTTCCAATATCGTGGGAAAATGTTTGTCGGCATTTTGTAATTACAGATCATTCATTACATCTAAGTGAAAGATGTGTTCTCTCTTTTGCAGGTAGAATCTAGTGTCAACCCCTCTGCTGCATTGCTTCTAATTGAGGTAACATTGTTTTGTAAATGAAAAAACCTCCAAAAGTAAAACATCCCATTCAATAATTTTTTTGTGATTGTTCAGAAGAAATTAAGAGGGTGCTGAACATGTTGACATAGCATAACTTCATTCATTGTAGAAGCTGAAGAAACTCACTACTTGCTGTGGATTCTTTTGCTGAATTTCAGCTCCTGAATCACTTTATTTTTTGTGTAATGCAGCAGTAAATTTTCCATTTGCAGTTAATCTGTGCATATTACTACTAGAGGGCCAAAATCAACTCAGTTATAAGCAAATAAAATTCTGTGAAATTACCCAAGTGCTAAGTTTGCTACCTAATAGGTCTTTATCCTGTTGGTTGGCAGGAAACAGTACTTGCTTTTGAAGAATGCTGACTGCAGGTCCTTTTTATTTTTTTTTAGTTTATCTTGTTGTTTAAATATCTCTGAATGATCATATAAGCTGTTTCACAGACTTGCTTTGGGGAAGATATTTAGATATATTTAGATCTTAAGTATATGTTGTTTCTTCTTTCTTCTAGTAAGATGTTTTCAATAAACCATTTTCTTCCTGAGGCCATTTTCCATGAAATAAAGTTGTCCACAAGCAAAAAACCACTTTGACTGTAGTAAGCGCAAGCTTAGATAAGCTTTGTTCTGATAGAAAATCATCAAGCCTGTACCTTTTCAGGGTTTTATTCTTTCAAATTTGAATGAAGCACAAGAATCATGGAAGAAGGAAAAACTAGGGATGGGGAATATGATGACAAATTGTCAATAAATTCAGTACCACTAGCATTTTCAGGCTGCAATAAAGATTCAAGAAATCTTAATGTTTCATGCTGTTCTGACATTTTGTTGCCATGATGCAATCTTTTTCTTGTATGTTCTGACAAGCTAAATCCTTTTCAGTGTTTATATGGGTTTCCAAGTTGTCAGAGTTATACAAAGCAGTAGAATGGCTTGCTTAAAAGCCTAGTGTACATGAATTACAAGCATGGAAAACACATTCCAACTAAAATATGTGTAGACTCTAAGATCACTATTCTTTCTCGGGTGTGGAACAACTTTAATTTAGAGTAGACATTCACTGGGGCCGAGCATAAGATGTTACACATCTTGGGTAAATGTTCTAACAATTTCAGTGTAGAGTCCCTTCTGGAAACTTCTTTTAAAATAAAACCGAGCAAAATACCACCACAGCCTGTGAAGAGCCTAATCCTGGGTTCTGTTCTGAGAATTTCAGGGGACTGAAGCAAATGAAATTTGAGCACAGTTGCTGGATTACATTCAGGCATACATGGGACCTGCTGTTGGTTTGGTTCATTTGAAATCAGAAACACGACTGGAAACACAATCTAATTAGACACATTGCAAGTACCATGGTATTATTTCCTTGACTTTGATAATTAAGATTATTTTTTAAAATATTTCATTTTGTGGACAATACAGAGATGACAGTGTATTAGTGCTTTAACTTCATTCCTCTTTCAGTAAATTTGGTAAGTGTTATGGCTGTGTAACACCATTTAAAAACTATAAAATTGCAAGGATCTTTAACACTGTGCTATTTTAGGAAAAACAGTATTTGTATAAACAATTTATGGCTCAGTACTAAAAATGTTACTATTTCAAACCTGAGTGTTAATGGTAGCTGCCTGATACTATGTAGTTAATTTTACTGTCAAATTAATTGGACTCCTCAGCATTCTGTTAGTTGCAGAGTAATAGCCACAGGCATATTTTTTGGTTGTTGATGTGTTTTTAAAGTATTTTATCTACTTTCAAAGGGAAATCAGGGTGGTTTTCTCCAATATCTAGGTATCTAGTTTTACTCACTCACAACTATCGGTTTTTTTGGAAATTTAAATGCTGATTAATGTGCCTCTTTCACTTTGCAAAATGTATTACTCTATGTACCTTACATCCAAATTACTATTTGGCTCAATTATGCAAAGCCTAGCTATAATACTGATCTAACTGTATCTTTAAATAAAAATTATTGTATTTATGTATGAAACATAGTCAGGCAATGGTAGACAATGTATCCATCATCCATCTGTGAGTAGCCAGCTTAGTAGTTACCCTGACCTATGAAAATAAATTGGTATGGGATTTTGTTCACTATCCTATGTATTAAAATCCTTCTCAACTAACCAGTATTCACATTGCAACTCAATTTGTTCTCCTTCATACAATTTCTTCAAAAGCTTATGTAAAATACACCTTATGCATTGCAGAGTTTTGTCACAGACTACTTGAAGGTACACAGAGATCAAAAGGACTGTTTCTTTACCAGTCATTTAGTCCAGCTTTACCTTTCTATCTCTATAGCATGCAATTTTAAGTCAGAGTGGTAAAGCGCTAGTAAGTTTATTTATTTACTCACAAGGATATCCTACTAACATGTACAGAGTCAGTGCCATGGATATATTTCCAAGATGGTGTGTTTGGGGTTTTAAATTAGAAGTACTTGGCTAAGGAAACAAAGTGGACTTAGGTCCTGAAAGGAGGTTGTAGTCAGGTGGGGTTGTGTAGCCAAGTGAAAACCGATAGGATGAGAGAAAATGGCCTCAAGTTACACCAGGGGAGGTTTAGATTGGCTATTATGAAAAAGTTATTCACTGAAAGAGTTGTCAAGCACTGGAGCAGGTTCCCCAGGGAAGTGGTGGAGTCACCATCCCTGGAGGTATTTAAACCTGTGTAGATGTGGCAGCAGGAGACGTAATTTAGTGGCGGGCTTGTCAGTGCTGGGTTAACAATTGACTCAGTGATATTGGGTGTCTTTGCCAATCTGAATGGTCTTATGGTTCCATGATTCTATAACCCTACTTATAACTTCACTATAAAGTTAATTCAGTACCAGTTTGGCAAAGTGAAGTTAACGTTAACTAGATGATTCATTTGATTTCCGCTGACAGAAGCTTTTTCAGTGGTTGTATACCAATATCCTCTGATTGCAGCAATAAAATATCTGTACCTGCTATGCATATACAGCTATATTCACAGCTTGCTTATCTCGACTGGCAGTGTAGTGTAAATAAAAATCACCTCTTATTGCTCTAGTATATATTCAGGTTCTCTATGACTCTAATATTAACGTTGCTGCTTGAACCTCATGATTTGTTTATTTAGATATTATAAGTGATGTCACATATTAGGCTTTGCTTAAAGATAGCAGCAATGACAATCAGCTCCAAAGATGAGAAGTGACTTGAGCTTTCAGACCTTGAAATAACCTGCTTAACCACTTATCTCTTTGTGTGGTGCTATGCAATACTTGTAGATGAACACTAAATTGTATAATACCTCAGAATTTATATTCTGAACTAAATTAAATCTTGGCAATTATCTATCATGACACTTTGTCTATTTTTAGTTTTAGATTGGTTGATCTTTGTGCTTAAGAACTAGAGGACATTTTGTTACTCAATCTGTGGAATAACAATAGGACATCAGAATAAGAGAATAGAAATACTAAACTTCTGGTGAAATTTCTTACTTTAGAAACCCAAGTAAACAAAATCTCACTATCAGACATCTGGAGATGAGGCAATGTGAGACCTCACATTGGTTTGCATACAGGTGCACAGTGGTTCCAGAATGCACTATCCTATGGAAATAAATGCAGCTTAATGGAAGTAAATCTCCATCCCTTTTAACTGACTTTCAGAAGAAAGCGCACAAAAAGATGTGACACTTGTTGAATGCATATTATTGAAATTGTCCTCTGCACAGACTATTGGATTGAGGATGCAAAATGAAATTTCTTCTTAAGCCTTTTGTGTAGCTCTTGAAGGTCTTCGATCTTGGTCTATCCACTAACTGCACTGCAGTGAATAAAAACACTTCCTCTTTCTGCCCGTCGTGTTTTCCACACAACAAAAATCTAAGCATAGGTAAAGCTATAAAGCAGCCTCTCAATCAGCATACAGTCACCAAAAAGTGTTCTGATAATAAAGGCAGTACACTCTCAAGTTGTTATTTAAGAGACAATCCTGGAAGATGTGTGTTGCATCCTTAGATTTTCTTCAGGTAGTGAATTGCTGAATCACTGCAAAGAGGCTGGATAATTATATTAGAAAATCCTCTTGGGTAAAGAGAAGCACTGAAGAAAGATGGAAAAGAAGGTAAAAACTACAGACTAAAACATGTCCTCTGTTCTGTCATGAGTATGAGGCTACGAAGTGTGTGACTGTGTTCTAGGAGAAACTGAGGGTAGTTGGCTTCTGAATGCCTTGATAAACAGAAACTTCAGCTGGGGTCATCCCTGTCCTTCACAGAGTCCTTAAAACTCAGTATCTATTGGGATGTTAAGCACATAAACTATCTGAATAAAAGATTTCCTTGGTCTAAATAAGGTACAGCACAGTTCTGTTCAATTTTTTGATTTCTTGCCACATATCTGTGAAACTTTACAGTCTGGGTATTCCCAGGTCTAGCAACAGAGATGCCTTTACCTCTGTGATTCACTGTAGTTCAATAAAAGACTTCTCATAAACTCCTCTTTGGAGAAGTCAACTCTGATTCCTCAGCTGAGTCCTTACATCCTAGGTTCAAACTGCACAGTCACTGCAGCAAAGCAGATGAGAAATGTCTGGTGGAGTAAGAATTTTCCTTTTTTTAGTTTTCAATAGCTTTCATTTCATGTGGCAGAACAACCTGAAAGAGGGCTAAAAACACAACAAATATTTTCTTCTGAGGCCATCTAAAACATCGATTTTGACTTTGTCAACTGGGCAACTGATAATAATCTCCTGTAACTATGGAATAAATGAGGAAATAAAAATAATTTAAACCTAAGTTTGACATTTGCATAGTCTGTTTATCCAATTCACATAAATTCAATGCATTTTTACTTGAATTTCTCTCATGCAAACACATTTTTGTTTCCCTCTACCATTTTCCTGCCTTGCTGTGCTCTTTAATGAGACACTCTAAGAAATGGCTGTTATTACTGTTTGGTAATGGAAAAACAGGCAATGGGTTTGGTTTTTTTTTTCCTTTTGAGCACATTCACTTCTTCATCCAAGAAGCACCTTTCCTTTTCCAGGCAGTGAACTCCACATGGGTTTCATTTTATAATCCAGAAAACAAAGTCACGGCCAAATCATTCTGTATTAGAAATACTGAGAAATTCCCTTTTTCCTCACTGCCTCTACACATAGCAGAGAGAGAGATAGTACTTAACCACGAGAAGAGCGGGTTTAATTGTTGACATATTCTTAGGCAAGTATATTTGAATATACTATTCCCATTTTTTTGTGAACAGAATTCCAAAGTAGAAGCTGAAGCACTGAAGCTGCATATAGATAGACAGCATATCTGTCAGACATAATTAGTCTTATCCGTGCAATTATAGAAACAGAAAAACGTTCTCAAAGCTTAGACATATGCTCTCTATTTAGTACTGGGCCACTGGAAGATTTTTTTTCACTCAGAAGATTTTCTTTAAAAACCGTGTCCAACACTGTCTGTTTTGTCTCACAATGCCAAATATCACATCAAACCTCCCCCAGCCCCCACCAAAATCTTCAGTCTTTCATGTAGGCAATGTTAACTGTGCTGTTTTCTAGATTCAAATAACTTGACGTTGAAAAGTGCTGATTATGAACAGATTCCTTTGAAATCAGTAGGATGAGCAGTATTTACATCTTTGAGAAATTTGGGCAAAAATTATGGGTATGAGAGTGTAAACTCTGCAATCACGTATTTTCTTTAATATTTAACAGTTATACTTGAGAACTGCAAAGTTTAAATCATCAACTGGATAGCAGTACTTTCAAAAGACAAGTAAATGTATTAATTACGACAAAGAGTAGCTTGAAATTCTTGAGGTGATGGAACAAGCCTAAGTTATCAGTAAATTGTGATTAAGGAGGGCAAACCACATTTCTAGTATAGCGAAGACATGGACAAAGCAGCAATAATTCTCTTCTCTGAAATGTCTTCTTTTTTGAAGCTGCACAGTGAAAGATCACTTTTTTGGCATTTTAGAGACAAAACTAAATACTTGGCTAATGAGTAATTTATAAAAAAAATCCAACTTGTACGACCTGCAAATACAGGAGCCATTTTTCAAACTTTTTGAACAAAGGTATTTTTTCTTGTTTTCAACATTTAATAGAACAAGTTATTTCACATGCAAAATTCTTCACTTTAAGTGCTAAGTTTTAGAGCCTCTGAATGATTTTATGCAATGTGTGTAAAAAGATACTAATAGCTGGCAAATGGATATTTAAAGTAGACTTAAAAGAGCATAAAACTAATAATAGCCACATCTACATAGTGCTGTCAAACATGAATAGCGATCATTGTTGTATTAATATCAGTAATTCCTCTTGGAAGCACTTACCCTTGGCATTGCTATCATTATCAAATGTGTTTATATCAGCTACTGTAATATTTTTCTAATGCCATAACTTTCTTCTGTTAATTATAAACAAATTGGCACACCTAATTAATGGGTCCTACTAATAATATATTATCTCAGAAACGTGTGAATGATACCCTTGATGCAGCTCAATTCATGATGCCAAACACTACAACCTTCTTAATAGCAAAAGGCACACTAATATTTCTAGAAAACAAAATTAGATGTCTTTAATATAGAAGCAAAGCAAGAGTGCACTGAGTGCAGGGCAAAATGATGCTGTCAGGTTAAGTTTAAGCAACTCTGAACTTACACAGTATAACAGAGACAAATCCTGCCTAATGCTTAACTTCTAATAGAATAAACAAAATATATACTGACTGAATCAAAGTGTTCAATCGGAAACGAGCAGCCACATCTTTGTTCTTGTGATTAACAAAGAAATACGGGGAAAACTAAGCATATGAAATTCCTTAATTCTGCTTTGCAGACCTCTTTTCCTCAGAACCATCGAACAATCTGTTTCTCAAGATTTTCAGACACAGTTTCACAGGAGCATTTAAACTTTCTGTCTATGGAAGTTAGAATTTAACATTACATAGGTGGTTTCAAGGGATATAAGAGGCACCACAGGACCTTGTTCTTTGATGTGGTTCAGCAGCAGGGTCTTGCTAGTGGTAAGATTTGTACCATTTCAGTGGTACTCCTGATCTTCATGCATAATGCAGAAGAAAACAAGATGTCATCTACCAGGTCACTAAAGCTTCCAGGCTGAGGCAGGTTAATTCAGGTAGCTTTGAAGAAAAGCTGAGAAAAGATTTTGGTGCAAACTCCCATGATTTTCTTTAATATTCTAGGAAAACTTAATTTTTGAAAGTTTTGATAATATATTCCTTTTATTCATAATTTCAGTGGTTAAAAAATGTGCAGACAAAGAGGAAGTCTAGTCTTGGTGACTAACTTTGCCTGAGGGGTATTTAAAAATCACATTATTTTTTTTCAGCCTTGGGATTAAATGTCTGTTGACCTATTTAGTAGCGG